>JAKWJA010002496.1:15006476-15588955 GCA_027704765.1 Solanum habrochaites
TATACCCTACCTGCCCTGGCTATTTACAAGCTAGAAAAGAGTCCTATCCTGTTATCCTAAGAGTTGTATGGAGACATGAAGCGTGAAAATAAGGGAAAACTTATAGCAATCTGGTATGAATGAGTGTGAATTGTTTTCTTATATGGCGTTGAAATTGGCCTTATCTTAAACTGAAATCATTGTGTGAAAAATGAGGATGTTTGTTTCAATGTGAGGACACGAGTTTCAAATACCCCGGAATATTAGAACCTCGATGACAAATTAACGAGAATAGGTGGTCATTGCGTGTGAGTCTGTTTATGGTCTGATTCCACATAATTCAAGCCTAATAGTGATACATGCATAAACATGAGAAATATCGGGATTTGATAGACAATTGATTACGAAAGATCAATATAATACTCTTATCAAAGATTTTGTCGTGAGTCATAGTACGTCGTTGAGGACAACAATGAATTTAATTATGTGGTGTTGATGTACCGTGGTTTCATGACGGTATTTTTAATGTTTTTCCTTAAGTTTGTGTGTGTCCAAAGGCCTTTTTATATGATTTTTATGTAAGTTTATCCTTATGTGGCAGGAAATCTATCCAAGATTGAACGCGGAAGTTTTGAGCAAAGAAATGCAGAGAGACCACCTACGGAGCTTATGAACTCCGTCGAGACTTTTACGTTCCGTATGTGGCATCCGTATGAGGAGAGAAGCTGCTGAACAAAGATGGGGGAAGTCCCATTACCTTAGTGTGGTCTTAACGGATGTCAACGACGGACTGTTTAGCTAGGGGGGGGGGGGGGGGGGGGGGGGGGGGGGGGGGGGGGGGGGGGGGGGGACGATGGTCCTACGCTGGTTCGTCGTAATGATCTGAGTAGTCTCCATTACAAAAATTCCAAGAATTAAAGTATTATGGAACGGAGACCCCGACGGACCATCGTGATTGGGAACGGTCCTTCATACCTGTTAGTTGAGGGTAATGAAAAAAGCAAGCAACGAATTTTGTGAAGTATGGACGAAAGAGGCCATGAACGACCCGTCGTGACCACTACGGTCCCATAATAAGGTTCGTCACCTATACGCATTTTGGAAAGAATTTTATATTATATCCTTATTTTATTAGTTTTGTTTGATTATAAATCGTGCAAAAAAAAACTTGTTTTGGGGTTTAGACTTTTTGATAGTTCTACTTTTTGATAGTTAGACTTTTCGATAGTTATACTTTTTGAGATTGGACTTTTTTTAATAATCTTTGTTGCTCTTCTTCAATATTGAAGGATATATTCAGTAATTGATCCACTTTTTTTTTGGAATTGATTTGTTGTTTCTTTTTCTTGATTCATCAAGTGAATTTCTGGATTTTTATTCTTTCTCATTAAAGTAAATGCCCATGCATTCTTATATTAAATATATGGATGTGTGATTATGACCAAGGAGTAACTAAAGTCCATAACTAGGGTGTGGGAACAAATGGGTGAATATAGGTAAATCTACTAAAACGCAATCTAGAATAGTGTCTTGCGTGTATTTATAATTCTTTTATTTTAGCAGTTCTTTTTAAAACGGTGCCCAACGTTAGAACTCGCCTTAAAGCTACTTGCCCGGACCAGGAGGTAGATAATAGGAAAAAAATTTATGAACATAGTTTAGTGTGCACTATCTAATAGCTTGTGTCGATGGTACGAAGTAATAACTTTCAATATCGAATACAATGCTAATATGAGGTAAAGGTAAGGGTTTAAGTAATACTAACACACGTACCTGACCAGGTGCGGAGTGAATTTTCTCATATGCCGGACCAAAGGATTTAGAGATACATAACTTATCACTTTACATGTAAGATACTAGGAAGAATTGTTATAGTTAGAATTATCAAGTTAGGAACTTGTTGGACCCTTAAGGCCTAGTTACTTTTATTAATTGATTAAGCTCAAGATTTGGAATGCTGTTAGTTGTTCGCCCCACTTTAGTTTATTTACTTATTTTCATTAATTTAAGAAACCTCCCCCCCCCCTTTATTTTCTTTTTGTTTTTCTAGGGAAATAATTGACTAAATAATAGTAATAATAAAATAAAGTTAAGTTTGAACTATTTTCCTCGTGGGAACGATCCCAACCTCATTAGTTGGGTTCTTTACTTGATACGACCATTTTACTTCTTATTTGAGAAGTAAGTTTGAGCGTATCAATCATCAACTTGAAGAACTCATACTATGACTTCACGTGTTCACATAAGTCATCTAGACCTTCACAAAGATCACATATCTGAGTTACAACATGATAACATTATAATTCATAAAGTAATACCGACAAGGACACATTCTTCACCATTATCGAATATAAGCACCGTCACCATAAGATTACCATAACAAACATCACAATTTTAATACCTATACTAAACAATATATAAGATGTTAGGTCAACCTACCACCATTCAATACACAACACCTCCAAATCATATCCAATTAAACCAATTCAATATACAAAAGCTCTTACCAATACCATAATAACCAGTTCAAACCAATAATCAAACTATATCAAGATTCAACATAATACAATATGAAATTCATCAAATTAGGACAGCATATATACAATTCTTACATGATTCATACATAATTCAATAGCCCAAAGTAATATACACAAGAAATCAATAAAATAGAGACATGATCAAATCACCCATAATATTTCCAAAATTAGGATTTAATGATATTCATGGGTTCGTAGGAATTTTGTTATAAAATGATTCAATTAACATCAAAATCAATCATAAATTGTTGATTAAAATCGTTTTATGCAAGAACCCATGGCTAGATATCAAAATAGAAGATTTAATCTTTTGAGAAGTCTTGGAAAACATTTTAAACTTTGGCTCCTTGAAGAAAGAGTGTTCAAGGATTAAACACTATACCTTTATTGATTAAAATCCCTAAAATGATGAAGAGGTGATGGAGAAATGAAGCTCCAAGTTCCCAGCTTGATTCAAGCTTCAATGGAGTTCTAGATGATTCTTCTTTGCGGTTTGTGATTTGATTTTCAATAATGAACTTGTTTTGGGGTTCTATACTTGTAAAACCACTTAAAATACCCAAAATCCCTTAAGTAACTGCCCAACCAATTTTTAGAACACTAGGTGAAATACCTAAATTACCCCCAGCTTGGTCAAGACAACTGCAAAATATTTGCAAGTGTCACTCGACGAAAGCATTGGCAACTCGTCGACCCACCAATGGACCATCCTGCTGGTACATTTGGGTATGAGACTCTCCATCAAGGGGGATAAGCTCCCACATTAAGTATTTATAAATATGTTGTAAAACCTCGTTTTTACGGTTGGATCTTTTATTATTTTTCGTACTTTTGTTCGTGGAGATTTGACTTTGCAACTTGGGCAATTAATTCAAGATTCCAGAAACGATTTTCAAGTGAATTTTGTCGTTTCAAGTATAATTTATGGATTCTCTTCTAACTTGTTAAAGTAAGTTAATGATTTATTATTCAACAAATATGAATTGTGTTCTTCTAACCATGGGTAACTAAATCCACAACAAGGGTTGTGGGAACCATGTGTAATTAACAAAATAAGCCTGGCTAATTAACAATTCCTTAATAGGTTATTGCATACATCGATAATTGTTTCATCTGAGGAGCTGGGTTGTCATGATCCCCCGCATTAGTAATCCCTTCCTTTGACATTTGTGTCGTTGCCCTTCGAGTGTTCATACCTATAACTACAATAACAATCTTTGGTGAAAATACCACACAAAGTAAACTCTAGATGCACGACATATGATTACAAGAAGATAAGAATTTCCTAATAATTATATAGTCTCTCTTTCATAAGTGTGGCGTCCTTCGCAATTATGATTAAGAATCTACATAGACGTTGTTTAGTGAGAAATCCATCGTAAAGATATTAAACCTCATGCTCTGATACCAAGTTTCCCACATCCAGGGAGCACACCCTAGAAGTAACCGGTGTCTTCGTCCTCAAAGAGGACTAAGACGAACCTCTTAGCATTCATCATTACATTTCATAGGTTAAATTGCAGAAATTTTAAAATGTTTCATCTACTTCTACATTGAGGTTAACATAGACCTCTCGCTTACACATAATATATACATACAGAGTTCGCATATGGAAGCCACTACATTAGGTTGCCGACGGGTATCTGCCACAGAGAGGTATAGAACACCGTATAATATCAGTTAGAAAAGTCTAGGTTAAGTCTCACACATAACCCTCTTAAAGCGAATACCAACATTCGAGCAAGACCTACCTTACATTACAATTAAAAGCCACAGGTATAGACATAAAGAACCAATCCTCTTCAATTAAAAGGGGAAAGGAACTAAATGACTTTTCTTAACTAGAACAAAATCAATAGCCTAGATAGTGGAACAATCCCTTGGAGGTAGAGACCTACCCGAAGTTGGAGAGATGAGAAGAAAGGGTTAGATTTAATATGGCATTCTAGAAGCTCAACGACCAGAACCTACATAATTGAAGAAACATAGAAAATAGGTTAGTACAAACTTGTACTTAGTATGGGTATATGCACCTACAACATTTGAAATCATGCTAAAAGGGGACATGTGGATCTAGTCCCTCCGGGAGTATACGGTCCAGCTAGACGTTCAAAAACCATTGCTAGTTACATGAAGGGAACCCCAGTTAAGCGGATATAATCACATATTCTTTAAGTCAAAGTTATATACAACACAAGACCAACATCATCAAGTATAATAAAGTCAACGTGTTTAACTACATATTTTAGTACATAATCAATACAACTCTAATATCATGTTATAACAAGATCCTTCTTCATAACCCAACATCAAGTCCACATGTCCAACGACCAAGTAAAGCCCCATAACCTTACTCAACCAAGTAAACCCAATAAAGGACTTTAATAAATATCTAGACTCACATAACATAACATTAAGAGTAAACATCATCATATATAGCAATACAGACCAATAGCATGTTCATAAGTGAAGCTAACATCATATAGGATCATCAACTGTAAAGCAAACTATGCCATAACATTACTTTAACGGACATAGAACAACTTCTAATATTCTTACCTTACAAGGACAACTAGTTTCAATTGTATAGGTTAGAGTCCCATTTACCCTATAGGACTAAGTGAAACCTTTAGGTCACCCTAGTTAGTGTTCACTTTATTACTTCACTTGTACTTTTAGAACACTTCTTAATCGACATAGACCACAGAGATAATGTGGAATCTGGACGGCTTGTCATCAAATCCCTACACGAAAAGAACAGGTGGACCCTACTTGCCAATGGTTAGGTAAAAAACATGAAAACATTAAGCATACTAGGTTGATCCACTAGCTAGTATTCATATGGAGGGAACATAGTTCAAGGTCTAGGAGATATACTTGGTACCCTATTTATTCACAGTGCATTATATTCTCCCATCTCATGAGTACAATAGTGTAACCACTTTCCCACATTGAGAAGGGACACCCCTCACAACTAGTTCAATCGGTGCTAAGCTAAAGTCCCTTTTTGAAATGTCTTTAAGCCTTTATTAATCATCATAACATAGTATAGGGCTTAGGAGACTAACCCATTGTATATTAATATCATTAGATCATTACGAATTGGAAGAGAATATTTTTAAAGAAAACCCACATTATGTGAGAGAACACATTATCTCATCATGTCATAATAAGGCACAAAGGAAATTCAGAACCAACATGCTATTAGTAATCTGAAACATAATCTCACACCGTCAAATAAGAAAGAATTTTGTAATTACAGTCATAATACAAACACCGATCTTAGTTAAGTTCAATACATACATCAATTGAACTTTGTCACCATGTACAAGCCTTCACAACTAAAGTAAAGGTTCAAGATCACAAAGTCTTACAAATTCTCCTTCAATAAGCAATCATCATTGGTCTTGCCATCAACCAATCCAATTTCATCCATAAATAGATTTGATAAAATAATTCAATAGTAATAATACAATAACTAACTCAATTGCATCAATACTAATCAATTCAACATGAATTGATAACATATGGTAAGGGAATTTGGGCCAATTCATGTTTTATTCTCTATACTAGGTTAATTCATCAAGAACTAGAGTAATTCAACAATAATACATCCTAAGATAATTATTATTATCAAAATAAACCATAAACAATACAATTTAGAGGATCAATTTCGGATAAGGAAGTAACCCATAGGAAATCATTTTTTTGAAAAACAATTCCGGAAGAACCCTTTGGGGAAAGGAATCCCAAAGGTAAAAGGTTCTCATATCTTGATATTCTTTGAAGATTTATTGTTAAAAGAGACCTTATTTATTCCCTAGAACCCTTATAACTTGTTCTTCTATGAAGTCTTCTTTGGAAGAGAGAAAGTACAAAGAAGGAAGAGCAATTTGGGTTTGGAAATTTATAAAGTATTAAGTTGGGTTGAGGCTTTAGGTAGTTTATGTAGTCATTTAACTAACTTTATTAAAAATACCTTAACCGCTAATTAAATCGCTAACTAATTAACTAATTAAATGAAATTACTTAAACCTAATAGTGAAAACTCAGGCACGACCTACGACACCACAATCGATGGTCCGTAGGTCAACCTAGGCCCCTTGCCCAAACCATCCTGCACATTCGTAGATTTAGTCCAAGAGTTTTCCGTTCAGACATATCGGAAAAATTTCTAAGTGTTGGTTGACATAGGCATCGACGCCCCGTCGATTGATCTATGCCTCGTCGCCTGCAACCATTGGTGAACACTGTTTTGTGAAAGCTTCTTGGACAAAATGGAAAGTCCTCCTCAAGGACCTTTAGAGTGATCCTTGGGGAGTCGTACCCAAAAGTTTCAATCCAAAACATGTTCTATTACTATTTGACACCTTTTCACCAAATTTTATCGAGTTGCAACTCCTAAAACTTCATAAATAAGCTAAGGTACACGAGCACCTCTTTCACTAGTCTCTAGACGTCATAGAGGTTTCTTGATGTCTTGATTCTTAAATTTCCTGTATGACTTATAAACATTATTTTTGACCTCAAAACAGTTTTACAAACCTTAGACGCTCCTATGAGGCTTTAGACTAAGTCTTGGATTTTCAGAGGGTTACACCTCCGTCGCTCCACACATAGAATTTGTCCAAACTAAGGTACAGGAACCTTCTCTGAACCCAAAATTAATTCACTTGTACAGTTCGTCGATCAATCGACGAACCATCATTACATATTGTGGTTCCACACGAGGTCAGACTATCCCAATTTTTCTCCAAAGTCCTGAGATGCCCATCTATGGTAAACGACTACGGTATGTCAATGGAACGACGGACCGTCGATGGCCTCCATATGTCCTGTTCTGCACTTTCTTCTCAGTTGTTTTATAATATTACCACCTGAAAGTATTTCTTCTAAAACAATCACACACTTGTTAAAGACTACGATCAAAAAGTCTTAGACCACACCACATTCTACGAAAAATTCATTACAAGCACCATGTAACCAGGGTAGCAATTCACCCCTTTCTATAGGTTAATCTGTGTTCATCTGTTTGAGGACAAAGTTTTGTGTTTTTTTATTGACCCGTTCTTCTTTTTTTTTTTTTTCCTAAGTTAGATAATGTAACTCCCCATATCTAAAACAAATCAGAAGTGCAGATATTCAAAAGTTGTAGGTGTCAACAATGGAGCCAACTACATACCATCAGTCGACTTACGATCAATCAGTCGACTACGTCGATGGGCTGGAAACTCCCAATTCTCAGTCATGAACGACAGTCGACCAGTACAAACAAATACGCTAAAACTTACTTCTCAAATAAGAAGTAAAGCGGTCGAGTCTTCGTGTCAAGGTAAAAACAACTAGTGAGGTTTGGAGGTTGGGATCGTTCCTAAGAGGAAAATAGTTCTAGACTTAATTCAAATCGATATACTATGTTGGTCAAATGAATTCCTTGGAAATGAAAACAATAAAAAAGGAGGGGTTTCTAGTTCTAAATGATTTGAAAATAAATAATGCAATTGTAAGAGACCACCTTAACAGCTTTGAATGTGGATTTTAATCGATTAATCAATTAACTCGGGTTTTACGTGTCCCCAGGTTCACCACTTGAATAATGATAACTATAACAATCTTTTCCTAGTATTTGCCATGCAAAAGTGGAGTGATAAGTTAATGTATTTCTAATCCTTGGTCCGGCATCTAGAAAAATCTCCACTCCGCACCTTGGTCCGGCTTAGGGTGTTCTACATAACCCTTATCCTTTACCTCATATTAAGCATTGTATTCGATATGTGACTAGGTATTATTCGCTACAATCAATACTGCCTATTAGATAGTTTACACTAATTATGCGTCCTGGCTTTCCTATTATCTACCTCCTTGGGCCGGCAAGTAGCATTAAGGCGAGTTCTAAGTTAGCCATTGTAAAAAGGACTTTCTAACGAAAAAGGCATTATAATACAGCAAGACACTATCTCTAGGAATGTATTTTAGTTAGGGTTTATCTCATTATTTGCCCATGGGTTCCCACAACCCTTGTTATGGAGTTTAGTTACTCATGGCCATAAACCAATATCAAATATATTAAATAAGAGTTTCATGTCTTATTCAATGAGGAAAAGAATTAAAATCCAAACGTTTTCTTGATTAATCACCACAAACTCACCAACATCAATGATAAATCCAAAGCTCAACACTAATACAAAGAGTCTAATAATATCATGTCTAACTATCAGGTGTATAACCTCAAAACGAGGTTTTCGAAGTAGTATTTATAAAAAAACACAAAACCTAATAAACAAGGGTTTCAATAGCTGGAAATCTGCCAAAAAAGCGGCTGTAGTCGACGAAACCAGCGACGGACCGTCGTGGTCACAACGGACCGTCATGGACTCCATCGTCCCATACTTGTGCATTTTCTTCTGCTGCTCTATCATTCCCCTCGACGGCAAGTATGACGGACGTCATAGGAACAACGGTCCGTCAAGGTTCTTCATTCCAAAATACTTCAACTCTTGCCGAATCTGTGTTACTGGGATCATTCTCTGAAACATCACGGACAAACGCAGGAGGCCATCATAGCTACAAAGGACCATCATAAGCTTCGTAATCCCACACTTGGTAAGACTTTCCCAATCTTTCTTCAGCAGCTGCATACGCTGCCCACCTATGGACCGTCACAAGCACGACGGGCGTCTATGCTCTGTAGGTGGTCTCTTATGCATTTGATTCGCTCAAAATCTCGCATTCAGATTTGGAGATTTCCTGCAAAAAACACAGATTCAACTTTAATAGAAATTAGCACAAAAAGCTTTTTGACACACTAACTTAAGGACAAAAGTATTAATTTATACCGGAAAACCACCGGTATATCAACACCCTCAACTGAAATTCGTGTTTGTCCTCAAGGACGCACTATGACTCACTACTCAATCTTTGTACCATAGGATCCCGTTTAGTCCTTTGCAATCATTTGGCTATCAAGCCGATTAATCTAATAAAATCTATGCATGCTATCACTATTAGGCTTGAATTTTGTGGGATCATAACATGACACATACTCACCCTGCATTAACACACATCCTCTTCGATTTCTTGAGTCACTTTAATTTTATTCTTCTCTTCCCTTTGTTCTTTTCAACCCACTTCTAGGCATTCCTCCTAATAGCACCCTAACTCATGGGCGTTGCCATGAGTCAAGGTTTACACAATACCCAAAAGTGGGTCGGCCATACGAAGGGTTGGTTCATGCATTAGCCAACCATCAACTTATGATTTTGGCATAACTGAGGTGCACCTTGTCAAGGGAGGGGACCAGGGCCAACACTGTGTTCCAGAAAAGACAGTGGGTGAAAAAGAAAGGTCTAATTTTAAGCTCAATTATTTGGAATCAAAGAAGGATAAAATTTCATTTTTTGGTTTCTTTTATTTGGCTAGAAATGGGCTATATCGAAAGGGCTATGATCGTCCTAATTCTCTATTACAGCTTACGTTTAGATGACTAACCAGGCAAGTTCTAGCTCATGTATCAATAGTGGACTATTCAAATTTTCCTCATTATCACTTTATATCATCACTCTAGCAGATTGTCACACACCTAGTTCGAATTTAAGGACTTAGGAGAATGCAATGGTTGTAACTCTATGTCATGCTTAGAGCCACACAATTATTCCAAGTTTACTATGCCTAGTCATGACGTATTTTCCTGTTTATCAGGATATCATTTTAGCCATCATGCTTCTGAATTAAACTATGTACAAAAGATATAAAAATGTCGTTCAACAGAAAAGTATCAGTCTTTTGGGGAAAAAGCAAACAGGCAAGAAAACCCAAAGAGATAGGAATTGGGATACTAGGACTTCACCCTAACACTCACTATCCATTACCCCACCCCAACAAAAAAGCATGCCCAATTGTCCCCAATGCATAAAATGGAAACACTAGAGTGTAGGTGAAGGAAACCTTGTGGCGCAAAGCGCCGTCGATTCAAAGCAAGATGGTGGGTCCGGTTCTCGGAAACCCCGTATCTGCAATCTGGGACACCCGCAAGTGGTGGCTCAGCAAACAACTTGCAACCATCAGTAGTGCCTTGGTGCCAGGCGATATCTACAGTCGGGGGGGAGCTAACGCCCTCAGCCGCCTAACTCTGACGCTCTCAGCGGGTGAGCCGTCTCATCAGGCAAGTGAGGCTCTCGAGGAATCCGCAATTCTCTCGGCGCACTTCTTCCTTGCGGCGCGCACTAGTTCCTCTGCTAGACCCACTAAGCCTCTTGGCACTCTCTCGAGGGGGAGGTGGGGGAAGTCAGAGTAGCAAAAGGGCACGCAAAACACCGTTGATTGGTCCTACAGCAGGTAGAGACAGGAGGGGCCTTTAGACTCCGGCACCCTAGCCTCTACGATGTGTCATGTCTACGAAGACTGTCGACTGCAGCTGATGATCGAAGAGTCGCCACATTACACAGGAGGGGCTGGTCGGGCTAGCACTCTAACTCGAAGGCATCCAGGCGTTGGTTAACTCAGCTATCTACGACTCTGTAACTGAAACATTTTCCTCTCTAGGCGGCTCTTCAGGACTCAGCAATGACTTATGCATTCATGGATGGATATGATGGCAGAAGAGGGGAGTTTGTGCTTCGTGTTTTTGGACCCTGCAAGGGGGGGGGGGGACCAGTGTCGGTAGAGGGGATGGACGAGAGGAGGGCGGGGATGGGGCTACACTGGTGATTAGACATCGATCAGAGTAGTGTCAGTGGAGAAGTGTCTGTGTAGCTCTGGGGCCAGGGCTACCGTAATCAGCAGATCATCAGCAAGTGGTGGCAGCTCTGGACGAGGGGCCCTTATGTGGGGCCAACTCTAGCCTCTTCTCATATGAGGCCGACGTCAAACGGTTGCCCTGCGGGTCTTCGCGATCTACGTGCCATATGGGCACACCTGCAGACCTAAAAAGGGCAAAGATTCATGCACGGAAGGGGGTAGGGGTAGTGACCTGAAGTCCTCGCGTGCATGACTTCCTTGAGAAGCCATGCAAAGTCTACCTGAATCCGGATATAATCGCCGCCATAAAACTGCTGATCCCAGGTTAACGATGTCTGTCAGAAGTGTGGGGGAGAGGCAAGTGACGGGACAAGCAGAGCCACAGAAACATGTTACCGTGACGTGAGGTTTGGCCTCTTGATGGCCACCTTATGCTACAGTCACCCATCAGGCCCACATCTCCATTCTATTGACAGGTCAGGTTCCAGCCACCTCTGGTGGTCTCTTCAGTGCGGGCTCAAGCAAAAACTGGGGGGGCCCCAATCCTTGAAATCTAAATGCCAGCGGTAGTCGAAACTCGGAGGTGAGGGGGGTGGTTCGAGACGCATCCAATACTATACCGTAAATTTATTAAGAAAACCGGAGGACGGATGGATGGCAAGGGGAAGATTGTCAACCGGTTACACCCCGGACTAGGGACCTGCCTCCAGTGGGGCATGTTAGAAGGGGGCAGCCCACCTACCGATCTGGTGATCGGAGTGTCGCTACGTAGGGATGTGTTAGAAACTCTCAGACCATTTCTGTTGAATCATCCAAACGGACGTTGCTGTCCCAATCCCAAGCGATTCCTGGTTGAAGAGAATTGTGGATTCTCAAGAGTCGATGGGAAGGCTCCCGTAAGTACCCGGCCGCTCCAAAGTTAGTGTTCGAGTCATATCATTATCGATTTATTAGTGAGGAACTTGGCGGCGGAGTAGAAAGTAGACTGGAAACTGGCATCGACACATCACGGTTGGGTGGTCAGTGGCATGGGGATTGTGGAAGCTGAGCTGGTGAGCCTGGGATGTAGAGTTAGGAACTGTCAGCCTCATCCGACGAGGTCGACGCTTGCAATGGTGACGGCGGCGGGTACCTCAGCAGAAGCAAGAGGCATCCGCGGAAAGGGTTGACTCCTAAGGAGCAGACGCTCCGTCCTCCATTTGTGGCTGACACAGAGGGCCTGTTGCCGGTCAGTGTGCGCTCCTCACATACTGGGAGGTATGACTCCGCAAAGACGCCACCTGTTGGGTGTGGCTTGGGAGCTGCGCAGCACGGGAAGGGGCGGAAAGTGCCTGGGGGAACTTAAACAGGGTATCACGTTATCATCAGAGCCGATGACCATTTGCGGGCAGATAGGGCAAACAGACTTCGATCGCAGCGTGAGTAGGTGAGTTATTGTTTGGGTGCCAGAGTAGTGTTTACCTTGTAAGGATCAATATTTAGTACTAGTAGTGGACCAAGACAGGCAAAAACCATTAAACGGGAAAAAAGAAAATCATGAAAATAGTGTGTCATGGTATGAAACTGTAACACACGCGGGACTCGTGACGGCTCGTCGTGGCTTATGACGGACCGTCATGAGGTCCGTTCGGTTACTTGGTCTATGTATATATAAAGAACCCTGAAGGAGAGTCTCTGATTAGTATGACGAGTATATGCAGGGGGGGCACGGACCGTCCACAGGTACGACGGTCGTCGTAGGTGTCTGTCGTGACACTCTAAAAAAAATCTAGGAGACCCTTAGCAGAGGAAGTCGTGACCCTTATGACGGTCGTGAGGGGATGGACGTCGTGGGTATGACGGTCCGTCACATGTTCCATGAAGGACACTTAGAAAAGTGAGAGACCCTTATAAAACAGGGTCTCTGAAAAACCAAAACGGTTGTGCAGGACGGACGCCGGAAGACGACGGTCCGTCGCAGGTGTGCAGTTGGGAAACACTTGGAGAAAAATGATGAACCTTAGAAAACAGGGTATCTGACAACCGGAACGGTTTGTGCAGGACAGACCGTAGTGAAGATGACGGTCGTAAATTTGTGTCCGTGGACAGGGTGCTATGGGCTTTTTGCAACGGGACCCTACGACAGGTCCGTCGTGGGTACGACGGACCGTCATCGGGGTCCGTTTGAACTGACAGTGACAGAAACTAAGGGTCCCCTAAGCTCCCCGTGAACGCATATCAACCTTTGTATAGTGTTTGGTATAACTGTGTCTAACCCAATACATAGGATGGAAACTAGCAATGCAAAAGCACCTATGTCTAGGGTGGTAAAACATGGCAATTGCGAACATTTGTAACCTAGGTAGACAGAATTGTATAAGTAAACCAAAAATCGATAAGGGGACTAAGCTTAATACTAACTAGTAAACAAAAGCAAGATAAATGAGTATAAATTAGAGACACATACCAGAGAAATGAGAAAAAACAATTGCACAAGTTACTCAGTGGCCAGATAGGCACTCACAGCAGCAGTTCCACTAGTAATAACACTTTAGGCTTTGGAGTATTGTGAGAGGGCAATGATCGGGGTTGGGTTGGTTAGAGGAATAGATTGTGGAAGCGTAAGAGAGAGTAATGGGAGAAATAATAAAGGAATGGGGGTGAAATGCGGGTTGGGAGTGTAAATGTCTGACATATACTATGTGTTGGTAATGAAGTCGGTATTAATATTGTTGGTCAATCTGACTTCTTGGAAAGTGAAAAACAATAAAAAGGGGGGTTATAGTTCTCTAAATGATTGGAATAATAGTGCAATTGTAAGAGAACACTTAACAGCTTTGAATGTTGGATTTTAATCGATTAATCAAATTTAACTAGGGCTTTAAGTGTTCCCCACAGGTTCACAACGTGATAATTCTAACTATAACAATTCTTTCTGGTATCTTGGCATGCAAAGTTGATAAAGTTAGTATTCAAATCCTTGGGCCGGCATCTAGAAAAATCTCAATCCGAACCTTGGTCCGGCTACGGGGTGTTGCACTTAACCTTATCCTTACCTCAATTAAGCATGTGTATTCGATATTTGACTAGGTTATTAACTTCGTACCAATCAATACTCGCCTATTAGATAGTATCACTAAACTATGGTAATAGTTCTTTACTATTTATCTACCTCCTTGGGTCCGGCACGTAGATTAAGGCGAGTGTCTAACGTTGTCATCCGTTAAAAAAGACTTCTAAAAAGAAAGAAAGAATTATAATACATGCCAAGTGACACTATTCTAGAATTGTTTATTTTAGTTAGGGTTATATCATTTTTGCCCATGGTTCCCACACCCTAGTTTATTGTTATGGAGTTTAGTACTCGGGCCATAAACACAATATTCAAATATATTAAATAAGAGAGTTCATGTACTTACTTCACTGAGAAAAAATAAAATCCAAAAAGTTTGCTTGATTAATCACAACAACTCACCAACATAAATGATATCCAAAAGTCTAACACTAATACAAAAAGTCTAATAATCTACTGTCTTAACTATCAGGTTTCTAACTCAATAAATGAGGTTTTTCGAAACGGAAACAGTACTTATAAAAAAACAAAACCTAATAAACAAGGGTCATTAGCTCGAAATCGGCCAAAATGCGGCTGAGTCGCCAGACCACGCGACGGTACGTTCCTGGTCACAACGGGACCGTCATGGACTCCGTCGTCCATTACTTGTTGCAATTTTCTTTACTGCTCTCGTCATTCCCCTGGCCGGGCAAGTATGATGGACCGTCATCGGTGTTACAACGGTCCGTCGAGGGTCTTCGTTCCAAAATACTTCAAATCTGGAATAGGGTACTGGGGATCACTTCTCTGTAACTTTCACAACAAAACTGCAGGACGGACCGTCATAGCCAAAAAGACCATAATAAGCTTTTGTAACCCAACACTTGGTTCAGACTTCTCATCTTCCTTCACAAGCCGGCACTACGCTGCCACCTACGGACTGTCACAAGCACGACGGGCTCGTCATATGTCCGTAGGTGGTCTTCTGCATTTATTCGCTCAAAATCTCTTGGATTCAGCTTGGACAGATTTCCTGCAAAACCAAGATAAACTTATTATAAAAAAATTAGCACACAAAAGGATTTTGGACACACTAAACTTAAGGAAAAAGTATTAATTATACCGTGAAACCACGGTATATCACAAACCATCCTTCGACTTAGCTTTGTTTGTCAACTCATTCGATTGTCCAGCTAACTTCTAGTTCTTAGTCGCAAACAACAGCTGACCAGTAAAGAACGTCAGTCGAATCATGGTCCGTCAATCAACTCCATTGAATCCCCAACTAACTTTTAGTTCTCAGTCATAAACGATGGTCAACCAGCAAGGATTGTCAGTCGACTAATGGTTCATCAGTCAATTATTTCAATGGCTTTGATATCCTTTAATTATGGGCGTCTTTTGATCTTTTCCTTGTTCATTTGGCCCCTAAGCAACGTTGTTTTCAGCATAAATCATGAGATTTGAGTTAGTTTAAGCGTAGCAGCATAACTGGATTTTAGACAAGTCAAAATCACTAATCAAAACATAGAATATTAGAAGTAAGAGAGGAGAAAAAGGTCAAGAACCCTAGTTCAAGAAGTCATAAAGTTTCCATCAAAAATAGCCCAAAAATTGAAAGATTTCTTCATGGAATTCATCACAAGGCATGTGGGATTTTACTACTGGTTCCTTTCACCCATTAGGTCCCTAGAATTCAGTAGTTTCTTGATTCCCTTATTATGAATAGACCTAGGGTTTCTAGAATTAAGAACATCGTCATGAATTAGCTATTAACATGTTCAAAACAAGATTACTCAGTTTATTGAATGAATTTTAGAACCATAGCTATGTATTCCTTTTGTTCTTGAATTACACATGTTAGTTCAGATATTTCAGTTATTCAGTTATAGATGCATCAATTATTAATTCATCATAACAAGATTAATTATTGCATTCGCAGTTTGCATGTTCAGTTTGAGATTCTATAGAAACTTAGTCATAATCAGTTTACTACTTAATTCATTTGGAGTAGAATAATGCCGAGTTGGGCTAACATTCAACGTACCCAAATAGTCCCAGAACTACTAGCTATGTACGTTGTAAGTACCCTTTGTGAGCATTAGTTTAGTGATCACACCAGCATGCCTTTATACCTCTAGTAGGATATATTGGGTCCTCTCAATGGGGCGTATACATTGAACTCCACATTTAGCACATGTGGTTTTATTATTAATTATTAGTAGCTCCCACAGTTCAGTCAGTATATCTAGTATTCAATGTCTACATGTTTTAAATATGTCACTACATTAAGTTATCTCAGCATTCAGAATCTATATCATGTTCAAATTATATAATTGCTTTACTGCTTTGTTCAGTTTTGTATTATTTCATATTTACTCTATCCTGCAGGATCAATATACTTTCAAATACTAATGCATATATGTGCTACATCTTCTCGTGATGTTGGTTCAGGTTCTTAGTATCTAGATAAGGCTTAGATTGATTCTCGATTTCCAGTTCAGCAGAATCAGTGGTGAGTCCTAATTCTCCTAGAACAATAGTCATGAGTTTATTTCAGAGTTTTACTCCATTAGTTTCAGTTTTGCTATACTTAGCTGGGACCTTTCCTAGCATTTCTACTCAGTTAGAGGAATTTTTCATACATAGATATCTCATTCATGGTATATGTGTATTCCCTATCTTTTCATTTTAATTATTATTTAGCTTCTGCATCAGTTTATTATCTTTAGTATTCTATTGATAATTCCAGCAGGGTTAGCTTGGGATCACTTATGGTCCTAGGTCTCGTGTCCACGTCTCGAGGGTAGCTCAAGCAAGGCATCTTCTTTACCCTTCTCATTATTGTTAGTAAGGTCAATATCTTCAATAATAAGTATTTTTTGCCTCCCAAGTGTTGAATTGTTCATGAATGTCTCATACTCATTAATATCAGTTTTCTTTGAATAATCTACATTATATTGCCAACAATATTAGTATTGCAAGTGTATTGAACTAATACATCAACAAAAATCAGACTATTTTGTATAAAAGTTAAGATATATGAAGTACTTGATGCAATTTTGACTATTGTATGACACTTGAAACAACACATGTCTATGGTCAAATCAAATTGACAAGATGTTTAACCATATTAAAGTAAAAAACGTGTGCCCACTGATTATTGATGAATACCCTGTTGAGCCTCTTCTATATTCCTTTTTTGGTCTTCTATTGTTACACCACATGAATCTAGACCCTTATGATGCCACATGATCCCATGGTACGAATAAAATCAAGTCTTTTGTAAACTCTATGAGGTATTCCTCCAAGATTCTCTTTGGAATCCATTATCACATTGAAATATCTTCAGTTGCATCGTCCAACATTAAGGAGGTTGTTGATATTCTCAATTCTATCTGACAAATATTTCCTCTGCCTTGTAGTGCAATTAGAATACAAAGAGGTAAGGTAATGAAAGTACCTGGATCAGTAGGATAATCTTTGATCTTGAGAGTGACATGTTTGTCATTCACTTCTATAATTTCAGTTTAATCAATAAAATTTCAGAAAGCACTGTTATAGAATATAATAGGTGTATATATTATATCTTCCATATATAGCTAATTTAATTAGAGGAGTATACTCTTAGTTGATTTCTTTGATTTAGTTTGATTAGTTTACTTTCATAGAAGCATATGTATTTGTATAACTATCTTGTCTTGATAAATAATGAATATAAAGATACAAGTTATTCTACATATAATATAAGTTAAATTGTATCAAAGAAACTATCTAAGTTCAGATTTTGTCTTTGCCGAGGTCACTGTGACTTCACCGAGAGCTACTGTGGCTTTGGGGAAGTTGTTGACGAGCCATATCTTTCACCCTAGAATATGGACACCACTTTTATGTTAGAGACATTGATTGTCTGAGTGTGCTGAACCCAATTTGTGGCATCTGGGTTTGGATTAAAACTCTTAAATCTGAAGCTCGATTGTTTGCCTTTCTCGAGTGATGTTTGTTCTACAAAATTAAGGAAATTCAACAATGGCGCTAAGAATATTTGTGGGATATCTGTTTGTGAACTTAAATTTGAAGTTTTAGTCATTCTGGCACTGCTTCGATAAGG
Organism: Solanum habrochaites; assembly: GCA_027704765.1. NCBI lineage: Eukaryota > Viridiplantae > Streptophyta > Magnoliopsida > Solanales > Solanaceae > Solanum > Solanum habrochaites. The sequence continues at coordinate 15,024,874 of JAKWJA010002496.1, forward strand.
TAATTTAGTCAGAAATAAAAACTTTTAGAAGCATTATCAAAGAAGATGCCTTGTCCATCCTTCAGTTTTTTAGGGTTGTGTCTTGAAAATAAGTTGGCTTCTAAGACATTGCTTTTTTTTCGGTCAACATCCCATTAGTTTCTTATTTTTTAGCCAGATTGGTCTTTAAGTCAGGTCTGAATAGTCATTTAATTTTGGTGATTGTATAGTATTTTTTGGGATTATAGTCTATTAAGGAATTGATGGTTTCTCCACCAATTCATTTTGGTAACGTGAGCGTTTTGTTGGGAATTTGTTGTAATCAGGGAACTCAAATGTATAATAAAATGATTTTTATTTCTACAAAGGAGTTTACTAGAATCTCTCAATATCAAAAATTATGAAGGATTCAGTTAATCTAATTACTGAATAAGTAAAAACATTTCTAATCACCTCTTCAAATGAATGGGTGATTAATTCAGGTGCCTCAAATCACATGACCAGTAATCCTAATATTATTACTAGTTTCAGTCACACAAAGTTCCCTCTCCAATTAGTGTAGCTGATGGATCAACTTGTAACAGTGTTGGATATGAGACTTTTAAGTTAAACTCCACTATCACCTTATAATCAGTTTAAAGTCTACCAAAGTTGGCCTTCAATTTTATTTATGTTAGAATTATCGGAGCCCTTAATTGTTATATTTCGTTCTTTTGGGATCATTATTTGTTTTGTTATGTTTAGCCAATCAGCTAATTGGTAGATGGCCACGTATCTGATAATCTCTATTTTTGTATAATGGGGGGCTTCATTTTGTATACTTGCTCAGTTGTTGGTGTCCTCCATTGAAAAGTATTTTGTCGATAAGGACATCCTACGCTACCTTTGTTAAAGAAACTTTGTCTGCAATTCCAGAATATTTATTCATTAAAATGTAAGTCATGTCGATTTACAAAACATCATCACATCTCATTATGTTCAAGGGTTAATAAACAGGTTGAGTCAGCTTTTCATTTGGTTCAATCTGATGTTTGAGGACAATACCCTGTCATTTCAAAAATTGGGCATAACTATTTTATTACTTTTATGGATGATTTTTCTCGTATGACTTGGATTTATTTCACGAAGAGCCGCTTAGAAGTGTTTACTCTCTTTTGTGCCTTCTATGTTGAAGTCAAAACACAATTCAATGTTTTCTTAGCTATTCTAAGGAGTGACAATGCTAAAGAATATATGTATGAATCATTTCAATCATACATGAAACAACACGATATTCTCCACCAGTCTTATTTTGCTTATACACCGTCTCAAAATGGAGTTGGTGAGAGGAATAATAGGCATATACTTAAGACAACTCGAACACTTTTGTTCCAAATGAAAGTTCCTAAATAGTTTTGGGATATGCAATCTCTACTGCTTGTTTTCTTATTAATCATATGACATTCACTTTTATTAATGTTAATGTGCGTTGCAGTATTTTGTTTCCAAACAGTCCACTATTCCATCGACTGTGTATAGACCAAAAATCATTTTAGTGGTATACTATCCAATTTTAGGTGTAAGATCTTAGAATCTTTATGAATAGCTAGAATATTTGTAGAAATCCCTTTTTATTTTCTTTCCTAAATTAGCACCAAGTATATTGTATTTATATCTTTTTTATTCATTGGAATAATACATGAACTTCTATTCGATTACATGGTAACAAAGCCTATAAGCTCCTTTATCCAATTTTCTCTTTATTATGAAAGGCATCACGATCTCATTTTGTTGTCTTATAAAAACAAGCTTAGATTTCAAATCGATCACTTTCAAAGTGGCCAGTTTGTGTCACTACCACAGTACGAGGAAGATCATTCATTCTAGCATATCCCGAGTTTTGTTTGGTGTTGAAACACTATTTGGAGAACATTTTTTTCCTTCCAGGTTCATATTATCTTTTTTATGTTTAGGTCTAGATTCATACCTCTCTGTAGCTTCTGCGATTCAGATCTGGTATTCTGTTTTGTGCTGCTGTGATTGTTGAATATTGTGAAACATTGATAGTGTTTTTTGGATGCTTATTCATGATTCCTAGTTCCTTTGTTCTCTCTTTTCTTGCTTTATTCTTGAATTTTGAGCCTTGAATATAATTATTTTGTTGGTAGTGGATTGTATTTTGTTGAATTCTCCTGTATTGCTAGTTTGGGCATATGAGTTTGGAAAAAATAACTGAAATAATAAGAAAGGAGGAAATATGGATACAAATCAGAAGGATAAGACAATTTTGGTTTTGTCACATCAGTTTGCACAGTTCTCTCGGTATCAAGGATTCATTGCAGTTACTACCCTTGTTGATTAAAGAATAGCATGTCCAATCTCATCTTCAAACAATTAGGTAATTAATTCAGATGTTACAGATGAAATGATAGGTTATCAAAACATATTTTCTACCTTTCAATCACACAAAGCTCCCACTACTATAATAGTAGTTGATGGGTCAAAATATAATATATTGGGTCTGGAACCATCACAAAAACCTCATCTATTACCTTTTCCTCTGCATTAAATCTACAAAAGTTGGCGTTAAATTTGATTTTTATGGGTAAACTTACTAGATATCTTAATTGTTATGTTTGGTTCTTTCCTAATTATTGCTTCTTTTGTGATCTTGTGACACATAAGTTTATTGGTAAAGGACATGTAATTGATGGTATATATATCCTTGATGAATATAAGTCTCGATTTATCGCCTACTAAAGTCTCTTGTCTGTATTTGGAGCACATTGTCGATTGGGACACCCTTCTTTAGCTTAATTGAAGAATAATGTCCCTAGTTTCTAAATGTTCCATATTTAGAGTTTGAATTGTGCCAATTTTCCAAAACATCATCACATCACATAATGTTCAAGGTTAATAAGCAATTGAATCAACTTTTGAATTAATTCATTCTGATGTTTGGGGACCATGTCCAGTTGTTTCCAAAACTAGGAATAAATGTTATGTAACTTTTGTGGATGATTTCTCTCGGATAACCTTGATTTATTTTATTAAAAAACACTCTGAAGTGTTTACTCACTTTTGTGCCTTTTATGCTGAAGTTAAAACTCAATTTAATGTTTCTATACATATTTTAACGAGTGATAATGCAAAAAATACATGTAAGAGTCATTTCAATCCTACATGAAACAACCCAGTATCTTCTATCATTCACATTGTGTTGATAAACCTTCTGAAAATGGAGTTGCTCAGAGGAATAATAGACATATTCTTGAGACATCCTAAGCATTTTTGTTGCAAATGAAAGTTCCTAAAAAAATTTGGGTTGATGCGACTCTACAGCTTGTTTTCAGATTAATCGCATGCATTTGATATTGCTTGCTGGTAATATGAAGTGTTCTTTTTCAAAAAAAGTCATTATTTTTTGTGGAACCAAAGGTACTTGGAAGTACATGTTATGTTCGAAATGTACCACTATCTGTTACTAATTTGGACCCTAAGGCATTGAAGTGTGTTTTATTGGGTTATTATCGTATTGAAAAGGGGTGTCGATGTTATTCTACTGAACTTGAAAAACATCTGGTGTCAAATGATGAGGTATTTTTAGAGATTAGACCATTTTCTGTTCTCCTCCTAAAATTACAAGTCAGGGGAAGAAGATGAGTGGTTAGTTTATCATATTACTCGTGTTGCAAAAAGCAAGAGATAATATTCTTCCATCTCCTAGTGATTCTATTTAGCACTACTCCACTAGTGTTCCACCAACACATATTCCAACAAGACCGTCAATTGTTCAAGTTTATTCAAGGATACGAGAGAGTGATGATACATGTCCTGCACCAACTCCTCCATCTGACCCTCTAGAATAACTTGACCTCCCTATTTCTCTTTGTAAAGGTACAAAGACTTGCAAATCCACATATTTTATTTATAAATTTGTTTCCTATGATTGCTTATCTCATATATCTAGATCCTTGATTGCTTCTCTAGACTCTATTTTTGTACCCAAAATAGTGAAGGAGTCTTTGCATCATATTGGATGGTAAAATATGGTGATATAGGAAATTTATGCATTAGAGGAAAATCACACATTGGATTTGGTAGATTTACCCATCGGGATAAACTAGAAGGATGTAAGTGGGTGTTCATAAATAAAGTTAAGACAGATGCTTGTGTGGCAAGACTTAAGGCCAGAATTGTAGCTAAAGGATATACTCATACTTATGGAATAGAATATTCACACACTTTTCTCCGGTTTCTAAACTCAATTGTGTACGTTTGTTCATTTCTCTAGTTGCTTCTTAGAATTATCCTTCACATCAGTTGGATATCAAGAAAGCATGCCTTCATGGTGATCTTCAATAGGAAGTGTATATGGAACAACCACCCGATTTTGTTTCTCTAGGAGAGTATAATAAAGTTTTTGTATGGATGAAGGAGAGTCCACGGGCTTGGTTTGGAAATTTGAGTGAGGTATTTTAGGAGTTTAGATTGAAAATAAGTAAATGTGATCACTTTGTCTTCTACCGACAAGCTGAAGTTTGCCCTATCCTTCTTGTTGTAGATGTTGATGACATTGTCATCAAATCATATGAGGTGATTTGTAGGGGATCTCTTCCTTTAAGTACTTTTTCCATACTCAATTTATCACAAAGGACTTTAGCAAGTTGAAATATCTTTTGGAAGTAGAAGTATATGGAAGCAAGAGTTCCATGTTCTCAACCTACTTGAAGAAATTGGAAAATTGGTTGCGAAACCTTACAATACTCCAATGGTTCCTAATGTGTGTCTCATGAAAGATGGAAACCCTTTTGATAATCTAGAGAGGTATAGGAGCATAGTTGGGAAGTTAAGCTACCTTACAATGACTCGTCCTAATATTGCTTTCATAGTAAGTGTTTTAAGCAAATCATGTCTCACCTATGGTCAAACAATGGGGAGCTTTGGAACAAATTTTATATTACTTGAAAAAACCTTTGGGACTTTGCATATTCTATACCAATCACACCCATACTTATATTGTGTGTTTTGTAGATGTTGATTGGTCTAGTTAAAAAATTAACAGAATATCCACTACTGCTTATTGTACCTTTGTTGGAGGAAACTTGGTAGTATGGAGAAGTAAGAAGCAATGTGTTGTATCTAACCCATAGAAAAATCTAAGTACAAATGTCATGACCCGAGAGTATACCCTAGAAGAAATGGTAATCTTAAATCGTTGCACGTTGTACTCGACCTATCGGATGTCTTGTACAAGACCTTTTACATCATTCATTGCATACATGGTTAAATAAAAAAAAAGGTTAAAAATGGGGTTGATCACACGATCGAATAAGAATAAGTATATATTTCATGAAATCAATAGGAAAAAGTCTAAGTATCTTGTAGCCTATCTAGATCCATGAGATCTTGGGTCAGGGCCCCTACGGCAACAAATGAAATATATAAGTTTATGACAATTCTTTATAAAATAAGCTAAACATGGTAGTCATGTACTACGAATCATTAGGACATACCACAACTTTCTTGAAAGAATGATAATATCCAAGTTTCACTTCCATGACTCCTCTCAATTGTAATCTTCACCTTTACAGATAAGATAAAATATAGGGAATTAGTATATTATAATGCATTGATTATAGTGACATGCAATAAAATCATGCTAAAAGGACATTTCCATAAAACATTCTCTTTTTGGAGAAAACTTCATAAGACAGGTATAAGAGTTACATAAAAGTCATCATAAACATATATATATCACATTCCACAAGATAGCATCAACATCACTTCATCCCATAAGCCCTAATACCCTCCTCCAAGGTTATCTAACGCTCACTTGACTAAGTTATAAGAGCCACCATACAACCCCTTCACACACACCGAATGATCCTCAATACACCTTCGGAAGGGGACTATTATCCCATTTCATCAATTCAACTCCCTACCTAAAAGTTAATAATCTAAGACTTGCCTTAGTAAGACATGAAGAGACCGGCCATACACCCTCTTCAACCCTACCTAAAACAATCCTTAAAGAAACTCTAGATAAGTACATTTTCATTTACATGCATTTAACTTAAGTCACTACGTTCATTAAGCCATTTAAGATACCTCACTAGCTTATGGACAGTCACATAATGCTCTTGAAAAACCTAGGAGCCTACAACTATCACTTCAAAGAATACTACTCGTGCAATGTCTAGATAGAGTTCATTCATAACTAACATTAACATTGTGAACTTATTCCAACAACTAAATGTATCCCACATGATAAGAATAGGTAATAACCACATAGAATATATAGCTAGCATGGAATCCAAGTCTCCCCTACTCCTATGGAGTGTTGTTCTTACTTGCCAAGGTAGAACTAATACACATCCATGTAGGGGCACATGTTTAAGGAATATGATTGTTTTTTATTAACTCTTAGTCTCATCTTAAAAGTAGAGTCACGCCCCAATCATAATTCCTCGGTTATAGACTTTATTCTCATAGAGTAATTCAACAAATCAAGAGGCATATGAACAGGTACAATATGTAGTCATAACTAAATCATAACCACCCCTTGACACAGATGGGTCACAAGGCTGCCACACAAGGGTAACTCGATAAGCTTCATGAATTCTAAGGATGTTTTGTCACGACGACCCGTAATTACAAACCTAAATTAAGGTCCGGTGCACCACACTCAAATCATTTTCAAGAAGTCCAATTTAAGTCACGTCGTATCATTCTTGCTTAAATAAACATACTAAAATGGGTAAGAATTTAAAACTTTCTTCACACAGGAAGAATTCATTCCATAATCATTATACAACTAGAAGACTTTCATTTTATACATTAAACCTTTACAACATCTCCTTGAACCATCTTAACTTTAAGGTATACAATACTTGTAACTAAGCCCATACAAGACAATAAAAATAAAGATTAAGACATAAGGGACATGTGGATATTGTCCTCGAAACGATGATGACTCACCAATACCGCATCTTCAACCCTTAGAAACCAATCCATTCTCCATGGCACATCAATACTTCCAATTCCCTTCCCCACACTTAGAGTCAAAAGGGGAAAGAAGGGGTTAGAGCCCCTTAGATGCACTAGATAGGAAGCCATGCAAAAACCATGAAAAGGGGACATTTAGTAACAAAAAAAAATAAATTTTTTTTTTTTTTTGTTTTTTTCATGAATTTGATTAAAACATCATACTATAACCATAGAACAACATTTAACTACTTGGAACACATAGGGAATTATTTAAGAAACTAGAACAATTACAACATATAGAAATTCAATGTCAAATTACAGTGAACTTATTGACATTATTGTGAATCTGTTCACTGTTTAAACAGTGATGTCCTAGCAAATTCAACCGTCGTACGGCTCTAGCATGCATTACTCAAGAAAGGCTCTCCTAACACCTCACTTAAGTATACAAAGAGAACCGCCCATTACAATCTCCTATAGCTAACTACTTATCCTTAATCCACCCAATGATAACAATTCTCCCAAATACTTCAATCAGATGAACATGAATCCTCCTACCAAAGGGTGATTCTAAGGTCCCAACTTGAGTGAGTTTTGAAGCGACCACCCATACAATCTCTTACACCACACACTTAAGAGATCATTACTACGTAAATAGAATCATTCTCACTTATACATTAGCATACATAATAATATGACATTCTTCACCTACAATGGTATCAAAGACTTACTTAAACTAATCAAGAAGATAACGTCCATAATTGACCTCTTCAAGATTAGCTAGTAATCCTGTAATAATAACCTATTTTGATAATGTCTACATATCAACCTATTCCCTAGTAGTTTCATTCTAATCTTATCTAGGTAAGATAATAAGTGACCATATCCTATGCCCCTTTCACACCTAAACTAGACACCTGAACTACTCCCCAATAATTACTATTCATTTTAACATACGTTCTTAACGTTATCTTGCATTATTAGTACTTTTAAGACTCATTTATTACATAAAGACATTGAAGGAATGTCTGTAACAAGACCTATGACTATACTAACGCCTTCACAGCCTATGGTGGGCAATCCTCATAGCGTGCCATACCACCACCACCTAAACTCACAACTTCTTATTCGTTAGTTAAGGGTATCCATATGAGTGGAGAATAGGCAATAACCGACATAGACCATGGTAGAAAAACATGGAATCTGGAGTTCGAACCTACTCTGATGAGGGTATTTTACTTGCCAATGGTAGAACGCGGACACATCCCATGTAAGCACATGGTTAAAGAATATACAGGGCGTGCTTTTTATTCTAGTCTCATCCTTTAACTAGAACTACTTCCCTTACAATACTCACTCGGTGCTAGCCTTTGTTCTCATAGAGTAATATACACTAAAGGTTTATATAACATGGTTCCATATCAAGTTCATAACCCAATCATATTCACCTTACCAAAGAGGTCCTGTAGGGCTACATTCTAATAGTGAAAATAATCTCATCATGACGTTCCTAAGGTTTGATATGATGACGTTCCAGCCAATCAACCTTAAGTATATTATTCCTTTACTTGAAGAAACCAATTACGGCATTTAACTTCCCTTTCATAACCTTACACTAGTAATTCAAATGTTTCCACATAAAGACCCTTTAACATCTATTCAGGTACATGTCATTCGTACATCACGACTAGAGAATTTGTCATCTAAGTCCAATAATCTCATATCATAATATCCATATATGTATCACTTAAGGGACAAAAGTCAACCAAGACAAGACACCACATACTTCACTTTAACACATATTAGATGTCATTATTTATGTCACTTAGAATAACATTACCACTTTTATGTCATCCATAACCTACCATATCCTCATCATATAGACATCATAGACTCATATCGTCAAGTTAGGAAACAAACATGTATCACCTCTACACTACACATATTTAAACACCTAGCCCATTTTCTACATGAATCCTACTAACCTACATAGAAAAACCTATTTTCACAATACTCAAACCTATATTATGCCTCATATTCAATATAATAAATGACACAAATCATCATAATACTTCAAGAGTGGACACAAGGCCATGATCATCCTATTACATAGCTATGCAGAAGCCACATCAATTCACATAGAACCCCCTGACCATAAGTTGACATACCATCACGGCACATAATTGAAGGTCTAATTAACATAAAATAAAGGGAATTATGAACAGCATACCACCACTCAATATTCCACTTTGATCAAAAAGCTAAATAATCAGAAATTTGATACCGTAAGGCCCTTATCCACCCATGGCCATGCAACATCATTTCATTTTTACATTAACTTTATACTCATGAATCTATGTCCATTAATAATATATTAATTATTAATCTAAGACCAATTAGACATCAATTGAATATAACTCTTACATCACTTTATAGCCCATAGAAAACTACACTAGAATTCATAAGCCTTAAGTAACTAACAATTCAATAAGGTTAATACTCAATAGATCTAAGAATATACAATAATTAATTGATCAAATTGAAACATTCTATTAAGCAATAAATCATAATTTATTCATGAATCAAAAGCCCATAACAATCTACCCTTGAATTCCTTCATATCAAATCATGATCACATAACCCATATTTTAGTCAAATTGAGAGATTTGTGAAGGTAAAGGGTTCATGGAGAATTTCATTGGGAATCATAAATTATGCATCAATAATATATATCTTAATGTTTGAAAACCTTTCATGCAAGAATCTAAGAATTAGAGTAGAAATTGGACTTTTCATCTTTTGGAAATCTTTTAAACTCATCTTTAAATGGTCTAAGTTGAAGCAAGTCTTAGATGAAGAATCCCTTAACTTATTATAAAACCCATGAGAATTGAAGATAAACTCCTTAAAGAACCATCGAGCCCCATATTACCTAACCTCTCAGGAAGGTTTTTAAGAAACTTGGGAGGGTAATGGGTTTTGATTTAGTGCGAAGGTTTAAAATGAGATTTTAATGAATTATGTACTCTTAAAATACCTTAAACACCCAAATTAAACCGTCTGACTATTTTTATAATTACTTTGGTAATTTCCCAAAAACCAAGTCTAAAAGAAAAGCTCCATTTTTTCTAACACCATCAATGACCATCATCGACGGTCCATGGTATTAACCCATCCACGTCTTGGCCCCGTTGGTTGCCTCCTGCAAACCCCTCAATCTGACCGTACAGTGACTCCATTATGCGTACCCATCTATCAACCCATCGACGGGCCATCTCCTGGTCTACTGGCTGTCGTTTGGGTCAGTTGATTGCTACTATCTGGCAGTGTTGAGCTCCAAGTTAGGGTCCTACTTTAGGGCCCCTTGTTTGTCCCACATGTATTTGTACCAGGACGTTTCCAATCCAAATATGTTCATATTGATTTTAGGACCAACCACATCAATTTCATCCAAAACGAATGCGTAAAAATTGACGAAACATACATAGACACACAAGGTCGTTTCAAGGAAAACCTTTCGATTGTCATGGACATTCTTGGACGTTTGACCTCCAACTTCACGAAACTTGACAAACTTCCTATATAAACCGTAATAACTCATTTAAGGACCTTATAACCTCATGAATCACACATAAACACATAAAACCACATATGAAGCCACTATGTCCTAAGTCGTCGAACGTTTGTCGTCCCTTTACGTTTGACTTCCATCCCCCTAAATCCTTAGACACTGCCTCTAATACGAACGTTATAGACAATTTATGACCCTTATACCATCATTAAACCAGTTATGCTCAGATTCACCTATTTCATTTTCTTTTTCCTTACAAATTATTTCATTCATTCAAATAATCTACCCTAATCCTCATTCATACAAGAATATACATTACGGCCTTTTCATCACTTCTTCAAGGATGTCATAACCTCTATCTATTTAAGGTCCACATTAAAATAAACCCTGACTATTTGTAAGGTCATATTTTAATCATACATACACATACATGACAAATGGGCTTAATCTACTAATTTACGAGTCATATTTACATTCTGTCCTTTATCTGAGGGACATAATGTCTACAAAACAAGAACACCACATTATCCTACCATGTAAATCTCATTCAAATAGCACATAGGGTCGACTAGTTATACTACAAATCACCCTACTCATTTCTAGAGAAACATCAACATAAACCATCAAAAACTCCTTAGTCATTAGGAAGAATCATACTTCAACAATCAAGTAAGAACATATGACAAAATTCATATCTAATACTCTCGAAACTCTTATTGATTATCGTGGTTTCACGGTATTTTAATGTTTTTCCTTAGTGAGTGTGTTCCAAGCCTTTTTGATTGATTTTTTATGTAAGTTTTCTCCTTATTTTTGCAGGAAATCTATCCAAAGATTAGCACGGATGTTTTTTAGCGTAGAAATGCAGAAGAGACCACCTACGGAGCTTATGACGGTCCGTCGAGCCTGTGATGGTCCGTAGGTGGCATCGTAGTGAGGAGAGAAACTACTGAAAAAAGATGGGGAAGTATGACCTAGTGTGGGATTACGTAAGTCCACGACGGACCATCATAGCTACAATGGTTCGTCCTTCTAGTTCGTCATAATGATCAAAGAGTAGTCCCAGTACTCTAATTCCAAGAAGTTAAAGTATTATGGAATCGAGACCCTCGCAGACCTTCGTGCTTGGAAACGTTCGTCATACTTGTTCGTTGAGGGTAATGAAGGGAGCAGAAGAAGAATTTGTGAAGTATAGGACGACGGAGGACATAACATCCCATCGTGACCAAGACGGTCCGTCACGAGGTCCGTCGACCCAGACGCGTTTTGAAAAATTTTCAGTAATTCGAATCCTTCTTTTATTAGGTTTTTTTTTTTATTATAAACAGTTCAAAAAATCAGATTTTAGGGGTTAGACTTTTTGGTAGTTAGACTTTTTGATAGTTAGACTTTTCGATAGTTAGACTTTTTGTGAGTTGGACTTTTTGATAATCTTTAGTTCTCTTATTCAAGTATTGAAGGATTAATTTCAATAATTGATACACTTTTTGTAGAATTGATTGTTAGTGCTTTTGTTGATTAATCAAGTGAATTTCTGGGTTTTATTATTTCTCATTAAAGTATGTGCATGAATTCTTATATTAAATATATGATGTGATTGTGACCATGAGTAACTAAACTCCACAACTAGGGTTGTAGGAACAATGGTGAAGTAATGATGTAAATCTAACCAAAATATCATTCTAGAATAGTTTCTTGCGTGTATGATATTCTTTCGTTTAGAAGTTTTTTAAAATAAAACGGATGTCCCCACTGTAGCCACTTCGCCTTAATGCTACTTTCGGAAACAATGGGAGTAGATAATAGTAAAAGAATTATCCACCTAGATTTAAGTGGTGCCTCTTTAATAGGCTAGTGTCAATTGTACGAAGTAACTTAGTCAAATATCGAATACATGTTGACTATGAGGTAAAAGGTAGGGGTTAGTATAGCACACACACTACCGGACCAAGGTGGCGGAGTGAATTTTCTAGATGCTGACCAATGATTTAGAGATACATAACTTACACTTTACTTGCAATATACTAGAAAGAATTGTTATAGTTAATTATCGAGTGACGACCTTTGGGGAACACTTAAGCCCTAATCTACTTTTATTAATTGATTAGCTACAAGATTTGGAATCTATTAAGTTGTTTTACTTTAAGTTTAGTTTTTATGTTCTTAATTTAAAATAAAACTAAACTGCCCTTTTGTCTTTTTTTCTAGGAATCATGACTAAATAATAGTACTAATAGAATAAGTTAAGTCTGAGACATTTTTTCTTGTGGGGAACACCCACCATCATTAGTTGGTTCTTTTTTTTTGTTTACCTGAATACGACCCGCTTTACTTGCGTATTTGGAGAGTAAGTTTGAGTGTATCAAATTTTGGCAGCCTTGCTGATGAAAGCAGCTTTTTAGATTAACTTAAACTTATGACTAAAGTTAAGTCAATAGGTTCTTAATTTTACTTTTCTATTGTTTTTTATTCTACAAGAACTATATTCCTTGTATGCAAATACACAAGTGGAAGAGAACACTGTTTTCCCTTCAAACCACGATTAGAGTGTACACATGTAATATGAATTGAAAACTATGGGTATTTAATGATGATATCCAACCAGAACATCCCAACTCCGTTTGATGTTCATGGTTAGTTATTACCCGATGAATCCTGGTTAAATCACCACGGGGACAAAATCCCCGCTCCACCACGCCCTAGAATACTACAGAGGTTATGATATATTACAGAATCTATGCCACTTGTCTTGCCCCTCTATACCACAGGCCACACCTTTGTGTAACTATAGTCCTGATCAAATGCTCACTGGCTAGATGTTTTTTTTCAGGGCTAACCTTCTGAGGACCCCCACAATGCCCATTGCTAAGGGTTAAGGGCATGTGTAAATGTGTGTAGAGAGCCTTATTTGGGATTTGGATGTAATAGGGCTAAGAGTATTTCCTCTCCTCAACTGGGGGAGAGGCTGCTATTTGGTTCAACTGGCCGTCCTTATAACTCAATTCACTTGGAACCAACTAAGGCGACTTTTCTTAGCAACGTTACACCCAGTCCCAAGACCTAAATCACAAAAGACAGAGGTGAACACCTTTGTTCACTCTAGGAGAATCAGTTTGCAGTTCCTTGGTATACCTCACTTTATTTTTTGGAAGTGTCCCCCCATCACTGCATAATGATGATCACTACTGAAGGAACCTTTCTCTCGCGACAGTTGATAATAATAAAGCGTATTGGGATACTATAGTGGGTTGTCTTATGGGGAGGTACTAGGAAGTCGATACTAGAAGAAATACCTTCGCATTGCAATCCCACACAACCTAGCCACAAAAGAGATTCCTGAAGAATGCTCAGATAGAACTGAGCTTGAATGGTATTAAATGTGTCACCTAAGGGTGGCAGAAAGATAAGTGGTAGTTAACTACTTGTCTAACCACACCCCCCGACAAATGAAATGATAGTATTATGAGTAGCATGCCTAATGCTGTAAATGATCAGAACGGGGGGGTTCCGACGCGAGTGCCCAAGCTCAAATCAAGAGAATTGCACAAGTTCAAGAAAATCCAAGGTCCTGATCTATGTAACTATAACTTGTGAGGGTCATTATGTCCCGAGATGGAATTACACAAACGACAACAACTTCAACGGTAACTAATGGCCACAGAAATGATAGGAATGGTCCTATGCTCCTCCACAAAATCATGAAGTTACTCCTATGGATGGTGGAGGTAATATGTGGCCGACTTGATGATATTTTGCAACAATATGATGAACGAGGTTCGAAATGGCTATAATGGTGGACACATTAATGAGTTGCGTATTGATTTAGCGGGTTATGGGCAGAAAGTCGATACACTCAATATCTATTTAAGCAACTTGAGAGCAATGGCCCAATTATCTACGACTAACGAACACACGCCAATCGTCACTTCTTCTAGCAACACTATCAAAAATCGAAAAATAAATGGACACATTTATGACACTCACTACTCTCGGGTGGTAGAAGTCAAAACCATTGACCCACTTTGCCTCAACCCCCCCCCGCCCCTGTTTTCCTCAAGATTATTGAAAAGGACCGAGGATGGTAAAATCGTGCTTTTTAATAACAATGTTTAAGCAACTTATATCAATATCCCTTTGTAACAATTATAGAACAATGCCTGGTTATTCCCCAGTTTAGAAAGAATCTGGTTACAATGCAAAAGATCGGTCATTTTTGAGTGATGAGTAGAATGCAACATTGTAGTGCTATTACTGACAGATCTCTAGTACAAAAGAAAGAAGAAAAAAGGCCTATAGGAATACTTCACGATTTTCTAGTAAAAGTGGAGTCGTTCATATTTCCAAAAGATTTTGTTATTCTTGATTGTGAAGTCAATTTTGAAGTGCCTATTATTCTTGGGAGGCCATTCCTTGCTAGGGGTAGAGCCTTAGTTAATATGAATAATGGCAGATGAAATTTCGGTTGAACAATGAAAAAGTGACCTTCAACATTTGTAGGTCCATGAGGTAGAGTGGTGAGCTCCAATCAGTATCTGCTATATCCTACAAAGAAAATATGAAGAAGAACCATGACCTTAAAATTGAAACACGAGAGTTTATGGTTGGGGACTTGGTGCTTTTATACAATTCTAGGTTGCGCTTGTTTCCGGGCAAGCTTAAGTCCAAATGGACTTGCCCTTGCTTGGTTACCCAATTATTCCATCATGGATCAGTTGAGTTGGAATCCAAGGAGGGTGTGTGATTTAAGGTGAATGGACAACGACTAAAAATATATTTCGAGCATGTTGAATCGGTGAATGAAGTGATCGAGGCATACCATCTTGATGAAGTCTGAGTAATCAAGTGTCTTCAGTTGTGCCACAACGTTAAATCAGGCGCTTGTTGGGAGGCAACCCAATACGTATAGTTTTATTTCTAGTAATGGTAGTAGTTTCTACTTATGGGTTTTAATTATGAAGGCACATCACCTAAAATTCCGCAGAAAATTACTCCGCAACATTCACTGACGGATACATCGAAAGACCGTCAATCTTGCGATGGACTGTCGCATGAATCCATCGTGCCAGGTACGGTTTTCAATTAATTTTCAAAATTAGGGCATCCGCGATGAAAACCATCACGGAACGTTGCATCTGATATAAATCGTCGTCGAGGCCTTAATACGTCACTAACCAGTAACCCGACCCGACCCGGCTGGGGACTTTTAAAAAAATTTAAACCTTCAAAATCCCCACCCCTTCATTTTGAAAGATTTGTTTCCCTCTTCTCCCATTCCCTCCCTTTGTAACTTCCTACCCTTCTCATCCTCTTCTCTATAAACTGATCCATATCATTTCCCCAAATCTTCAATTCCCAAAATCTTCTTTCTACTGGTTGAAGTTTGCTGTTGTGGTTCTGCGCTTGATAACCAAGTGTCGCACTTGCTTATTTTTCTCCTATTCTCAGGTATGTGTCTCTGATCTCTACCCATTAACATTGAATTTTTGTTTTTCAATTACTATTAGCCTATTTCTTTTTGGTGGGTCTTTGTTCCCTTATCAAATTTTGTCTTACCTAGGTTCAGTGTCCTTAAATTGCCTTGTCAAAACTCTAGAAATTGGTGCTTTAGCATTGCTAGTTTTGTAGGTACTTGGGTTAGAAACATGTAGGATAACATTAAGTATTCCATTTGAGTCACACGGGATGATTGTGGCATCCTCAGTTCTGTCACTGAATGATAGAACGAGACCCCGATGATGGACCGTTGTACCCACGACGGACTATCATAAGGTATGGTCTAACTTTTTCTAAGTGTCCTCTGACGGACATCTAAGACAAATCATCATTATCCCAATGGTCCGTCCTGCACAACCGTCATGGTTTTCAGAGACCCTTGTCCTAAGGGTCTCTATTTTTTTCCAAGTGTACACTGATGTTCATCTACTATGGAGCGTCGTACCCCCAACAGTCCATCCTGCACAACCGTCATGGTTTTCAGAGACCCTTGTCCTAAGGGTCTCCATATTTTTTCCAAGTGTCCACTAACGGACATCAACGATGGAGCATCATACCCTCAAAGATACGTCCTGCACAACCATCATGACCGTTAGAGACCATAGTCCTAAGGGTCTCCAACTTTTTCTAAGTGTCCTCTGACGGACATCTACAACAGACCGTCATTACCATGACGGACGGTCCTGCACTACCGTCATGAAGGTCAGAAACCCTTGTCCTAAGGGTCTCCATTTTTTTTCTGAGTGTCCACTAACGGACATCTATGATGGAGAGTCATACCCTCACGGTCCTTCCTGCACAACGGTCATGATGGTCAGATACCCCTCTCCTACGGGTCTCCACACTTTTTCTAAGTGCCCCATAACAGAAATCGACGACGGATCATCATTATCATGACGGTCCTTCATGCTTATCCGTCATAACTGTGAGAAAATTTCCTTTAGGGGTCTCGTTATAAACATAGTTGAAGTAAGATATGACGGACCCCATGACGGTCCGTCATACTCACGATGAGCCATCACCTGGTCCGTCGTGTTTCACTATTCCTACAGAGATGTCATTACAACTTTGCTTTTATGTTTATTTTGTGTCCTTTTTTTCTTGTCTTGTTTTCTCCTTCTAGTACTAATAATTATTCTTTACAAGTACTATCTCTAATGGCACCAAAACATGATCGAGTTTATGCACGTGGGCGTTCAAAGTCTGTCGCACCATCTTCCCGACTGGTTATAGGCTCTGATGATGAGCATGATCCCAAGTACGTGCCCCCAGGCACTGTCACTCCAGCATGAGTTGCACATGCACCCAGAGCTACGCCCAAAAAGGTGGCATCCAACGTAGTCACTTCCTCCTAGTCTAATGTTGAGCGCACACTAACCAGCACAGCTTCTGGGTCAGCTACACAAAAAGAAGGAGCGTTTGGTTCCTTAAGAGTTTTAATGGTCGGAGGAAGCCTGCGGGTCCGCAGAAGTCCCTACACTCGCCATGGCCGCACAGTCTGCTTCGTCAGATGAGGATGACAGTCCTGATTCCACTCCAGGCTCACCGACTGATGCTCTCACCCCTGTTGTCGACTAGCCCAACTGGTGGTGTATCGATGGGAAATACCAAGTTTATTCAGATGCCAAGTTTCTAAATGATAAAGGCGTCATGACACGGACCCTTACAGCGGAGAGGCAGGTCCTCACGGGAAGTCTCCCCACCATTCTAGATATCCACAATCTCTTCACCAGACACCGGCTAGAGTGGAAAGCTCGTTCTTTGGGCCGCTATAGTGAGGAGTTGGTCCGAAAGTTTTACGCCTCTTATGAGGATACTCTCCGATCACAGATCGATAGGCGGGCTGCGCCTACCAAACAGGCCCCACATGAGCATGTTAGAGTACGCGGCATACACGTCAACATCTCCCTGCCAGCCATCCACCGGTATTTGTATGGCGAGGATATTGATGCCACTAGGACCCCTCTCATCGCCGAGTTCGACTACTGGTGACAAATTGTTAAAGATGGACAATTCTTGCGTGAGCCATCGCTGAGAGATACCACCAAGAGGTGGATGTCCCTGCACTTATCTATTGATGGAGAGGGTGCCGACTGGGTCATGGAGCCGAAGGGAGACATCAGGAAGGCTAACTTGACCTTTACGACTATGTTTTTATTGTTGTTTTCTGCCATGCATCCCCCCACAGGATGACTGATAATTTAAAGGTAACATTGGGATCGCGCAATTCTGATGGCAAGCGATGTACTGGGTTTAGTTGGACTTTGGTGGCCTATATAGGCGGTCATGACAGAGAGGTCTTTCAAGGGTAACCACCACTTACCCTTTTCCATTCATGATATTTCCTTATTGCAGGTCCGCAGGTGTGCCCATTGGCAAAGTGTATCTCAGACTCCGCTGGGCATGTTTATATCGGCCTTCAGGGATGAGGCCAATTGAGTGGACCAGCAGAGGCCACCGTCCTGAGTTGCCTCCACTTTGAAAAAAATCTAGCTGATTACTGTAGTAGATGCTCGAAGGCATATGCGGCTACGTTCCAAGCAATCAACTCACACTAACCCCAGATCGAGTCTATCCTGGGTAGCTAGCACTGCCCAGCCTCCTTTCTCTCCAACCCCTTCCGCTCTGGTCACCGTTTCTAGGGGTCCATAAAACTAGAGGACTCAGATGGGCCCCCCACACTTCTGTATAACATCTTTACCATTGGTGCAGAGGTCATTGTGCTTGAGGGGAGGCGGAGGAGAGCATGGAGCGTAAATGGCACAGCACACAGAAAGGAAGCCGCTGAGGTTTCATCAGCGCTTAGACGCTTTTGAGTTGCAGGTGCTAGCCCGGGCGAGCCCTCTAGTGGAACGTGTCGACCCTTCAGGCTGCGGTAGAGATTTCCGAGCATATAGTGATATGATTCCTAAAGGTAGGGTGCCTAGTCTGAGGCCCTTCTGCAGAAACCTGTGAGTATACAGTTTTGGCGGGCTTTATTCGCCATTCTGAGATTCCACCACCTCCCCCGAGAGAATGCCAAGAGGCGTAGGTGTTTCGATAGGGAATGATTCTAGATCAAGAAGAAGGTTCACCATGGAGATGGAGGCTGCGAGGGAGCCTCGAGCGCATAGATTGATGATGAGGAGGTCGTCCGCTCAGGGATGTAGAGGTCAGCTGCTGAGGGAATTCTAGCTCCAGAAATGTGGAAGACAGCGGGATGGCACTACTGATAGTGGTTGTTGCTGATAAAAGGGACACTACTAGGGTGTCCATCCAGACTAACATAGTCAGTGGGTTTCGGGGAACTGACCCACCAGCCTGCTAATCGCCGGACGCTTGGCAACCCCAGGTTTTTTCACCACCACTTCGTATTTCAGTTTTTTTTTTATGCATTGGGGACCATTCATATCTTATTTTTGGTGGGGGGGGTAAATTGAAAGTGAGTTGCGAGGGTGAAGTTTCTGACTAGCCAATTCCAATCCCTTTTTGGGGTTTCTGGCCTGGGGTTTCTTTTCACCAAAGAACTGGATATTTTTACTGTTGAATTCGGCATGTCATTTCTGTGTACATAGTATTTAGGTTCTGGCCCCATGATGGCTAAAACAAAAATGATATTCTGATTTGTAATGAAAATGGATGCATGGATAGGCACATTAACTGGATACAATGTTGTTGGCTCTAAGCATGACAGAGAGATACACCACTGATGATCCTAAGTCTAAGCTCGAAACTAGGTTCTGATAATCTGGTAAGAGTAGTAATGACGATGTCAATGTTGAGAGTGGAGTGAAAATTGAATAGTCCACTATTTGTGACCGAAGCTAGCAACTTGCTTGTTAAATCCTCTTAAAGTAAATTGTAATAGACAATTAGGAAAAAGATCATAGCCTTTGTTCAATAAGCCAAAATTTTTGCCTAAATAAAAAATGAAATAAATTGACATTAACCATTCTTTGATCCAATGATTTGAGCTTCGTAAAATAGACCTTATTTTCACCACCAATTGTTTCTTTTTTTCTGGGTAATCAATGGGTTTTGGACCCTGGTTCATCCTCAGGACATGTGCACCTAAGCTTATGCCAAAAAGATTAAGCTTTGAGGGTGGCAAATGCAGTAGTAGTAAACAACCTTTTGTGCCCTGACCCAAACTTTGGGTATTGATGCTTTGACTCATGGTAAAGCCATGGTTGAGGGTGGCTAGGGCTTGTATGAGGAATGATCTGAAAGTGGGCGCTGAAAGAAACCAAACAGGAGGCAAGAACAAAATAAAGTGACTCAAGAATTAGTTGATATAGAAAAGGGATACATAATTATATATATATATATATCTATTTATAATTAATACAAGCAAGAAAATAAAAGAGGCTCACTTACACCAAATGAAGCAAAAAAAGGGAGGGGAAAAAGCAGGGGAAAGAAAATATAAGAAAAAGGGTGGAATAAAATGATGAAAAGGTAGGACGCTCAACCGATATGTCAAGGAGGGCAACAAGTCACTAAAGTATACCTAAATATACCCTACCTGACCCTGAGCCTATGTTACAAGCTAAGAAAGTCCTATCGTGATCCTAAGAGTTGTATGGCGAACATGAAGCAGTTAAAATAAGGGCAAGCTTATGGCAATATGTATGAATGAGTTGTGAATTTCTTCTTAGAATGGCGTTGAAAATTAGGCCTTATACTCAAACTGAAATCATTGTGTGAAAAATGAGGATGTTGTTTCCAAGTGAGGACACTAGTTGCAATACCGGAAATATTAGCACCTCGGTGAGAAATTAATGATTATAGGTATCAGTGCGTGGTGAGTGTATGTCATGGTATGATTCTACATAATTCAAGCCTAATAGTGATAACATGCATAAACATGATGAGAATGATCGGGATTGATAGACAAATGATTACGAAATAGCTAAAAATATGAATATCTTGGACAAAGAATTTGTAGAGGAGTCATGAGTGCGTCTCTTGAGGAAAAACACAAACAACGACAACGAATTAGTTAAGGGTGTTGATGTCCGTAATTGCACGACCCGGATTTTTAATGCTTTTCCTTAAGTAGTGTGGTCCAAAGCTTTTGAATTGATTTTATGTAAGTTTATCCTTATGTGCAGGAAATCTATTCAAAAGAATAATACGCGAGGAAGTTTTTGAGCGAAGAAGAAGAAAGAAAATGCAGAAAAGACCACTACGGCGCTATGACGGGGGGTCCGTCGAGACTGTGACGATCCGTAGGTGGCCTCGTAGTGCGGGAGAAGATGCTGTAGAAAAGATGGGATAGTTGAAACCTAGTGTGGGATTACGGAAGTCCACGACGGACCGTTATAGCTACGACGGTCCATCCTGCTGGTTCGTCGTAATGATCAGAGAGTAGTCCCAGTACCCAAATTTCATGAAGTTAAATTATTATGGAACGAAGACCCTCGACGGACCTTCGTGATTGGAACGGTCCTTCATACCTGTTAGTTGAGGGTAATGAAAAAAGCAGCAGACGAATTTGTGAAGTATGGGACGACAGAGGCCATGACGACCGTCGTGACCACGACGGTCCATAATAAGGTTCGTCGACCCAGACGCGTTTTGATAAAATTTCAGTAATTAGAATCTATATTTTATTAGGTTTTTATTATTATTATAAATAGTTCAAAAAACCTCATTTTGGGGGTTAGACTTTTTGATAGTTATATTTTTTGATAGTTAGACTTTTCGATAGTTATACTTTTTGAGAGTTAGTTTTTTTGATAATCTTTAGTTCTCTTATTCAAGTATTGAAGGATTAATTTCAGTAATTGATACACTTTTTTTGGAATTGATTGTTTGTTCTTTTCTTGATTAATCAGGGAATTTTATGGATTGTATTTTTTTCATTAAAGTAATGCTGATCTGTATATTAAATATATGGATAGTTGATTATGACCATGAGTAACTAAAACCTCCATAACAATATGGTTGTGGAAAACAATGGCGTGAAATAATGAGGTTCAAATCCTGACACTTAAAAATAGCAATTCTAGAAATAGTGTCTTGCGTGTTGTATTATAATTCTTTTCATTAGAAGTTCTTTTTAACGGTATGGCAACGCTTTTAGAACTCGCCTTAATGCTTACTTGCCGGACAAGGAGGTTAGATAATAGGAAACTAAATTATAAATATAGATTTAGTGTACACTATCTAATAGGCTCAGTGTCGAATTTGGTACGATAGTAATAAAAAAGTTCAAAATATCGAATACAATGCTTATTAATATGAGGTAAAGGAAGGGTTAGTATAGAACAAACGTAGGCCTGACCAAAGGTGCAGTGTGAATTTTCTAGATGCCGGCAACATGGATGGGATTTAGCGCTACAAACTTATCACTTTACATGCAAGATTACTAGAAATAACTGTTATAGTTTAGAATATCAAGCTCGGAACTGTGGGGAAACACGTAAGCCTAGGTTACTTTTATTAATTGATTAACCTCCAAGATTTGAAAATATATATTTAGTGTTCACTAGTTTAGTTAATTATTTCATTTAATTTTTTTACAAAAAACCCCCCCCCCCTTTTATTTTCCTTTTGTTTTCAGGGAAAATAATTGACTAAATAATTAGTAATAATAAAATTCAAGTTAAGTCGAACGATTTTCCTCGTGGGAACGATCCACCCTCCTTAGTTGTGTTTCCTTTACTTGATACGACATTTTACTTCTATTGAGAAGTAGTTTGAGCGTCTATACTCCCCCTCTACTTGAAGGAAACATATGTGTTCACTGTTGAGTCTCACTAGCTAAAATTTTTCCGGCTCGTAGTTTCTCTGCGAGGAGTTGTTTCGTCTTTTCACTATTGTACTTGGACCACACAGTCGGTGTTACACGGACAGGACACGATTCTGCCGTGGTAGCTCCTCTTCCACACACTGAGCCCGCCCCATCTTGAGACTCCTTAGTGCCAGATGTCCATTGCCTGCGCCTACCTGGTCGTTCCCTCTGTTCACTTCTTTCATGCCATCTCTTCTCCAACCAAGAGACGCAGGTCGGAGCACTAAGCGTGATCTATCATTATATGCAGTCATATGCAGTGACTTGGATAGACGCGCTATTGTATCATGAGACCTCTTCTCTCCAGTAATCCGTCTTCATGCTTCTCTCTTAGTCGATAGAGATTCATTATATCTTCCGACCACTATTAACCCGGACCTCGGAGTGTCGCTCTTTAGGCATAAGCACAGTGCGCTAAGGTTCCAAGCGCTACGGCAGCTACGAAGTGACTCTAGGTCGCACCTGTACTGCGTCTTATATATCAGTTACGGGGTATGGTGCCGAGCGTCCGGTCGTGATCAGCTCGCTCCGGCCGCTCTAACACTCGCTGTGAAGCCGCGGCGTACAGGCTGCGCTCAGCGCTTTCACCTTGGGTGACTTAGCCCGTCCGGTGAATTATTAAGCCTCGGCTATGGTGCCGCGCTTCTCGCGTGGCTGCGCATGCCCACGCGGTTATGATACAATCTGGTTTCACTGTACACTACATTAGCGAGAGGCACAATGTTAATACCCGCCCGCAATGAATGAAGAAAGTAAAATGTGGGCCTGGTAACGGCTGCTCCACTCGCACCAAGAACTTTGGTGTGAGAGTGACGGCTCCGCTTTTCTGAGGTTCTCTTTAGGTTGAGTGTGCGCATGTAGGACTTTCGCTGGTCCCAAGCGCGGCTCAGGCACGAGGGCCAACGCGATGTGTTCAGAGCGCCAGTGATACCGGGGCGCGCGCGGCCGGCGCGTGAGCTACGCCTGTTGGGTATGCGCTCTCAGAAGCGTCACCCCGGTAGTAGAAAGGCGAGCCGCCAACCCCCTACGCGGGCTCCCCAGACGGCAGACACAAACGTAAGAGGAGGAGACGCGAAGATAGAGCTAGACACGTCGGAGATCTCGCCGCGGCGACATTCGGCCGCCTTTACCCACACCGCACAAAAACCCACAAATTCAAAGATAGCTACAAGGAAATCCTGAAACTCACTTAGACACGGGATCTCATGTTAAGGGCATACGAAAATATGTAGACTGCATCCCAGATGTCTTTCCGAGAAGAAACCAAAGTGCGGCGAGCCAGCGCATCCAGAGACAAACGCGTGACATCAAGACCAACTTGACACATAAATGACAATCTATGACAGGTTAAAGCTCTCACATGATGGCCTAGAGACTAGCCTAAACGCGCGCTCATCCATACTAACAATAACGGCGTGCACAGGTAATAACATTACGTTGTACGTACAAAATGTGCACGTAACACGACACGCTGAAAGCCCCCACCCCCCCCCCCCCAACGAAGGCATATCATCCATCGGCGGATCCATAACATCCTACACAAGGAGACAAACTACCAACAATAGTAAACTCATAAGAAAGCTGCGAGGTAACAGACCCGTTGAGCACACTATTCAGAACCAGTCCCACCATTTACGAATATTTCCAAAACTTATGGATTAAGAGCCGTTCATCATATCTGTCATTCAGCGAGACGACCTCTATCCTAGGTTTGGCCCGAAGCCATTAGCGTAGAAATAAACTATTCCGTTCTTGGTATACTACGACCCATCGCCCGAGAAGCAATACAACGTCCAATATGTGACACAAGATACATCTACAAACGCACGCCCCAATTCAAATATCAACCTCAATCATGGAGATATGTTGATTCAAACGTCTATGCACATGAGAAAACCAATGGGCTATGTACGTTACTATCTCCGACCACTCCTGCTGGACACCGATATGAAACAGAATAGACAGATTTAATCAGATTGACTATGAGACACGAGCACATGAAGAGCGTTCTTTGAGACAGCCCATCACGAACCCGACAACAACGGATGATTTCACACCAGCTTAGGTGAGCCGCTCTCCTAGTGAAGATAACGCAAGTGGGATTGCAAGTTATTCGCTTGTGACACAGAAATCAAGTAATCAGCACCTGATTGATTTAAGGCAAAGCACACACAAAGAATAGATGTAGTGAGTAGGTAAGGCCCTGATGGGGCAGAAACACTCATTGATACGTCTGGCAGCCTCCCAACAGGATTCTCAAACAACCCCGTTGCGATACCTCCCACACACAATGGCAATTCACAAGTAATGGGCGACACAAACTACCACCCACGCGTGATGTCCATGCAAGAGGACCTGTTCTCTCACACGGTTCTCCCTAGCGTCTAGGTTTGTGTTTGGTTTTCAATAATATCGAACTTGTGGTTTTGTTTAGTTTTTGGGGTTCTTCTTCTTTATATACTTGGATGATAAATCATCTTTTTCTTTAATAATACCCAACAAAATCCCTTAATTGTGTTGTGAATTTTTTTTTTTTGGTTTATGTAAACGCCCATTGTATCCAATTTTAGGAACACTAGGTGAAATTACCTAAATTTTTTTATCTTCAACCATTTTTTTGGTTTTTTTGTGGTCGACGACCCCCAACTGCAAAAAATTTTTGCAATGTGGTCACCGACGGAATCATGGCAACTCGTCGGACCCCCACCAAGGATTTTTTTTCGTATATTCACCTGTGATGGTACGTGTGGGTATGAGCTCTCCAAATAAAGGGGGACGCTCCCACCCTAAGATTTATGATATACGTTTTAAAACCTCGTAGATGTAGGGTTGGGATCTTTAGTATTTTCGTACTGTTGATTCTTGGAGATTGACTTTGCAAACTTGGGCCAATGATTCAAGAAAATATGAATGGTGTCAAATTGTCAAAGTAAGTTAATGATTTATATTCAAAAAAATATGAATTTGTGTTCTTCTAAGCATGGGTGTAACTAATGTCCACAACAAGGGTTAATGGAACCATTGGGTAATTAACCAAAATAAGGCCTTGGCTAAATTAACATTTCCTAACAATGGTTATGAGGCATCGTAGATCTTTAATCTGAGGCGTGGGTTGTAATGATCACCCTCTTAGAAATCCTTTCCTTTGACCCTTTGTGTCGTTTGCCCTCGGAAGTACTTAAATACCTATAACTAAAATAAACAATCTTTGGTGGAATGATGAAAATACCACATAAACGTAAGTTTTTTTTGTGCGGATGCCAGCGTAGTATAGCCACGACATTGATTTCAAGAAGATTAAGAATTCTCATCATTATAAGTCTCTCTTCAAAGTGTTGGCCTTACTTCCACAATTATGATTAAGGAATCTTACACTATTACATAGACGTGGTTTTTAGTGAGGAAACTCCCTCCTAAAGATATTCAAACCTCATTGCTTATACCAAGTTTCCCCATCCAGGGAGCACTCCGCGTAGAAAGTAAGTACAACCGGTTCTTTCTTGGTCCTCAAGAGGACAAGACTTAACCTCTTAGTGCATTCATCATTAAATTTTCAGAGATTAAATTGCGGAAATTCTAAAACGTTTCATCTACTTCTACATTGAGGTTAACATAGACCTCTCGCTTACACATAATATATAAATACAGAGTTCGCATATGAAGCACTACATAGGCTTCTACTTTTATTTCACATAGATTATATAACAATATAATCTCATAGAAAGTCTAGGTTAAGTATCACACATAACCGTCTTAATCGAATACAACATTCGAGCATAGACCTTACTTCATTACAATAAAAGCCACATATAGAAATAAGCAACAATCATCTTCAATTAAAAAGGGAAAGAACTAAATGACTTTTAACTAGAACAAAATCAATAGCTAGATAGTGGAATCATCCTTGGAAGGTGAGGACCTACCCGAACATGGAGAATGAGAATCCAAGTTATCTTTAAATGGCCATTCTAGAAGCTCAACGACCAGAACCTACATAATTGAAGAAACATAGAAAATAGGTTAGTACAAACTTGTACTTAGTATGGGTATATGCACCTAAAACATTTGCAATCATGCTAAAAGGGACATTTGTTTAAAACCATGCCAAGTTACATTGAAGAGCCTTATGCACTAACAAAAGCATCCACACATAAACCAATAATCCACATATTCTTTAAAGTCAAAGTTATTAGACAAACACAAGACCAACATCACAAGTATCATCAAGTCAAACGTTGTTTAACTACATATTTTATGTACATAATCAATAACAACTCCTTACATCATGTATAACAAGATTCTTATTTTCAAACCCTAACATCAAGTTCCACATAGCAACGACCAGAGTAAAGCCCCATAAACCTTACCTCAACCAAGTTTAAGTTAAACCAAACACAAAGGATATAATAAATACTAGACTCACATAACATAACTATAAGAGTAGTCTCACAATCATATCTAGCAATTATAGATCCAAATAGCATGGATCATAAGTGAAGCTATATCGTATGTAGGACATCAAACATGTAAAGGTCAACTTATGCATAACATTACTTTAAAGGACATAAGAACAACCTTCTAATTACCTACCTCAGGAAACAGTTCAATGTATAGGTAGTAGTCGATACCTTACCTAGATAAAGTGAAACCCCTAGGTCAACCCTTAGTTAGTGTGTTCACTTATTTACCTTAATTTTACTTTTTTTAGGCACTTCCCTGTAATCAACATAGACCACAAGAGATAATGTGGAACCTTGTGTCATGAAACCCTACACCGAAAGAAGGTGGACTACTTGCCAAGTAGTACCAAAACATGAACATAGCATACTAGGTGGATCCACTAGCTAGTATTCATATGGAGGGAACATAGTTCAAGGTCTAGCAGATATACTTGGTACCCTCTTTATTCACAGTGCATTATATTCTCCCATCTGATGAGTACAATAGTGAACCCACTTTCCCACATTGAGAAGAAACACCAATCACAACTAGTTCACTCGGTGCTAAGTTAAAGTCCCTTTTTGAAATGTCCTTAAGCCTTTATTAATCATCATAACATAGTATAGGGCTTAGCAGACTAACCCATTGTATATTAATATCATTAGATCATTAGGAATTGGAAGAGAATATCTTTTAAATACAACCCACATATGTGAGAGAAACACATTATCATCATCATGTCATAATAAGGCACAAAGGCAATTCATAACCAACCTTATATTATTACATCTTAAAAATAATCTCACACCTTCACATAATAAAGATATTTTAATTACATCATCATACCAACACCTACTTAGTATAATCAATACATACATCAATTGAACTTTTTCACCAAGTACAAGCCTTCACAACTAAAGTAAAGGTTCAAGATCACAACTTATCACTTTGAATGCAAAACCTTAGGAAAGAATTGTTATAAGCTAGGATTATGGCATTATGAACCTAAGGGGAACACTTACACCCTAGTTTCTCTCATAACTTGATAAACACTAACAATTTACTCTTGCTACGTGTTAGATTTCCCGACATTGCAACACTTAATATTTCACCAAAAAAAAAATTTAGTAGCTCTCAGTTTTCGGATTTAAAGACTTGACTAGATAGAGGTAATCGTTCATTAAACTTAAAGTCTTGACATTTCACTCGGGGGATTTTGACCCAACCATAGTTGGGTTCTGTACTTGATTATGATCCAGCTTATAATTTTTTAGTGAAAAGTTTAACTTGAGTGTATCACAAAATTTGGGCGCCGTACCAGGGGGAAAGTGGATTTTAGATTAACTGTAATATCAAGTTTGGTCATTGTAGGCAACAATTTCCTCATTTGCTACTCTTCTCTTTAATTTTATGTCTTTCAGAGGTCTAGCTCTAGTGTATGCGCCAAGTACACGGAGGTCTGAGAGAACCAATACTTCCACTGATCAAGAACCTGACCCATAACTACTCTCGGAGAACTAACGATCCACAAAATCCTGCTATTTTGGTACTGGTTATACTAAACCTTAAACTTCCTCGCGGTTGATCCTCACAATCAAGTTATTGTGTGAGAACCCTGGTTGATGGTTCTTTGAGGAGGCAAAACCTACACATACAAACTGACTAAAGAGTTCTGATAGGGCAAACGTTAAAATAAAGATCTTAGGGTATTTGCCTACCAGCCTGCTATACCAAAGGTTTCATACAGGCATGGTGGACTAGTACTTGATGCACAGATGCTCACCCCAGAGATTTGTTCTGGATGGGTCATCGGGCCAAGTGCGACTACGCGATAGCCCCCCACCAAGTGTCTTTCCACCTTTCGGCCACAGGACGAAGACAGATGGCAATCTCACCAGAGCAATCCTACCGAACCTATTGCCCTGTTGTTTAGCCTCTTTACTTTTCTCATCTCACTCCGCTTTCTACTTCTTCCCCCGCTATGACCTTCTCTGGTTTCCTCAAACCTCAGTCTGCCCTTCCCTTTTTTCAAAAAATGCCTCTATTACTCTTGGTTGTTCTGGTGAAGAAGTTGTCGTTGGTGACGGGTAGTTATAAATTATAAATTCGGATGTCATCGGAGTAAAGGTGTCGCTCTCTCACTGGATTCAACTGCACCAGGTCAAAACGGAAGAAATTCAACATGGCGGTCGTTGTCGGGAAGCGTCACGCGTTATGGACCTATCAACAACATCCAGGTCTTGATACGCATAGGTCCTTCAGTATTTAGCAGTTTCATTCTCGTCCCGACGGATTCCCTCCCCCCCTCGACCCAAATGTACTTGATCGACCTTTCCTGGCCTGCTTCGCTCTCGTGCGGCTTCTTGCCTTCATCACTTCTCCCGAATTACCCCTCACCCTTTTCCCTTGGACCCCTTTTGCCTACTTGATATGACCCCCCTGCTATCTCTGTAAGCCGCACTTCTCGGTAACAAAAAGCCCCCCTCATAAGGCCGGGTCGTTTTTACCGGGACAGGCTATCCAGTGTGAGGAACTCGACTTGAGCCCCCGTCCCCTTATCTCCCCCTTCAGCGGAACATAAACCGCGGCTCGGTGTCCTTCGCTCATCCATATCACTGATCCCATCGTCCTTCTTTCGCCCGCACTCCTACTTCGGGCGTCCTAGCTCCCATACTCACTTCTACCCTCTCGTCCTCCCCTTACCCCCCTCCTTCCGCCTTGGGCGCCTACCTCTCTCCCTTCGTCTCCTCACCCACCTTTTTCCTATCCTTTCCCCCCACCCTTACCCCCGCACAATTCTCCTGACCCTCTCTCCTCTTCTTTTCTTTCTCTGATGCTAAGCACCTCAGCGGCCCCCGTCCCCGCCTCCTTAACTCTCAATTAGCATGTCTACCATCCTTCTCCTCCCCTGATCCTCCTTGGGGTTAATGAAATCCAAGCCTTTAAGACGTAAACAAACTCGACAATTCCTTCATATGACCAATTAGTCACCCCCCTAAGTACTTTTGGCCTCGTTTTTGGTCTCTTCCATTCCTCGACTTTTACATTCCTGTGATCTATCCCAATCTCTATTCGACTCCCTTCCGCCCTCTGATCATCGTCTACCATCCTTGTTCCTCCCTTCTGCCCTTGTAATTGAAAAGAAGCTCTTTGCTTTGGGACGGGAAGGCCCCCCCTAATTGACGTGTCTGCATCCCTTAGGTCCCCCCGTTACCACTGTTATAGGGAAATACGTAGTGACCTCACGGGTAAACTCAGCATGGGTTTACTAGAGTTTACATAGGCACGTGTGTCCTATCAAAACAAACAAAAGTATTGATGAGGAAAGAGTGTTGAAAGGAGTTACTTCTATAGGGGCAAGAAGATGATAATAATAACGCGCGTCAAGTGGAAAGTGACGATGGATATGATGCCCGGAGCCTATACCGGTGAACCGTGCGGTACTCCAGTTAGGTTTTTTTCCGATTACCTTCGAATACATAGTCCGAGACACCAATAGAGCCGAGAATCTCCCATACCCCCGTCATCATGAAAGAAAAAACCCCATACAATTGACCGCAACGCTAAATGGGGGACTTCGCGACATGGAACCTCTTTAAATCCCCGAGACACACCTCCCCCACACCCCCTCAGCAGCCCTTTCTGAATAATCACCGCACACCCCCCATAATACAGATCCAACAACTTACCGAAAAGCGCTACTCTACTTGTCCGCACAGGCGAAGGAATCGGGGAGAGATTCAGTTGGAGGTCCTGAATGAGGAGATACCAATGGCCAGGATGACATATTTGACTACCCCACCGACAAAAAACTTCCCACTTTCACCTCCTCGGCAGCCCCCCCACACCCACACGAGTCCTTTTCGAGTTTAAAATCTATTGTTGTCAGGCAAGCGGCTACACACCACTATCTGGAACTCAGATGACTTTATTTCGTTGAAGAGATGGCTCATAAATCGGCACGAAATCAATATGAGCAGATGGCCTTCACCTCCGAATAGAGTGGGCCACAACTCAAAGTTTTTATGATGTTCTAGCGGAACTGGTTCAACGCGAGCTCCGCTCGGAGATACTGTTTTAATTGGATATTATTAAAAGTAAAGCGGGAATATTGAACTAAACCAAGCACCACCAGAGATGTGGAATCCGCCATAGCAGTTTCCATTATAGGAACATGTTGGCCTTAGTCACTTTGGAAGTATCCCCCCACCATACCCCCTCACAATCTCCAATACTTTTCCCCGGTATGAGGACTCGTCTTATGGAATCCCTAACGAATGCAAGCCACCAATTCAGAGTCTTACTCTCAAAATCCCTGCAAATGCCTATCACCTCCCCCCATCCGAGTGAGCCCTGTGTCGAAATACACCGCCTACCCACCCAACCCCCGTCCCCAACAACGCCACTCCCCCACTTCAGTCAAAACCTCGACGGGTCACAAAAAAAATCAAAACATGGCGGAACCAATTGGTTACATGTTTGTAGTATCCCCAACCACTGTCTACAACTCTTATCTCTCCCTTACAAAATTCTCTAATCGTTAGGCAAGCTGATACCCCCGCCGAGCCTTTATCTCGGCGCTCCCCGACTTGTCACTTTCCATATAAATTCTTCCCCTACAATTACCTCATTGATTACAAGCCGCTTGTGGTATAAGGAAAATGTGCAAACCTACCCCTTTCCTGTTGTAGGCGCACCCGAAACATGTACCGGCGTTTCGGTTTAATTTTATCATATCACCCCAGAGGGCGTCATTTATCGAGATGGAAATCTTACACCGCGACAACAACTTTCAACCGTGGTTACAAACCAGTGCATCTGTTTTTTCTTTTTTTTACGAAGTAACACGAATAATCTACGGTAGTCGTCTATTTCAATAAGTCGTGTCGGTGGGAGAGAGGAAGTTGGGACCAGTTGGTATGTTTCTTTCCATCAATCATCCGGATCATCGCGTATATCAACAGATATGCGTTTCGAGGTCAATCCGACGAACAAGACCTTCCCGCTAAGAAGTTGAAGTGTTTATCTTCATTTCTTTTCTATAAAAACAGTGAAAATTAGGTCTTAGGGCCTAACTCACCCCCAAAAGTTAGCTCAAAGGAAGGAGGATTGTCCAAAGCCTGTTATTAAAGGTTCACTCAGCTTCATTAATCACCGAGGTGAGGGACTTTGTCATTCTTTAACAACTCACCTCACACACCATTGCTTAGCATCTGGTGCGTGGACAATTTTAATGGTGGGGGTCCCAAATCGAGGTGTGAGGGAAGGGTCCTGCTCTGATACCATGTGAAAGATTAGGTCTTAGGCTAACTATACCCCAAAAAGCTAGCTCAAAGGGAAGGGAGGATTGCCCAAGCCTTATTAAAGAGTCCAACCCATCCATTAAATCACGAGTGGGACTTTTGTCATTCTTTAACACCCCACCTCACGCCCAATGCTTAGCATTTGGTGCGTGGGCAATTTTGATTTTTGAGGGTCCCCAACATCATGTGAGACGGGTCCTGCTCTGATACCATGTGAAATTAGGTCTTAGGTCTAACTCACACCCCAAAAGCTAGCGCAAAGGAAGGAGGATTTCCCAAGCCTTATAAGGAGTCCACCCATCTCATTAATCACCGAAGTAGGACTTTTTTCATTCTTTAACAAAAACCATTTATGATTTTTGTGGTTCCTATTTTTACGATTTTTGTAGTTGTGCTGTCGAAGCAGTTCTTTTTGGCACGATTATTGTGAAAAACAGAAATATAATTTTTTAAAATAAGAATTGAAAATTAGATAGATAATTATTTTGGTGTTGACATTTGGCAATATATATTACAATTGTAAAGGTACTGACTTTTGCAATGTTTTTAAACTTAAAACACCCAATTTTAGTTTGGATAATTACTTTTTTTTTCGAACTAAAAATTAAAAAGCCCTATTTGTTTGAATTTTTTTCTAAATTTTTTATTATAAATATTTTCATTCACGTAATATTATATATTATTTTAATTTTTTATCCAGTAAAGATAGAGCGCTATAGGTTATAGGTTTGTTTTTCTTATAATAATAATATTTATCATTATATTATCTTTATATTATTATTATTATATTATGTTATTAATTATTATTATTATTATTTGCCTTTGCTATAAATAGAAGTTTTGAAATTTATTTATATTTTGTCACAAAAAATTCACACGGTTTTACCAACACCATTTTTAGGAATGATTTTATTTTTTTTAAATTTAAATTGTAGATGAAAAACTTCTTTATGTAAAAAGGGGGGGAAAAAGGGGGAAAAAGAAAAGGAGAGGATAGAGAGAGATAGAGAGAGAGATGAGAGAGAGAGAGGAGAGAGAGAGAAGAAAGGGAGCAAAGTATCTATAAAAATAGTTGATTATATTGAATGTCCTAAATTATGTGGAGTCCTTTTAGGATATGGTAGGAACCGACTGGGAGACCAAGTGTAGGTTTCCCCTTATAAATAAAGGAGGGTCCTTTCATTGTTAAATAAGATTTGTGAAGAAAGAACTATGAATCTTGAATATCTTCAAGATAAATAAGAAGTTTTTTCTCTTCGTCCTAGTTTATTCTTCTTCCTAAATGTAATATAGTTTTGATAATACTTCGCAGCACATTGTTGTCTATTCTTAGAAAAATTATGAAGAAGACAGGAAAAAAAAGTGCAAAAGAGATCTTGCAAAGTTATGCAATAAGGTTCTGATATTTTCAGGGGGAAGTGGTACCCATCTTAAGTAAGTGTTTAAAGAGACTTGTCGACTTTCTATGCGTTATTTTATACTGATTGGACAAGGATTCCTTAATTTACTTTTAATAATTTTAAATAAGCACATTTCAGAGAGATGGAAGATGTTTTCAGTCTTTATATGAGAGTATATCTGAGTCTATAAAGCATGTCTATCATATAACTATATAAAATGTTG
Organism: Solanum habrochaites; assembly: GCA_027704765.1. NCBI lineage: Eukaryota > Viridiplantae > Streptophyta > Magnoliopsida > Solanales > Solanaceae > Solanum > Solanum habrochaites. The sequence goes on from JAKWJA010002496.1 coordinate 15,059,030, forward strand.
ACTTGTAGAATAAATCAGTAATGCAGTATCAGTTTTATGTAATTCAACGACTATGTACGAATCGTCCTGAGCATAGTGATCATCAAAGTGGAGTACTACACAGCTACTATTATTTGAAGAAGGCGTTTGAGGGATGAGCCTCACTTAAGGGGTAAAGAAAAGTCGGATTAAGTCGATCGGCCACCACCAAAAGCAAGGAAAGACGAGGAATTTCATGTCCAATCCACCAAGCGGGTAAGACATCATGAGTCTTGCTGATAATCTTGTGATGAAAGTGGGGGTTCAAGTACCTTATTGATTTATGACATAAGACGTTGGGTTTAAGTCTCAATGTGTCATATTGATTATATAATGATGATTAAGACAAATAATGAGTTTTTGATAGAAATTAGTCATGAAATATATCTCGTTGAAGCAGATTCATTCCCCGAAGTGAATGTAGTAGTGCATAATATGTCTGAAAGAAGACAAGTGATTTAATAATGCACATAAATATGGAATAAGGTACTAAAGCTATCATGATTTGATATGCTCACATGTTTTTGTTCCATTCATCAAGAATGAGAATTTTTTATAAATGCTAAAAATATAAACTCATTCTCTAAAGGGAATGAGGTGTAAGCCACCATGCTAGGAATGATAAAGATTGCGACCTTTTTGGTTAATGATGTGGTATCATCACCGGAAGTGTTCTCTGAGAAGATATTATTATAGAAAGTTTCATGTTTTAATCTTACAGGCTTGTATTGGACAAGTAATTAGTGCATTTAGGCCCATATATGATAATAAAAGTTAAGTATTTGATATTTTTTATTTTACTTAACACGTTATCTAGGCATCGTTAGTTTTATAATGTTTGACCGAATTCTGGCAAATTTGCAATAGACAATCCATGGAAGAACTAAAAATTCTTTAAATGGTGATTTTCTTTGTACTACTTGTTACAGGCGAGCTAATTGTGACACCATCATAAACGAAAGTTGAGATTGAATTCTGCGTTCTAGGAATGTATGACAGATTTTGTGGACCTAGTCATCCACCTAGGGATTGTTTAGATATTTAATGGTCCTAAAAATGTTTCTTCTACATGTTTTCATGTTGCCTATGATTATCATCGCAACTTTGAGTGTTGGGCAAAAATGGGGGCACAAATAAATGTTTTTGTTTAACATTCACACTTTTCTTCAAAGTAATTCATATACAATAATGGAATCACGACCACCCCAAGGGAAAAGTAATTAGAAAAATAAAATCTGAAAATTAAACTATTTGGAATAATAAAATTAAATTTCTCATATAATAGTACATTAAAATTTGTAATAACGCAAAAGACACATGACTAGCACACTTGAAGTTTACAGTGCTAATAATTTTATATATTTGGCATGAATATTGGTTATTCAAAGATGTGCAACTGAGTAATGGACATACTTAAAAACTGAAGATTCATCAAGAATTCTTTACGTTACAGTGTTCTCATGATAAAATTGTTGCTCAAACTAAAAGTTGGACTAAATCCCCCCCCCCCCTAAATTTGAAAAGTATAAAGCGGTGAAGATGGGTCGTTCACCTATCATGTGGATATGGAATAAAAGATGCATCAATAAGATAAGCACATGTGCGTTTGTTGTCAACCTGTAAGTTTGACATTCTAAAATTATTTGTGCAACAAATAATTGAGTAAAGAGCACATTTCAGAAATAATGTAATCAAGACAATTTATCGTGATAATATTAAAATAAAGCTCAAGGATATTGGTGACATTAAATGTCTGAGATAGTGAAATCATTGTTTGTACAATAAAGCTTGTAATGCATAAAAAACCAATAAATTTGGATCGATTTTCTTCTTTGCAATTGATTTTGGCAAGGCCCAAATATTTTTATCTGATCTTTTTGTGTATTTAGTATGTAATCATGAATTATAACAAATGATGCCTAATATATAATTCTCCAAAAGATTGAGATATATGTTAGTTTGTCTAACATAAGGGGGAGATTAGAAGCAACACAAAAGTTGTAAATACTCCTATTGAATGTCCCTTAAGAATAGAGCATATGACATGATAGACTAAGCAATTTTAAATAAAATAATCCTTGAAAAAGAGGGAAGATCAAAGAATCAAAATGATCATAATAAGGACACAATGTGCTCTTGAAAATCTTATGACATAACACTTTATAAAACCTCATGATAGGGTAGCTACCTAAAAATAATGAAGAACCCTGAGGGGTAGCTCGGCTGGTAAAGGCCAGAGGACAAAGTCCTTCAGGTTGCCAGTTCGAGCCCCAGCAGGGCCACTAAAGGCATTAAAAATCGGCTGCATCTCCAGGGCCCCATGGAAATAGTCCTGGTGCACCCGCCATGAAACAGCAGGATCTGGTGGGTACAACTAGGGCTGGCAGGGGACCGGGTCATCCCGCCCCGGCCCGCGTCCCGTCCCGACCCGGCCCGCTTCCGGCCCATCCCCCATGGTTTAGGGATTACGGATGGGGGTTTAGTGTACCTTCATTGGCTTTTCACCCGCCCTGCTTCCCCGGTCGCCCCTTCCCGGTCCCGCCCGGTTTGAACCGGCCGGTTCGCCTGGGACCCCCCCCTTTTTTTTTTATTTTTTTTATTTAAAATTTAAAAATGTAGGCGTTACTATCCTTTGGGTAACGCTAGTGGGGCCCCCGCCACCGGATTTAATCCTCTTTTGTTTGACTTCCCACAATGCACCCCCCCTACCACCGCCTATCACCCCCCTACTTTTAAAATTATTTTAAAACCCTCAAGTTATTATAATTACATTTTAACTCCATTTTTTATACATCTATAAATACACCTCTAACTTTTCTTACAAAATCTCTATTCTCATCTCTCTCATATATTTTGTCTATATTCTATCACTCTCACTCTCAAGTTTTCAAATCGAATATCTATTCAATTTTAATTCTCATTTATTAGAATCCCATATATGTCAATTTTCAATTCAAAAAATTTTTCATATTATATCAATAATATAATTATATTATCTCATATTTTTATCAGGTATTGCTTGGCTTACCATTACAAGTTACAAACAAATCACAAGCTTCAACATCGGTTCACGTCTGATAACTGCAGACTTTTGTACATTTGGTTCATATATTTATATTTTATTCGTCTTATACTTTTGTGTTATTATTCTTTTTTATAATACCCTTTATATATCTATATATATAATTAAGTATGAATTTCTAAGCCAAAACAAATAGACAGTACAGTAAAGAAAAAGCCCAAGATAACGAAGACAAAGTAGACTTTTTAAATTATTTAACTTTGGTAAAAAAAAAAAGTAAAGAAAAAGAGGTAGTGAAAAGTGTTGTACTTCATCTAATCAAACGAGTAGAGTTAGATTTAACATAAATGATTCTACTTATGTTGATGATACTCCTTATAATATTGATTCAATGTTGAACCGATCAACGAAAGTTTAAGAACGAACGTTATGGTAATATTAATTCCTAATGTTGATGAAATCGGTGAAGAAGTAGAAGCTGATTGTGGGAGAAGGGAGTTAAATGAAAAACCTACTAGTCCGGTGACAGAATTTCCAAATGGGACTCCTCAATTTACCGGATAATTTTGGACATCCACCCTTATACCTCCCCACATGAGAAGGGTGAAGTATCAACTACCTAAAACTTTCAATTGTGTGGCAATTTAATACTTATATACAAGAACATAGTGTTGTTATTTGTAATAAGTGTAGCAAGCTTTTAAACATAAACAAGGTGGGGTCAAGGGGAACGAGGGGGATTAATAGAACATTTTGTTATCTTGTGTGCCGATCAATATAAAGAGCGAAGCTTAGCCATAGAAAAAGGGAATTTCCATTAATGAATAGTAGTACTGGAATGCATCATAGCTGGCTTCTAACATGGTTCAAGACATTGATCCTTTTACCCCGCTGGTCCAATAACACAACGTAAATATAACATGATTAGATCAGGGAAAATTTTAGCTAAAATGTTTTCTATCTGTTTGTGGGTTTGTCCGTATAGTTTTTCCCCTTCAAATCCCGGTTTTTGTCTACGTATATTCACAAACTTATAATCCGGATTATAGAGGCCGTTTCAGAAATACTGTCAAAACTGATGTTTTTTGAATATCAAGGTAACATTGTTCCCATTTCTTCTTCGATTGTCTATTTTAGCATATTAGAGAGTAGAGTGTCTATTACTTTACTTTCGGACCAATGGGTCTGTAGTGTTAATGGAAATGATTATTTAACAGTAACTCTGCTCATTGGATTGAAGATCATAATTGGATTTGCAAAAAAGATTATATGTTATAAACTAATGTAATAAGAAAAAAACCTGGTTGCCTAATTTAGCTACAAAGATTGTAAGTGTTTAGATATTAACCTGATTTAATAATACAATAATGTCTGTCGCATTAGATAATGCATCTAATTAACAAATGCCTGCTAATCATGTTAAAAGTTAGATTATGTCCAATTGGAACAATAAAGTTTTTCACTGTTAGAGTGTGTTGCCATATATTAAATTTATTTTACAAGATGGTACTTTCATTATTTGATTGTGGTGCCATCAAGTTGAATATGCTGTTAACCTGGATTTTTTCATACAAACAATGCTGCGAGATTGGGAATTTATGAGCGTTGTTTCCACTATGTTTGTGAATTGTCACCTAGAAAAATTCCAAACCATATTAAACAGGTGAATTCGCTTTACGAAATGCCTTTTCGTTGCTTATAAATAGAGAAGACCCATACAAATGGTTTTTCTGCTCATAAGCTAACCAATCAGATAGAATTTGTTGATGAAGATTGTAAAAACTAAAGAACTATTACATACCATTTTAAGACTTTTTTATGCATGCGACTACCATGATTTTCGGGAATTTATTAAGCCTACTATTTCATCCGTATTACTAACTATTTGTGCTCTTGTCAATTCAATTTTTAATATAAAAAATAGATCACTTTAAGTTGCAATTGAGTAGATTGAAAATTTAAAAAAATTTCTAATTCTCAAGTTTTTTTAAACGGCCTTACTTACTAACTTCATCCTTGCTTATAAATTACAGGTGGTGAAACGGCCTGTCGAACACTTTTTATGAAACTTTAGAAATTTTTTACCGGAAGAAACACTCCAATTGTGAAACGTGTACGGTCTAGCATAAATAGAAGTCAAACATTTTGATGAAAACTATAGAACTAGTGAAAATTTTGAAGGCGAAGTTGGTACCAAACTCTAAATTTTTGATATTGATTTGTCAGTTCCAATTCCATGTATATTCGAGGTTTTTCTTGTCCCTTAATTCTACTAACCGTGATGATTTAAGAATATCTTATCAATCTTATAAAACTTGAAACAAAGATGGCAATTGAAGATTTAATTAGGAGGGTGGAGTAACGAAGCGATGCATTTTCAACTTTGAGGCAAAATGGTTTCGGTGATATTCTAGCTATTCAAGGCTTCATCAGTTGCTCGGATTCTTCTTTCAGTTCGGCACGGTTTCAATCGGTGATAAGATTCATGGGCGGACGACAGTTTCGGTAAACAACATTTTATTTAGAGACTGGTGCAATACCGAAAGAGGAATAACAATTGCCAAAGTTATAGTAAAAAACACAAACTATGGATCAACACTTGTATTGGAATGCAGTGATGATGAATTAGACGCCAAGAATTTCTAACAAGTTTGCCAACCCCCGAGATATCACCCCCACCATCGGCTAGATGCGACAATTAGATTAATTTTAAAGGAAAACAGATATTATTAGATACATTCGAATACTAATTGAAACAGAACCCTTCCTCAGAAGGTGGCTGCGTAAATTATGTTACTCATAATCTAATATCTGTAACAAATATTGAGTTTTCATCACAATTATTTTTTGAATTTTTAATTTAATATATCCAATTAAATATATATACTAAAGTACAAACTAATTTAAAATACTTACTTTAAAAGTTTACAATTTACATTACTTTAAAATATTCATTATCAAATTTTACACTTCTCAAATTGAAATTTCTAAAACTTTAAAGTTGAAACTTGAAATTTCAAATGAATCTAAATTTGAAAAATAAAACTTTAAATTAGAAAATTTACATTTTGATATTTGAAAATCCAAAAATTAACTTTAAAATTTTATTACAGCTAAAGACGTAACCATTTCAATAAAAATATATAAAGATTAAAAAAAAAGAATCCCCTTCAGCCATGACATCCCGTCCCGTCCCGTCACGTCTCTCCCGTCCCGTCCCCCCAAATCCCATCCCCTCCCATATATAGTGGGACGGTATGGGCCTTATTTTCCGTCCCCCCAATCCCCGGTCCCCCGCCCCAATCCCGGTCCCGGATGAAATCCCCTCCCCGTCCCCCGTACCGTCCCGCCCCCTTCGTCCCGTCCCCCCAGTCCCCTTCCCCGTCCCCTTGCCAGCCCTAGGTAACAAACTAGTCGGGTTCGCAAAGCGACACCCAAAAATCATGGGGAAAAAAACCTAAAAATAATAACGTGATGAGATCTCAATAAGTTATGTCGAGTGTGAATCGATCAGCAAACATTATATACGTTGATGATATCTTTGGATACAATAGCGCGCATATTGTAAAGATTAGAGGATATACATTCCTCACCCTCTTAAAGCATGCATGTGTAGAATAATTATATTTGTAAAAGTGGAATGAGGCATCTTGATAGCTTAAAGCTTATTTGCCAATTTGCAATCTAGGCACTAAGATTCATACATCTATCTTAATGTTGTCACTTGGACAAAATTGGATACGAAAAATATACAATGGGTTCAAATCTCAAGCATATACAAGTGTCTGGAAAACTGTCTATCATCTTCATAATGATTAATAGACTTCAAAATGCATAAGCAGATAACAGGTATTGTTTATCCAAGTTGATTACTATAATTAAAACTCTTTGAAGAGTTTTCAAAAAGACAATAGATTATTTGTTTAAAGAAGTTAAAATAAGGAACTTGGAGAAATCTTTGACCCTAAAAGGAAGAGTCATAAAAGAAGATAGAAGAAAGCATATTTCGTCAAGGTTTTTCTACACTCATGAGCTCCCAAGAATGGTGATATCAACATGCAAGAGGTCTATTCAAGTAATATTATTTTTGATTTATTTACCAAGTCTCTACCAACTTCAACTTTCAAGAAGATGATGCGCAAGCTTGGAAAACGGAGATTCTAGTCTCTGAATTGATGTTGTCATTAGTGGGAGTTAATACACAATGTACTTTTTTTCCTCACAAGATTTTGTTCCACTGGGTTTTCCTTGTAAGGTTTATAATGAGGTATCCATAATGCGTATTATTAGATATGAGTACTCTTTTTCCTTCACTAGATTTTTTTCCCACTTGGTATTATCTAGTAAGGTTTTAACGAGGCACATAATCTACTGACATTCAAGGAGGAGTGTTATAAACATATTTGTATTATATTGAATGTCTAATTATGTGGAGTCCTTTTAGTATATGGTTAGGAATCCTACTTGGAGACCAAGTTAGGTTTCCCCTATAAATAAAAGGATTTTCCTTCATTGTAAATAAGATTTGTAAAAGAACTATGAATCTTGAATATACTTCAAGATAAATCCAAAGTCTTTTCTCTTCTCCCTATTTTATTGTTCTTCTAAATTCATATAGTTTTATAACAAAAAGTAAAATAAGTGATTAATCGTGAATAGAAAACGTGTTTGTTTCAAATTTCAATTTGACACCTGTCAGTAGTTGGTTTAATTAATTGTTAATTTAATTATTAAAATGATTGATTAATTGTGAATAGCACACGTGTTTGTTTGAGTTTTTTCATGAATGAAGTAAACAGACTACAAAAATATAGTAATTAGTTAATTAAAATATAAAAAATGGAGATTTATTGAGACGTTGACACGTAAGCGCTATATCTTTTCTATTATATATTGTCTTAATTCATCCACAACCCTCTAAAGTTGTCCGTATATTTTATTTAAACAATCCAATTCAACCATATATCTATTGAACACCTACACTATAATAAATTTCTACATATTAAACATTTTTTGCTAACATGGTAGCATGTGTGGAATACAAACCTGAAAAAAGCATGAAAGACATAGAAAAAGATTTTCCTTTTTTAAAAAAAATAATTAAATGATCATCTCTTCTTCTTCTTTGACTCAACCACCATTGCCACCACCTTTTCGATAATCGTCGGTTTCACCACCATTAAAGCTCATTCCGCTGCAGTTCATCAAGCCATCATCTTTGTTTCCTTTTTTACCAGTGATCGCTCCCACCTCATTTTTCTCCAAATCTATCGTCGTCAATATATTTTTTTCTCCATAGTATTTCAAACAATCAATCACAACTTTCAGATTGACACCTTAGTATGTTCGCCGGAAAACTCTTCCACCATACATTACTTTCTTTCTGCCTAATCAATTCAAGCATTAAATCAAATCTATGTGTAAGAACAAAAAATCTTTCTTAAAGTAGAAAAACAAGAAATTTAAGTTTTTTTCTCAAAAAAGGGGAAGAAGATGAAGTTGGGGCATAGGCAGCAGTCGGAGGCGGCAACATGGTTTAGGATGTTGATTATTTTTTAAAGCAATAATTATACTGGGCCCAAAGCCACAAGACGTTATTTAATTAGTTAAATTGTCATGTCATGGCAAGTGCATCACACTCTCTTTACATTTTTTGCTAATTATCCAAATGTGTTTAATAGGAACAATTTTTGTAAAGCTAAAAGTGTTCACTACGTAAAAAATTAACTTGAAGTGTGTAAGTGAAATATGCGGACACCTCAAGTGTCTCCAAGATGACGTAAGTTTTTTCGGTAGTAGATATATGTGTATGTGTGTGTGTGTGTGTTGTGTGTGTAGTGTGTGTGTGTGGTGTGTTGTGTGTGTGGTGGTCTGTCTTCTGCTTCCTTCCCCTGCTCTCCTTTTCCCCCCGTCCCTCCCTCCCTGTTGTTTTTTTGGCAACACTCCTTCTCCTCCGTCTCGGCCTTGCATGCTCCACATTCACGCCCCTTACCACGTACGTTAGGGCGGGTACAGTGGCGAAACCCATTTATACTCGCATCCTCCTCTCGCTCGCCAGCCCTCGCCGCGCGCGCGGCGCGCAGAGATAGAGAACCTAGCTACATCGAGAGATCAGCTATATAGGTAGAGATAGCTATATCTATATACGAGCGAGCTCATATATCTAGATACTATATATATACCGGATTGGTTCGGGTTTTCAATTCAAATCAAAGCAAGTCGTTAGAAAGTTAAATTGAGAAACCAAACCAAAATATAAAAAGGAGAGTGGGTGGAGGTTTGTCAAATGACCAAACCAAGCAGGGGGGTTCGGATTGGTATTATAAAGCAAAACCAAACGAAGAAAGCTCAGAGGTTTGCAGGTAAAGTGGGCAGACAACCAGAGGGGAGCGGTGCGGCCCCAAATAGGGCGGGTATCCAACCAGGACAAGTAGCGAAGGTGTTCCGAAAAAAAGAGACAAAATAATGCAGGAGATGAGTATTGATGACCACAAAACCAAGCAATAACAAATAAGAATAAATCAGCATATAACATAAATATTGGAATGTCCCTACGGAAATATCATAGTTTAAAAGTACTAAGTCATACTAAAATAATTATACTAAGTATTAATTACATTACTAATATTTAAGGAAAATTGAAAATTATGATTATGTATTTTAATGTCTAAATCAATGTAAACTAAAAACAAATCTTCAATATTATTATGTCATCTTAGTGTTTGAATTGATTTTCTTTTAATTTGATTTGATTTAAAATTTTGATTAATAAATATCAACATCTTTGAACTTGAAATCTTATTGGAACGATTTTCGAATTCTAAGTTTAAACTTAAAATAATATATTAATGGCGATAATAACTATGAAATAGTATAACCAAATCTTTAAAATATATCAAAGTGTAAATATTTTTATGTATCAAATAAATAATTTAAAAATTACATATATAATGTCGGGTTGGTTTGGTCGGGTTAATTTTCTTAGTTACAACCAAACCAACCCAAATATAGCAAGAATTTTTTTCTAATACCAAACCAATTGAAACCAAATCACTAGTCGAATTTTTTTTGTTTGACTCTATTTGCAGTTTGGTTCATTTTTCGATTCAGTTTTGTACACCCCTATGAAAAGGTGTGATTTTTATGAAAAGTTGCGACTTTGACGGAAAAAATGTGACTTTTATGAAAGGTTGTGACCTTTCTGAAGGGTTGTAATTTTTCCAAATAGTTGTGACCTTTCCGATAAGGCACAATAAACATTCGTTCACACTACTCTTTGTTGTCTATAAATAGAGAGATTTCCTGTCATTGTTATTTGTAGGTTTTTTCCGTCGTAGGATAGTTGAATTCAAATACATTAATTAAGTTTCTTATGAAGTTTGTTTCATTTCTCAAAGTTTTATTCCTTATTATTCATGGAGCTTAATCTTTACTATAAGTCATAGATTCATGTAACTACGACAATTTTTTTTGCTATTTGGCGACTTTTCTAACCCTTTTAAAAGTTTTAGCAAGGATGATTGAAAATTAATTTTCTTTTTTTGTCTTTTTCTATAGATTTATTCATATGAACAAAGAAAATTGATTCAAATTGCAATGCGACATTACTATTCTTGCACCTCTCAGTCCACAACTCATAACCCTGCAGAAATGGATGATAATTCATTACACTTGTTCTTTAGTAAACAAAATTTTTATTCTGCCGCTATTATTTGTAGGAATTTTTCGTTATAGGGTACTCGAATTCAAATATATTAATTGAGCTTCTTATGAATTGTGTTTCGTTTCTCAAAGTTTTCTTCCACCTATTTCATGAAGCTTAATCTTTTACGGTAAGTCATAGTAATTCATGCATCTATTGCATTTTTTTTTTTGCTATTTTGATGACTTTTTTTGAACTCTGTTAAAAATTCTAGTGAGGATGATTGAAAATTTGTCTTATCTTTTGTACCTTTTCTACAGGTTTCTTCATATACTTCTTGGAAAAATTGTTTGTGTGTTATGCTATATTTGATAGGACAAAACAACAAATATGTGATAACTAATACGAAACAAATGATAAAGTTTGTTAAAAGAACCAAACAAATTGCTCTCTTGCTTGCCAAAACAGTTAGTATATTGTTTTGATTGTTTTTTCTTAGGCAAAAACATTATGTATGTCATTGTACTCTTTCTACAATATTAGTATAGAGACAATTAGTCCACTTCTTTTATAGCAATAAATTTTTCATATTTCTTCGCTCATTTTTTGGACATAATAAGAAATCAAGTTTTCTTGAAACTAACAAATCTCCAAAATACACAATAGTAAAAAAATATTTTATTGGCAATAAATATGCACATTATTGATGAATATTTGTGAGTTCAAGTTCTCACAAAATTATGATGTGAGATTTTAATATGTTATGTCTCAAAATTTTGATTTAGAATATCCAGTTGTGAACAGTTCCATTCAGATGTGACCTATTACTTGGTTGATAATTGCATTAATCTTTTTGTAACTACATACTATAACAATAACAATAACTATGGATCAATTCCGAATATGTTGGGACCGGTGATATGAAACCTAAGCAATAATAATGATTATTCTGAGACAATGAGGAAAAACATTTATGATACTATTAATTTTAGGATAATTCTTAACATATACATTATACAACATACTATAATAAAAACTAGATTGATGGATGTTTATAAGAAAGGAGTCGAAGGTCCCCCTTTGAATTTGGTTAATTATGTTCTTATATGGACATGATGTTCCACTTTACATGGGAATGTTGTTGTTCGAGGCTTTTTGGTCTTTAACGTCTTTGTAACTTCTTGGAATTTAGAAAATATAAATTAGTTTGGTTTGATTTATAAATTTAAAAACTCGACACCAATTGGTTTGGTTTCATATTTGAATAATCTAAACCAACCCAAAAAAACTCTGAGGCTGAAAATCCGATTTTTATTAATTTAATTTTATATATAAATTAAAAAAATTGTCACTAATGATTTGATTTGATATTTATAAAACCCGAATTAACCTAGTCATATACATCCTTAGATGTAGGGCTTAAGGAAACTAAGTTTTTTACTATGATAGTCTTACATACCTTATTTGCTTTTCAAGAATTCAAAGAAGAACCATAGCTTGAAGAAGGTGGTCCAAGAAATCAGCTCTTGGAATCTTGATTAACCTTTTCTTAAAAATCCTAGAATTGATAACCTATGGTGTAGGATTTCATTAATGATCTGAAAAAGAAAGGATTGAAATACTTAGAATTTCATGGGAGAAATTTACCTTAGAGATGGAGGATGAGGAAAAGAGAGCATCCAAGGCGGACTTCAAAAGGATATCAAAATAGAGGTTGTCGTTGGTATAATATGTGCGAACCAAGTACCCTTCACACTCGGTAATGTGTGAAACGCACAATGTGAAGTGCGAATCACATATGCTTCTAGTAATTGAGCCGGCTTGCTAAGTAAAATGATCATAAGTTTTTACTCCAAATTCGAATTAACGAGTGATTGGTGAAGCTGGAAAGAATACTCAAATACCTTTAATTTGATATGTTATTGTTCAAGTAACTCTTCATATTCGAAGAGATAACTATTTGAAATTAACCAAGTAAACTCTCATACTGAAACTAAATAGGTAGAGGAGTTTTCAAGTCAACTTTGTGCTAGAAGATTTTTTATGACCTTAATTTACATCTTATACACTTCTCATACTGAGAATTTGATCTTTAACACCTACGCATAATTATTATGAATCACCCGGTACAGGCCTATACACATACGAAGAATGATTGAGTTTCACTTCGTTAAAGTTCAAGTGTAGTGAAATTATGTGCTTGCCCAACATTTATATCCTGCGAATCAACTTGCTAATACACTTACAAAATCTTTATCGTGTCTACTCTTTCTCAATCATCTTCCTCCTTTGAAGGTTGTCGATCTCACCTTCAACTTGCAAGGGCTTATTGACACATGATGGTTCCTTCAGTTGTACTGATTGACTTCTACTATAATGTTTTTATCTACAGTTAAGATATTATTATCTATTTAAAAGAGAAAAAGAAGAATGTATACTCGAGCTATGGGACGAGAAATTAAATGCTAATCTTTATCATCCTCTCTTCCTATTTTGAAATTTCAGAATCATGTCCTCACAGGAACACTAGTCACCTGGTTGGGAACAACATTCAGAAAAGATATGGAACATTCACTGGGTTATCTTCAAGTGTCAAAATTTGTACTGCATATTAGATATTTTGCTGTAATGAGATGCTATCAAGCAATTATATCAATGTTCTACAATGCATATCCAATTCTTATGAAGTTACGACATTTTGCATACTACTTATAGAGCTGTATACATAAGGATGCCTTGATAATACAATACCAACAGTCATGTTGGATGTCAACTCTAGATTATTTTCATGGGAGTACGGGTTCGGATATACTAGATATGACAAAATTTTACAATATTTACCCCCACTTCAGCTATCTAAATGCTTGCTTGTTTTGTACATTTCACTCTCTCCAGGAGATGACTTTCTTTTTCACAGCATAACGGATGACTGAGTTCACCTTTTTCCGCAACTTACCATTATCAACAAGGATATTAGTCAACAAGTTTCTCAACTTTTTATCTACAGTCCAGGAGTCGCTATCTACTTCATTCATTTTCTCAGCAGTAGCAGAAGAGGAATCTGTTCCTTCATCTGTGTTCACCTGATAAAAACAAGTCACCACTATTCGTGTCATAGAGTGAACAAACAGCACCATGCATAAACTTATACATGCAAAAACTTCAGGTAAAGCTGAGGCAACAAGTTGACAAATTATAACAAACCAGAGCAACACAAAACAAGATGTTGTAGCCTGTAAATACAAAATCAAGACCTAGATCACTTGTACATGTAAATGTATGACTTGAGTTTGTGAACCTTGGTTAACCCAAGTGATCCCACCACCATATTTTTCTCTGACTCATGAAAAAATTAACTAAATATCATTTATCAACCAGCCGTGTTCTAAATGAATGTGTGCCTACCAAAGAGAACATCTAGCACCTATGTTGCTTAGACTCTGGGTGTGTATCATCCTCCCAAAGTAGTGCATTTTTGGAGGATCCAACACACTGCAACAATATTTTTTGAGATTCCGAGCAACATAATCTAGGACTTAAGGAGCAGCCAAGTTTCCAATTTTTTTCTGGCTTAACTTTAAAATTTGATTTGTATTAGTGATTTAACTTATTTTTATTTATTTGAGAATGGTGGTCTCCGGGCCAAATTTTGATTTGGCATCAGATTGAGGTTCTTGCAAGTATTTTGAAGTGCAAAGAGAAAAACTGCCAACAATTTACCTATAGGCATGCCTTTGGTTCCAAGCACAAAGCAGAAAAAATTGGGATGTCATCATTGAGAAAACAAAGAAAAATTATCTTGGACATCCCAATATCTATGTTTGGTAGGAAGAGTTGCACTAATTCACTCAGTCTTGGACTCTTTAACCACTTAACTGATGTCCTTCATTCCTATTCCTAGTGAACTATTAAAAGTTTTGGATTCACTTGGAAGAAATTTTCTTTGGCAAGAGAACAAGATAGAAAAGGGCTTCAATCGTGTTAAGTTCCCTGTAGTACAACAAAGTAGTAAAAGTGGAGGATTAGGAGTGAGGAACTTAAAGGAATATAACAAGAGCATACTTTCAAAATGGTTGTGGAGATATAATCAGGAGGACCAGGCTCTGTAGAAAGAGACAATACATCACAAATTTGGTCAACAGGATCTCTGGTCCACTAGTGAAGTCACTGAAACTTACAGTGTTGGGGTGTGGAGGACCATCAGAAACTTCTTGGTGAGTCTCAAGAACTCAAAAATAGTGATAGGCAGAGGGGAGAAACAAAAGTTCTGGTCAGATGATTGGTGTAGAAATAGGACTCCATGGGACCTATTCCCTAGTATTTTCTTAATATACACAAATCCTGATAGCAGGATAGAGGAGAAGTGGTCTCCACAAGGTTGGAATCTAGTATTTAGAAGGATGCTTAATGACTGGGATATTGATATAGTGGTGGAGCTCTTGAGCCTGACTGGTGGATTTCCGGGTTCTATCCTAGAGCCAGACAAACTGGCATGGGGACATCACAAAGATGGGAGATTTTCTGTGAACAGACTATACAATTGGGGCTCAGAGGAAGTGCAGGAAGATCCACTGGACCTTGGAGCACAATGTGGAAAAGTGTGGCCCTAAAGAAGGTGTGCTTCACTTGGCTGGTTGCTGGGAAGAGTTGTCTCGACTCATGAGGCTATGCAGAAGACAGGCATCATCATAGTATGTAGATGTCTCCTCTGTACAGAAGCTTTGAGGACTAATAAGCACCTTTTCATGCATTGTAAGGTAATTGCAGAGGTGGGGCTCTGTATACTAGCATAGCCAATGAACATTGGATTATGCCAGAGCACAGTTCTGACCTCCTAAGTTGTTGGATCAAAAGAGGAGGCACCTAGAGTCAGAAGAGATAGTGGAGTACAGTTCCAGCATGTATTTGGTGGATTACATGGAAAGAAAGGAATCAAAGAATTTTTCAAGGAAATGAATATACAATACAGAGGATCAAATGGAAAGTAATTCCTACTCTAGGTTTTTGGTGTAAAGAACAGGATATAGAAGAGGAGATCCAATTAGTGGACTTCAAAGGCTCTTTGTAAGTATTTTTCCTTTTCCTGTAACATCTTTTGGAGGTGGCCAGCATAGACCTCAATGCTGAGGAACACAAAAGTTAGCAGTTACAAAAGAACTATATGAATATCCATATTATTATCTGTTGATTAATCCATTTTTATCAGTGTCAAATATGCGCGGATCGGATATTTTATCCTTTTTGTTTAACCCATTTTTGATCTGCCCATATACGATCCAACCTTATCCAGCAACTAATCCATTTTATTCGTGCTAAATACAGGCAAATCCGGATATTTTATCCATTTTGTTTAACCCATTTCGGACCCGACCATGTTCGGCCCGACGCGTCTGTTTGACACTCCTAGTTATGTACGAGACAATCATTAACATATATAAATAAGGCAAAAGGGATAAAGAGACCAACCTGACAAAACCAATGTTCTTTACATCAAATAACATTCAATTTTCTTTTGATTTTGTTTTTGGATAACAAGGTTTATATAATTTATAATAGAATTTCTCTTGAAATAACTTGTGAAGAAATATTTAAGTGAGAATATCTTTATTATTTCGAGTGAAGCATACGCTTCAATTTTTTGTTTTTTAATCAAAAAAGTACTTTTAATTTTCAGAAAAACGTTTATTTGGAAAAGCGTGATCAAGAGAATATTTGAAATCAAAGAAAAGAATTATCGATATATTTAGTTTCTCAAAATGTTTTAAAAGTGGGTTAAGTTGGGCGGGTTGGGTTATGACTTATCATTTAGCCCATCTTGACCCAACCCATCTCATCTCAAACAAACTTTGGGACGGATCGGGCATTGACCCATCTATTGGTTCCGGCCACTTGACCCGCCCAACTTCAGCCCAAACAACTTTTCAAGTGTATAGAGTTGGGAATACAAGATTTCGAGTTCCACATTAATTTGTCTATCATAATTTATATTTTATCTTTCCCTGTTAGGTCTGTCGTACTTACCGACATGATAAAATGAAAAAGTCATATAAGAGGATGAAATGTAGTAAAGCTTTACATGCCATTTCCACTGCATAAACAGCTATCACAAAATTGCAACTCATAAGTCATTTGGCAGAAAAATCTCAATAGAAAGTGGCAACTGTTTTCAAATGTAAAAATGAAAATTGCAGCTTCCATACCTCTGCAAGGAGAAAGTTGATTTGGTTGTCATAGGTTGTGAGGAGATTCAAGGCATCTGAGCATGAGACATGATCCATGACAAGGTCATCTTCGTTTTCGTTGACTAAATTAATGTTGCACTCCTCAAAGCCCTGTCGAAGAACTTGGCATTCATGAAGCAGCTTCATGAATGAAGCCCTTGCTTGTTCATTGGCTAGCCTCTCCTCTTCATAGAGTCTCTGCATATGCAAGAGAAATTTCAGTAACAAGAAATATATAATACAGACGAGGATATGCAGATCTGCTAATACATGAATACAGTTTATCCTTTTAAAACTAAAAGAGATCTCTACAATTGAGCAAATTATACTGAAAGGTCTCAATTTTTCTCGTACTACTATACTACCCTTTCCTTCCACATAGAAAGTTTAGTATTGTAAATAAATTAACAGACGGGACTGAAAGGAATTATGTCAGAATGTGATTTATACAACATATATTAACATATATTGAATCATAATCAACATAGAGCAAGAGAGGCTAAAGAGTAGTTCACACCATGACAAAGTTATTGATTATTCTAGGAGGGAACTTAATGTGAACAACAGCAATGGAGTAGCAAGGTATACCTCAGACTCCAATTTTTCTTCAAGAGAATGATTTAGCTGCTTCTTCAAATCTGCTTGTGAGCCTCGAAGTGATTTTACTTCTTTAATGAGTACTTTAACATCAGCTTTTGATTTTACTTCAAGTTCTTGATGTTGTTTCTGCAACTCATTAAGTTTCTGTTTTGTGGCATCCAACTCTTGCAAGACTGTGTCTTTCTCCTGACTGGCATAGTCTTCCATTGAAGCATCGCCCAGTTTACCCTAACAAGGTTTGACAAATAAACGGTCTGATGTTAACATACAGACTGAGGGAAAATCATCATAAACCAGAGGATAATCAAGTGAAATGGTGGAATAACCTTATGTGAGTTCAATTGCAGTTCCATTTCCAATGACTTCCGCCGAAGCTCTTCCATATCCCACTGCATCTGGGTGACCCTTTCCCTTTCAATCAAGATTGCTTGCTCAAGGTTTTCTTTGCTTTTCTGTTTAGTAGCCTCGAGCTCCACTTCCAAATCCTTAACCTGGTATTATTACCATTATCTCAGAACAGAAGAGCATCACAGAACACCCATTTATGACCTCTAATTAGGGCTTTCCAGAAAAGCTATTTTCTAACAAACAAAACAATTTATTCCTGACTATAACATAATTGACATTCTTCTGTTTTTTAATAACATGGTGTCCAGGCAACCTTGCACGAACATCAACTAATCTATTGGGCGGGCCTGTGGCTGCTACTTCCACCAACACGTATTGGGTAATTCACCAACCAAGGTTTACACAAATTGAAAGTATTCAGAGTGTTGCCTCCCGCTAGAGTAGAGCCTTGGTTCCCAAGGTTGTCACTCCATCCCTTAGACCACTAAAGTATACCCCCTTGGGGCCGACATTATCTCTATTCTCAATGCATATTAGCATGATGTTCATACCATAGATCTTTCTTTTAGCTATTACATCTATAGTTAAAACAAAATTTAGAAGCAAGAAGATGAGAAACTTGCCAGATTCATAAGTTTCTTTCTTTAGTGCACAACTCTTTCACATTCTTCACATATATAATAAGAAAAGGTCCTACTTGATCAGTATTCCAATGTAACCCAGCAAGGAATAACACGTTAACTATTGGTTTGCCTGGTTATCTGATCCTAAAGATGTCTAAGAAAGAGTTTAACAAAAAAATTTTGCTTAAATGATGACTAATGAGCCTTCCCAATTATGATATCTTACAGTACATCAAGAATTATAGACTTCAGCACAAGCACTCACTCAGGTTTCCCACTGTCTAATATTTATGCACTCGCCTCTCATAAACTGAACGAATGAAGGAAATACAAACTCATATATTCCTACTTTAATCAACTTGATATTCAATTATCCACTAAAATACCACCGCCCTCAACTACAACGTAAAGCCAATTCGACACACCCTTAACTATCATGAGTCCCTATTAACCCCTAATGATTTTGGAAGGGTACTACCCATCATCCTTCCATGCTGAGGTGGCACAGAGAGTTTGTTCACTCTCTTAGAGGCATGTGACATACGAAAAACAAAAGGTATTAAAATCTGATTAATATGGAGATGTGTTCATTTTTAATTGGATATTTTTATAGTTACTTAGTAGAGATAATTAATTAACATAAAAACTTAAATTGATATCTTTTAATTAAATTTCTTTCTTTTTTTAATGAAATAGAGTCAAATTTTATCATTTTTTTAACATATTTAAATTGTCGGAGAATTCTTTTCAGTGTTTTTCATTAATTTGTGTAGTATCGATAGAATGTTTTTTCCTTTTTCATTTTTACTCAAATACATAACTTGAAATTCACTAATGAGGAAAAAATTGCATAGTAGGAATTTAATTTAGGCAACATATAAAAATATAATTTAAGTTAAGAGTTTTTTTTCCAAATATATATATATATAAAAATGATTAAATACCCTCCCCCTCCTCAATTATCCACATCATACCCCTATACTCTACCCCTACCCCAGCCCTCACCCCCCGCTTCAGTTCTCTAATAATATGACATCCCACCCCTACCCCAACCCCAACTCCATGCCGCTTCCGTTCTCATCAATAACCCCCCCCCCCAACTCCCTTTTCACTTCAATCGGCCTTTTATCTTAACCGAAATTCAATCAGAAAAAAATGACCATAATTTTGAATTCTTCTCGGATTGAAGTTCAAAAGATTAGAGTTCAAAATATAGGTACTTTCTTCAATCGAGATTTTGGACCATATTTTATGAAATTTATTTGGGTTGACAGAAAAATGAAATTGATAGTAGATACTAGATATTGAATCTGGTGGTAGTGAAGGGATGAATTTGGTGGCGGGTTATAATTCTCATGGTGATTGCTATGAGTTTTAATGGTCAAAATAAGTGGGTTCAGTGGTTATAGAGTGGGTGTTGATAATGAAGAAGAAGGAATCAAATGACATGGAATTATATATATCTTTTTAGATTTTGATCATTTATTAATGTGGCGCTAACATAATGATGACTTGGAGGCAAGTGTAAAACACCTCCCATCATATGAGTGGCTATATAGGTTTTAGGCTGTGCTTATTACAGTTTAACACAATCAAGGGGGTTACACGTATAGTTAAGGTGTATCGCTGGAATTTCGTATATAGTTGAGGGGGTGTACTTGTGCCTTCTAATAAAAAACTTAAATCAACTCATACTTCCACATTGTTTCATCTTTCATCTCTGTACTTCTCTCTCTTGTTATTTTTTCTGGGGTTGGGTTCATGTGTTATAGCCTTAAAGGTATCACAATAAATTCCTCGTCTCTACTTCATGAAGGACCAATTTGTAAAAGGTTTTTCAACAACCATAATGAAGATAGAACCATCATTCGTGATCTATATCACTACTTGGGGGTTAGTATTAGGAACACTTTCTCAGCATTATCTGGGAATTTATGGTCATTAACCCATGATCCGAGAAGTTTAAGTAACAACACATAAAATATGTTTACTCTCGAAAATCCTTGGAAGCACAGCTATACCAAGAACATATGTTTCTATCGCCAAAGATAGATTTCATCCAATATCCCTATAAAAACAAGCAGGAACAATTTATTTTATTCTTTTATTTGGTAAGGAAGCTTTAATTACCACAATTGTAAGTACTATTGAGGACCAAGAGTCTCATAGCTTTTTTATAAATACACAAACAAGTTTCATATCCTGTACAAGGAAGTTACAAAAGCAGTAAAAGAAAAAAAAAAACAGTAACTAGCTATGTGCAGGAAAATCGCCCAAAAACACAGAAAATATCAGTATTTTAGTCTGTTGAAAGATACAGTGTTGTGAAAGGTGGGTTTTCTTTGCTTCTTAGTGGTCCATGAATCATCCGGTAATTTTGGGGTATGGCACTAGCAGACCTACAATGCAACTCCCAGCTATACAGTGTCGTCATAGATAGCTTGCAACTTGGGAAGTTCTTATATATTATCCTTAGCTTCATACTTATATATAAATAGTCTTCTTTTTCAGAGAAAATTAGGAAAAGCAATACCTTAGTTGTGAGGTAGTCTTTCACAGCAATTTCCTGATTTAATCTCGAGATAAGATCCTCCATATCAGTTTTTGCTGTTATTAGTCTCCTTTGCATGGTTGCAAGCACCCTGTTCATTTTTTGGCGGTGATCTGAAGGAAGTAATAGCTGCACATCACTTGGAAGCAGTAAGTCAGTGTTTTCAATGTTTGCTGATGTCTCACCCATTCTGGGGAATTCAACCAGCCCTTGTCCATATAAATTGGGAACTGCTGAACCTGACAATTCACTGCCCCTTTGGGAACTTGTATCGCTTCCAATGCTCTCTGCTGATAACTTCCTACCATGACGGATAACTTTGGTGTTCTCCTGCTTCAAAGAGAGTCTGTTCATACCATCAGTACCAACAGAAAGATCAGAAAAATTGGAAGCATTTCCATTAGCTTTATTGTTCTCTTCAAATTTATTGCTCTCTCTGTTGTGCAACCTATGTCTAGGATAATTTCCAAGTTGTTCTAGAATAGCCTGACCCATGAACAAGCCTTCATCAATATTGGACATCCCATACTTCACAAACTTATCTATTGGACTTGTTACATCTTCATCCAAAGAGAGATCATCTGTCCCAAAATCAGAGTTATTATCCCTTCCAAGGCGTGGAGTGCCAACATCAGATATCTCATAAGCTGTGTCACTACCATAATCTGATGTGAGTGATGAACTCGCAGCTATTCCAGACAAGCTTCCATAAGGATGAATTAGAAGAGAAGAAACAGAACTATTCACAGAAGGATTTGATTCTGAAGCATGTTGGGTTTCATCTACAAAGGCTGAAAAAATTATAGTACTAATTACTAAATGTTAACTCTTAGACATAACAAAAAGATATTCTAAAAAGCAATTTAGCCACATGTCCAATCTTTTTTCAGGGAAATGAATGTTAAAGGACAATAATATTGTAGCAACAGACATACAAGATCTAGCAGCAGCTTCCAGTTCAAGAAAAGATGCCACTGGAACACTTCTTGAGACATCAATATCAGATAGTACTTTGGTCATCCACTCCTCCAAGGAGGACCGTCTCTGGAAACATACAAGTGCATGAAAATTGGAATTATCATATAGAACTGCAGATGCAAGCATCACTTGGAAAGAAATCTTTGTAGTTTAACCCAACATTTCCATTATTTCTAAAATGTAATAAGACAAAACTTACATTTTTAACATTTGACGCTTTCAAATAACATCCTACCGTTTTTTGCAGTTATTGTTTCACTAGAACCATTTGTTATGAGAATAAGTACAGAAGAAATCTTCAAATTCCACAAAACAAAACTAACGTACAGAAATTCGGCTCTAATTTTACGATGGATGTGATTCTGCTTCAACTTAAACTTTTAGTTATGAAAAAACAACATCTTACATGATGTAACAAGAGTATAATGCTTACCTCTTCTAGGAGGGGTCTAGTTTTCATCCGCAAGAAACCCTTGGGTGGCGCAGGAGGAATATTCTTCCTTGGAAATATTCTTTTCAGCTGTGACACAGAATCAACACACTATTAAGTACCCTTTGATTATTAAGGAGACAACTGTCAATTTTGATTATGGCCAAGAACTTTATCATGTCCTTTTAACTTAAAAGTTTAGAAAAAGAAAAACATATCTAAAAGGAGTGTATGCAAACTTACAGCAGCAAGAAACTTCAAGAAATCATTGAACCTTCTTAATACGACCCGTGTAGTTGTATTCCCTTCTGGTGATTGTAAACCAACCAAAACCCTGTAAAACTGTCTTTTAACATTGTTAAGTTCAAACTTCAAAAAACTCTAATACATAAGAACCAAATATTGACAAAGCAAAAATATGCATCAGATAATAAGTTTACTAGGAAAGGTCCCCTGGATCGAGGGGTCCAAGTTTGAGATGTAAAAATTAGTTCAACATGGGCATTTCAAAATTCGAATTCAACTTAGCTATAAATGATAAGAAAACAACTAGAGATATGCGAGCTTCTGACAAGAAAATTATATTTGAAAAACAAAAAGGAAAACTTAAGCAACTCCTTTTGCAGCTGAAAATGATCAAACCTTCTTGACTTTGTCAAAAAGAATGATAATATATTTTCCTGTTTAAAAAAGTTCACTTATACACTTCGAGAACCTATCATACTTCAACTACTCATCTCATCAAAGTAGAATTTCCCTAGCTAGAAGCAGCGAGAAAACTCAATCCAACAGCACCTGCTACTTCAACTATTGGAAGTTTGAAAGACAATAGAGAATCTCTAGTCTCATCATATCAAGGAAATGACCACAAGATAAATGATATGCAAACATTCTATTTTACACTCTGAGTTACACCAGTATTTTGTTAGAAAATGATAAACTCGTGATATACAACTATTCCATCTTTTGCTTCAGAATCAGTTTTATCACAAAAAGTAAGGTAACGAACGCATGGGAAAACACCACAAAAACCACTATACATTGCGAACATCCTCAAACCTGGAAACTGACTTATGCTAGGACCTACTATGCTAAAGGAACTCTTTGTACTTGTAAAACATATGACACCTAGGCCTAACTCAGCCCCAAAAGCTAGCTTATGAGGGGAGGATTGTTCCATTCAATATAAGCAGACCACCGTCCATTCCCCAACAAATATGGGGCTTTCACCCACTCTAACAGTACTATTGAACAATAGTTTCAAAATATAGCCGGACACTGCAAAAGATGAATCTGCAGATACATTCGCAGCAAAATGCAGAAGAAATCGCTGCTTGCTGCTACTCATTTCTTAAATTTGGGGTATGCAATGAATTTTCTACGTTCAGCAAAGGATGCATGGATGGGACCACCCCACTAGCCATCATGTGGGTCTTTGGAAAAGAAACATAAGAGAGTTTTTGACAAGTTAGAAAATTCGATTGTAGATTTGGGAAAAAAACTCATGCTTTTAGTTAAGTTTTGTGCACCAGAGATGAGCACAAACTGTGGTTGGCTTAGAAGACCTCGCGATTTCAGGGGAATACAGATTTTCGAATCATACTCCATTTCAACCTCCAGCCCTTTGTGCAGAACTTTTCATGAGGCTGCAAGTATCGGATGCTGGCTGGGGTCAAAAAGTCTCTCTTCGTCGGATGACTCTCATCCTCTATCTCAAAGTCTCATCGGCATGTTCAATGATCCTTTCCATCACAGACTCAATACAGAGACTATTCACAAATGGTTTCAGTCCAGATTGAAGGTTACAGCAGGCTTCAAAGTGATCCCCGTGGACCACAACAAGTTCATCTTTGAACTCCCATCCAGACAAGAGGTAATGAGGGTCAAGGCAGGTGACTGGTTCTGGAGTGAGAGGCATCTAAATCTCTCTTGGTGGTCGCCGGAGGTGAGTTCTCAAGCAGTCTCACAGGAAAATGTATGGATTAAGGTTTTAAGAGTTCTCTTAAACACATGGACCTCAGAATCTTCTAATCGCATCACAGACTTATGATGAGGTTTTATAGGAGTTGACAAAGACAGCAAACTCACGACCTACTCCTAAATCTCCTTGCAACTCCACTTCTCTTCTCAATACGGATTCAATTCCCCCAGCAACTCAAAATTAGACATATTTACTATCTTGCAACAATTATCTCCCTCTTCCATGGCAATATAAGCACAAAATTGACATCCCTGTAGGTTTGGAGACATCAAGCTGATCAAAGATGGCAATGTTAAAAACATGCAAACTACCAGGGGTGGATGTTGCAGGATTTGAGAACGAAATCCTAGATATTATCCTAATGATAGAGTTGAAATGAAAGCTTCAGGAGCAAGAACAAAGAACAGAAACAAAAAACAGGGACTGTAGGAGAAGGGAAGAACAAAGCAGATACAGAACTCAAAATGCTGGCATGGGGCTTCAAGAAGGCAGTGGAGGGAAGAATAGGAGCAGGTCTCAAAGAGCTCTTTCCAGATGAGAGTCAAACTTTTAGTTGGAATGTGCAAGGCTTAATGATAAGAACAAGAGAAGTACCATGAAATCTCTTATTTAAAAATGGAAGGTTGACATAATATGCTTACAGGAAACAAAAACGGGAGAGTGGGGTACCTCTTTGATCATACAAATATGGGGAACAGATGGATTTTTTGAGCATAACATAAAACAAATGGTACCAAAGAGGGCATATTGATTATGTGGGATAAGAGACAATGTAATTGTGTTGATGCCCAAGCTGGTGTTTTCTCTTTGTATTGCAGATTTTAGAGCCTTTCTGAAAATTTCAAATGGGTTTTCTCAGGTGCTTATTCTCTTCACTAGGGCCTTCACACTAACACTAAGCGAACAGAATTATGGTATGAACTAGCATCAGTAGAAGGTCTCTGGTTTGATTTATTGGTAATTGGGGGTGATTTTAATGTATCTAGATTTGAGGAGCAATTAGAGGCTTCTCAAACATCATTCTTGATCTGGAATTGATAGAACCGCCACATCAAGGAGCTCAATACATTAGGTCAAGAGGGGAGGAGTTTCTCCAAGCCTCAAGAGTCAAGAATTAACAAATTTTTGTTCTCCTCAAGAGTGGAGTGAGGTGTTCAATTCCATTAAGCAACTTGCTATGCCCGAGTGCTATCAGACCATAAGTGAATCATAGTGGAGAGCGGGGACTGGGAAGCAATCCTCCTATTTGAATGAAGACATGCGGTTTCACTCTGATTAGTCTTAGACTTGGTTAAACATTGGTGGAACTCTGACTCAGTCAGGGGCACTCCGAATTTCTTCTCACACAGAAGTTCCAAAATTTGAAGAGGGACATAAGCAAATGGATTAGAGAAATTTGCGTTTAACTTGAGAACCAAAGGAGCAAGCTATTAGACAAACAATGTCTCGAGGTGTATATCTGAGAAGAGAAGTTGCAAGAGCAGAATAAGGGGCATGAGGGAGTGTTTAGATTTCGTAGAAGCCATGAAAATTGGTGGATTTGCAACTAGAAGATACTGCATATACTTGGTTTAAAGGGAATCAACAGGAAGCAGTGTCTAGGATTATAAATTTTAATTTCAACAAATTCGTATAACAATTTCAATAATCTCAAATAGGTTCAACTGCAAAGGCTGAGTTCAGATCATATTCCAATAGGTTTGATTGGAAGAAACTGAGAGAAAAATAAAAGCTATTTAAAGTTTGAAACAGATGGCTATAATCAGACGGCTTTGTTGACAAGTTAAAGAGTGGTGGTCTTCTTTCGGCTACACATGAAGATCTGATTATGTGTTGAATTGTGACACAGAAATGGCAGAAATGGATACGGAGAGGGAAAACGAGTGCTCACAGAAGAAGAAATAACAACAAAAAGCTGCAGTCTTACTAGAGTATGAGGAACTGATGAAGAGAGAGGAAATATCATAGAGACAAAGATCAAGAGTACTATGGCTTAACAAAGGAGACAAGAACACCAAGTTCTTCCACAAAAAGGCAAATCCACACAAAAGGTACAACAATATTGATCAACTAATGATATATGGGGAAATCAAGAGCCTAATGGAGTTAAAGGGGAAATAATCACATACTACAAGCAGATGTATACAGAATCCATCCAATGGAGACCTAATCATCATAATGTACACTATCCTGTTATAACCGAAGAGGAGAAAATAGCCCATCAAGGCAGATTTGAATAGAATGAAATTCTAACATGCCTAAAATTATGTTGCAGCTGATAAGGCTCCTGGCCAGATAGTTACACACTGGGATTCTCAATGAAGTGCTGGGATGTAGTGAAGAAGGATATAATGGATACTTCTAGAATTTCTATGATCAAGAAATTTTTGCGAAGAGCTTTAATGCCACTTTCACTGCAATCACACTAGAAAAATATAGGTGCAGAGGAGCTAAGATATTATAGACCAATTAGTCTTATAGGCAGTATGTACAAAATACTTTCTAAAGTACTCTCAGAGAGACTAAAGGGTGTGACAAATTCGTGGATTCACAAGAAATGGCCGTTATAAAAGGGGGACAGATCATGGGCGCAGTTTTGATGGCTAATTAAGCAGTAAACTCAAGGATTAAACAGAAGAAACATGGCATTCTTTGCAAGTTAGACATTGGAAAAGCATATGATCAGGTCAACTGGAAGTACCTTATGAAGATTTTAGAGAGGATGGGATTTGGACAGAAGTGGATAACTAAATTTATTTTGTATCTGAACGGTCAACTTCTCTGTTCTAATCAATAAGTCTCTTACAGGTTTTTTCAGATCCCAAAGAGGCTCAGGTAAGGTGATCCACTATCATCCTTCCTGTTCTTAAACGCTATGGATGGTTTAGACAGTATGATCAAGACATCCAACACAAGAGGATGGCTGAAAGGATTTGATGTGGACGGAGAGCTTGGGAGTGACAGACCTCCAATATGTTGATGATGCACTCATTTTATGTAGAGCTGAGGAAGATCAATAGAAATACTTAGGGTGACTCTGGTTTTGTTTGAAGGGGATCTGGCTGGCACATAAATGGAGGAATAGTTTCACGTATCCTATTAAAATAATCAACAATATGGACTAGCTAGCATCAATCTTGTGAGTGAAGTTGGAACCTTGCCAACAACCTACTTGGACATGCCTTTAGGAGCTGGGACCTATATTGGAATTTGGAACGGAATGGGGTAACTGAGAAATGTGAGGAAAAATAGGCTAGATCGAAAGGAACTGGCACAAGATGTTTGGAGATGGGAAAAGAATAAAATTCTGGAAGGATGCTTGGAAGGAGCAAAAGTCCGTCAAAGGAGATTTTCCCAGAATCCATTTATTCTTAAGCAATAACCCAGATGGCACCATTTATGATATGTGGAGAGCACAGGGATGGAACTTTTTCTAAAGGAGATTACTAAATGACTGGGAGATTGATAGAGTAGTCGATCGGCTAAATAGGATTGATGATTTCAATGGCACTACTGCTGAACCAGATACATTAAGTACACAATATTGATGGGCAATTCTCTATTAAAAGGGTTTGTAAAATGGAAGAAAGGGTACAGTATAGAGGGCAACCAAAAATATGGAGAAACTTATAAAATAGTCCATCCCTAACCAAGGTAAAATGCTTTACTTGGTTGGTAGTTAAAAGAGCATGCCTGATACAAGAAGTTTTGAAGAAAAAAAGGGTCATCATAGTTTCCAGGTGCTTCTTATGCAATGAGACAAATGAAACAAAGAGACATGTATATCACACTGCACTTTTACAGCACAGTTTAGGACTCTATTTCTCAACTTAACAAAGACAAGTTGGACTATGCCAGAGCATACTGCAGATCTGCTTAGCTGCTGGACGAAAAGAGGAGGCAGCAAAATCAAAAGAAGTGGTGGAGGATCATCCCACAATGCATCTGATGGACAGTTTGGAGAGAGGGAAATGGGAGGTGTTATGAAGATCCAATTCCATCCAGAAAGTTAAATGGAATTGTATAATATCTTTCTACTTTTGGTGTAAAGAAGTAGGTTTAGAGGATATAGATCAGTTTGTACATTTATTAAGATCTCTAAAGTATCTTCTTTTCTAATTTTTTTTTTCATCTAACAATTTTTTATGGTGTCCAGCATGCCATTAATGCTGAGAAATACACATTTACCAGTTTCAAAAGAAATAGGCAGGATGGAGAACACTATACCTATCTCCGCGAGGGAGATTGACCCTCATACAACTCAGTTCTTAATGTTATGCCAACATACATGATGTCATTGTTCCCTGTTCCAGCGGGGATCATCAAAAGTTTGGAAGAGATGAGGAGGAAGTTCTTGTGGCAAGGACACAAAGAGAAGAAAGGCTTTCATTTAATAAAATGGAAATTTGTGGCAACTGGGAAAAAGAATGGGGGACTGGGGATAAAGAACGTGAAGCTTCAAAGCAAAGCACTCGCAATGAAGTGTTTGTGGAAGTATTCAGATGAAGATCAGTTACTTTGGAGAAGAGAGACAGGTGCCAAATATGAAGCTGAAGATAGCTGGATGATCAAAGATGTGACTTTACCTTGTGGGGTCAGCTTATGGAGATCCGTAAGAGCTCCATGGGAGGAAGTCAAACTCAACTCGAAGGTGAAGTGGGCAATGGGATAAGACGAAATTCTAGAACGAAAAATGTTGAGATGGTTAATCTGGAACTTCTTTTCCCTGACATATACAATCTAGTTCTTTCTCGACAAAAGATCATAGCAGAGATGTGGACAACACATTGATGGAACTTCAACTTCAAAAGACAACTTAATGACTGGGAAGTGATGAGGGTGGCAGAATTTCTCAACATTGTTGGAAATTTTAATAGACACTAAAGAAATGAGGATGTGTTAAGGTGGAAAGGTGACAGCAGAAGCATATTTAAAGTAGGTGCATCTTACAAGTTGATCATTAAATAAGTCTTGGCCTAAACATCTATATTTGTACTTTTTCTCCCTTTGTGCCTTTTTTAATTGAAGTTCACATTTTTTGGCGCTTTGCACTTAAAGCCCCAACCAGCCTTAGAGCTTTTCTGCACTTTTCTTTTGATAACACTGGGTCCTGCAATGCCTTTTTCATTGCACTCACACCAAAGAAGAAAGGGCCAATAGATCTAAGGAATTTCAAACCACTAAGTGTGATAGGTAGTGTCTACAAATTGGTGGAAAAAGTTTTAGCTTGAAGGCTGAAAAAGTGGAAACCAAAATTGGTTTCTGGGCAACAAAGTTCCTTCATGAAGAATAGACAGTTCACTGATGCCTCACTGATTGCAAATGAGGTACTTGACTGGAAACAAAGAAGTGGGTAAACAGGCCTTCTTGGGATGTTGGATATCAATGTTGCTCGGACACTTCAAAAATGTCTACGGGTGCATGTTGGATAATGGATATTGAAAAGGTTTTTGATCAACTGCACTGGACTTATAATTGAACTGCTGAAGAAGATGGGCTTTGGTAACAGGTGCTTAAGGTGGATATTATTTTGTATCTCCATAGTCAAGTTCTCATTCTAGCAAACAGAAGTCCAAATGGGTTCTTCTCTCCTCAAAAAGGCCTCAGGCAAAGAAGACCAACTCTCCCCTTTTCTATTTATTCTGGGTATGGAGGAGCTCACTCAACTGCTGGATAGGGCCAAAGAGCTCTAATGTATACAAGGTTCAGGTGGCTGGAAACTCCAACACCTCTGGCACTGATTCTCATCTGCTTTATGCATATGAAACTCATATTTTTTTGGGGCAGACGGCCAACAAGTAAACCACCTCAACATGACCTTGATGGTCTGTAAATCAACTTTTGGTTTACACATCAACATGCGGAAAAGTAAAATTTACCCAGCTAATCAAGCCCCCGACCTAGAAGCTCTAGCAGAGATCTTAAGTTGCAAAACTGATTCTCTCACTGCTCTACTTATTTGGGCCTACTACCACTGGGAGCTAAGTTCAAGTCTACTGAATGTGGAATGAAGTCATTGACAGATCAGTACCTCTCTCTAGGAGGCAGTCGTACCCTCATTAAAAGTAAATAGACAACATTCCCACCTATATCATGTCACTCTTTCCTATGCCAAGCTCAGTAACAAAGCAGATTAATAGACTTAGACGGAATCCTACCCGAAGAGAATAGCAAAACTCATAATTTCTCTGGTCAAATGGCAAAAAGTGATTCTTCCTAAGTCATGAGAGGTTTAGGAATCGGAGATTTGAAGTTACTCTGGGGGATTACTTATAAAGTACTTATGGAGATATGGGCAACCTGAGACTGGATACTAGAAAGACATCATTTTAGCCAAATTTGGTACCCAGAATCGCTGGAGCTCCAACAGAAGTACAGAATCCCATGGTGTTGAGGTCTGGAAACACATCAGCAGCTTGCAAGAAGATTTTCTGCCTAAAGGAATGGTCTCCACATTAAATTCTGGGAAGATTTATGGCTTGGGATATCACTCTTAAGAATGCCTACCCAAGGCTCTACCAAATAGCAAGCAACAAAGATGCTTCCATTGCACAAAATAGGGAAGGCAATAACAGGAGCCCTATTTTCTGGAGGAACCACGAAGACTGAGAAATAAATGACCTCCGTATTTTGGTTGTTCTAGAGAATCACAATCCATCTGAGATTCCAGGCAAACTCCACTAGAGAAAATCAAAAAAAGGGGGAGTACAATATAAAAGAATGCTACAAGATTGGTTGTTCTGAGAATGGTATGCTTGAGAAATGGCGTTGGAAACATGTATGGAGGACTAGGCAGCCTCTAAAAGTCAGTTGTTTCACCTGGACAGCTTTAAAGGGAGCCTGCCTGACACAAGATAACTCAGAAGAAAAGGCATCATTCTTATCCACAAATGCGACCAGTGTCAACAGACAAATGAGACACTAAATCGCCTCTTTTTGCACTGCCCAGTGACAGCTGCTATTTGGCATTTTTCTTCACAATGTTTGGTCCCATATGGGTCTGCCTTTCTCTATCAAAGATGCCTTCTATAAGAGGGATACTATGGAGAGTTGACAAATCCATCAAAAGAAACTGGAACAAGTACTCAGCAGCCATCTTTTGGAGTACTTGGAAGTTGGAAGATAAAGAAATTGTGAGAAATATGGGAGAAAAAATATTATTGAATTATGTATCTGAGACCATGTTTATAGACACTATATTACAATCCTTTTCCAAGTGAAATTCTATAGGATATTCATGTTCTTATTCCTATTCTAACACCCCCCCCCCCTCAAGCTGGTGCATATAAGTCGTGTGTTCAAAGCTTGATACAAGTATAATTAATACGAGGACTGGTGAGGGACTTCGTGAAGATATCTGCAACCTGATCACTGGACTTCACAAATTTTGTAACAATACCTTCTGAGAGTTTTTTTTTCCTCTAACAAAGTGACAGCTAAACTCAATGTGCTAAGTTCGGGTGTGCGAAAACCGATTCAACCAATAAACCGAGCCGACAAGAACACTCTTGGTTTATTTTTTTTCTTCTTTATCTCTTTCTCCTTGCTAAAAGGCTGTTTATGAGCAATATTTTTTTGCTTTCCGGTTTTACAACTTTTGTTAATGGTTAAACCGATAACCCAATAAGATTATATTAATTACTATTTTACTCTTTATTATATAACAATGACTTCAACATTTTACGAATCCTATTTATTGTATTTTAGTATTACTTTTGGTCATAGGAAACACAAACTAGAATCACTCCCTCTCTATTGCGATACCTTCTCTCTTCTCGACATAAACTAGTATTACCTTCTCTCTTCTCAGTTTTAGATTTGATTGTGACAAACAAAAACAATTAATGTTGTTTCCTCAATTAATTGAGTTAGTCTTTAGGAGGAATTTGAACAATTATCTGTCAAAAGTGATCAGTGTAAAATTTGAATTGGACTTCTATTCTCGCTACTAATTCTATTTTTATGAACATTGTGTATATATCATCATATGACAATTTTATTATCGGTTAAACCAAAAGCTGAACCGTTAAGAAACATAAACGGATTAACAGAAAACCGATAAAAAGTATCGTATTGGTTTGGTTATCGATTTAGCATGTCCATAAACTGAAAACCAATAAACCGAACCGACTTATGCACACCCCTAGACTGCTAAGCACTATAATTAAATACTGTAGCCAAACATATCAACCCCAAAGACATCTTGTGAAATCAAAATTTTGTAGCCGAAAAACTAGAAATATGTTGTAGGTTTCCAGAGAAAATCAAACTGCTAGGTAAGTGGCCAGAAAACTTCCCACAGGCAGACGCGTGGGCGTAACTCGCCCATCGGTGTAGGACCTCTGATAGGAACGTGAAGTCACGTGGGAGGCTGTTTATGGAGCGACTGACTGGGGTTTTGTTGCCTGAACCTGATCTGCATATGATGGTGTCAAATTCTATATAATACTACTATATAGAGATTGTGATGCGAGCAACCAACGGAAAAACTATGTGCGGTGGTGATCCCGGAACTTCGCTGAAATATTCATAGCTGATATTTCCTTAGTAATGATCCGATATCATGTTAGAAATATAGAAGAATTATTACACACAGACCCTATTTATAGACACTATATTAACATTGTTTTCCAAGTAGGATTTTATATGCTATTACTGTTCCTATTTCTATTCTAAATTTCTAACAGAAACTACAGATGCTTTGATAGGGACTCAACTCTTACCAGCTCTTTGAAGGGTATATGCTTGGTTAGCCTGTATAGTTGATAATATTTTGTACTTTGTTAGTTCCTTGGTTCTCACTTCCCAGAGATTTTTCAAGGCAACATAGATTTTTGACTAGCTATACAGGTTTTTGCTCATCACTCTAGCTTCACATAGCTATGTCCTAAAACATTTACGACTCTCTTTGTAATCTTGCATCTGCTTGATGCCTTTCTAATGCAATTTACTTACTCTACCAAAAAAATAAAACAGTGAATAAGAGATGTGCATGATTGCCCGAACACCACAGTAATAAAAAAAATAAGAAAAATAATATGATAACCGAAGCCAAGGAAACAGCATAGCTCGTAAGCAGGAACATTTCTCAGGTTAATAAAATTATTTACCTTATTAATAATAATGAAAAAAAAAATGTATGAGCAATGTAAGGAGAAAAACTATACATCATAACAATATTATGGAGAGCAAAATTGTAAAAGTTGCAATTAAGTGTTTTGAGAACGGAAGTTGCAATTAAGCGAAATACAGAAAAGCAAAATCATCTTAATCAAGATCTTTCATTTTTGCTAAAGCATCTTAATCAAGCTTTAAAACATTTTAAATTTTTGCTTCTCATACAAAAATAAAGTTCTAAATTTTTAATTCAATTTTACTAACTAGAAATCTTATGGAGTTCTAAATTTCTGATTTCTTATCCATATTAACTAGCATATTCTTTTGACAAACATAACAATTAATATTAACTATTTTATCCAGATGAATATTTGTTCACTCCATTCCTTTAACAATTGATATATTCATGCACCATATTCATTGTCTTTTTCTATAGAGGCAGATTTAGGATTTTAAGTTTATAAGTTCTAAATTCCAAGACAGGATACCTTATTAGGTTCAAGATAAGATTATTTGTACATACAAGAGAATTTTTCAGCACAAATACAAGAGTTAGGCAAAAGTTGTCAGGCTAAGGCCAAAGTTACTCTGCCAAACCTGTAACTAACGATGTAGATCCGACGCCCCTAGTTCTACCTTCTTTTTTTCTTTTTTCTCTCTCTGTTTTTTCGGGGGAGGGGGGAGATGTAAATATATCTAGTGCTATTCTTCTAAGGAAAAGCCATTGATTTGTTAAGGCACACAAAATATCTTAACCCTTTGATGCCTGCAATGAAATGCCACCCAAGCTTGGTGAAACATCCTGCATTGCACTAGGTTTTAGGGATCAAACACCTTCAACAAGAAAGATTTGTCAACTTTCGATGGTACAGAAATTCTATCTGAAGATCAAAAGCATCCTCTATTTACAAAATATAGATTATGAAATCATTATCCTCAAGTCTTTAGCATTTCAGATCTTTAATAATCCTTAACAGTTATTTGTTTGAAAGATGTACTAGTATTACATTAACTCTATGGTATAATGAAATGAACATTTAACTGCATTGATAAAAGGTTGTACCACTATGGGGTCTGAATTTGTTGTTTTTGCCAGGACAACCCACGAAGGAATTGTAACACAGTAGCTCCAGCCCGTTTGAGGATCGTGAGGCCAAACAGTTTCTCGCCCAGCCTGGAGAGCATATTAAGCATAAGTAAGTGTTTTTCCAGGACAAAAACAAATAAAATATCTGGCAGGGAGTCTGGAAGGTACACCTGTTTTTGACAAAGCAATTATGTTTCAGTACAAGTCAAATCAGTTCAATGTTCCATCTCTTTGAGAGAAAGTGATTTTAAGAGAACGTCATTTGGCAAGAGAAATTTAATCAAGAGTTATACCTCGATTAGGTCATAAAAATATATTAATTACCAAAGTAAAAGAAAGATTTGATATAAGCAATCCTTATTCCATTCAAATTCTACAGCGTTACGTAATTCTCATGAACTAATTGAGTTAAGGAAGAATGCCTTGGTTCACAGACCTGGAATGCCTACGCATTTGGCTGCTTGGCCAAACATCATGAATGCTAGATTAAAGTTCTCATAGATCACACAAGCAAAGTTAACAAACTAAAGCTTATTAAATCAAACTGCCAAATGGAGAACAATGATGATATGAACAACCTAATTCAGTTTCATCAAGCATGCTATGTAGCCATAGCTAGCCTACAATGATACGATAAATCACTTGATCTAGCTTTCTTGATTACTTGTTAATGAAATCAAGCTAATATCAACTACTGTCACAAAAGAAATCATCCAATTCTTTTCTGACCAAAGATATTTTTAAACACATATAAATATTTTAACAGTGATGAAATTTCTTATGTTACCAATTTCTACAAAAAGAAAAACAGTGATGGAAATTTCTGACTAAGTGCTTCTTCATGATCAGCACCCATTTCTCTCCATTATGCGTTGTGTGTGCCATAAGAAAGTCAACATCAAAGTTGATTTAACTTAAACATTATTAGAACAGGGCAGCAACAATAAGCAACTAGCACCGGGAAGTCAACTACGACTACCGTCGATCTATAATCAAGGATACTCGGGTTTTTATGCACTACATAATAGTTTAAATGGACCATAACATTCACTTTGAAACTTATGAAGACTAGCCAAATTAAAAAATTGATATATTTAAGTTTCATTCTTACCACTTATGTAGGTTCTATGTGTTCTCCACAATAACACTCAGGTTTTTATGCACTACATGATAGTTTGAATGGACCATAACATTCACTTTGAAACTTATGAAAACTGGCCAAATTAAAAAATTGACATATTTAAGTTTCCTTCTTACCACTTATATATATGTTCTATGTGTTCGCCACAATAACATTCAAACTGAACTGAAAATACTACGGACTAGTATTATGCGTAAACATTCTCAAGATTATTTTTGAATCCCTCATTATAATTGTCCTGGCCCCACCGGATACTTGTGAAATATTGTTACCGGCGTAATTTACTTATTTCCAGTTACTTGAAAATCTCTATGTATAGTGTATGTTTATGCTCAACTCTTCCAACAGTCTTTACGATGTTGATTAATCAGCTAGGAGATAAGCAGCAAGCTAACTCGACATATTAGCAAAAGTCGCAGGTCTTGTCTGTGAATACTAACAGGACATATTGTCTAAAACTAGCATGTACCGGACTGAGATACATGCAATGTTCTGCTAATTTTTAATATCTGCATGGAGCCCCAAACTCACGTCACATCCATTGGACATCAGGCACATCAAGATAAATGAGGAACCCCTTAACACAGGTACAAGGCAATTTGCCTATCATCAATTATTGTAAAACATTAACTTGAAACGAGAGGTTCTAATAGCGATGTTAGGATAACAGCGGACTTGTCAGTTCAAAAGGTAGGACATATGAACAACAGTTAGTCAACCCAACAATTGATACATTCACAGGTCTATAATAAAGCTGATTCATTTCCGTCCATTAACTGATCAGAAATCTAACTCTATTATTCCCAATCCCAATTCAATATTCAGCACACTTCCGCACTAAATTCAATGTGATCAATCAATGCCCAGAAATTACCGTTCAGTTAATCCAATCATTCTAAGGCGATGGATCAATTACGTATAATAGATGGATCAAAACTTGTAAATTGCAATAGGAAGTGATAAAGAAGAAGACTAACCCAATTTTTGGGGGGAGGACTCCAATCCATACCCAATGGCAAAGGCGAAGTTCCATCATGTCTATGCTTCGGCGAGATTTGCCTCTGCATAGCTGACTCACAAGTCAAATCAATCAATTGATCCCTCTTTCTCTCTTTAGGTACAATAACAAACCAAATTTTAAAAAAAATAATCAATCAGTTGGTGGACTCGGCAAATTTGATATTATGTTTTCTCTCTCTAAAGCATACTGAGTATTTTGAGAGCAAAAGTATTGCAGTTTCAAAGGAGTAGACGATGAACAACAGTGGAAAGTGGAGAGTTTGGAGAAACAACAATCTTGATTTGTTTTGTATGTAAAATGTGTATTGATCTCTAAGCAAGCGCATGATAACAAATTTAAGTTGGACTTTTCTAAAATGTGCCATTTTTGGATTCCTTTTTTCTCCGCCCGAGACAAGCGCGTGCACCACGCCAAAATTTGCCCCTTTACCCAAAAAAAAAATATCTGCCTTTGTAATCTTAAAAAATGGCTATATTTGTCGAATGTCATATATTTGCCTAATATTTGCTGGTTCATCTAAATTTTAAGGCAGACATTGACCTTTGATAAATGAAATGGGCCTGATATATTCTCCACCTTTTATTTTTTGGCATGATTCTTAACTTGGTGTCAACAAACAACTATGTCCTCCAACTTTAAATGTGCACAAGTAGGCATTTAAACTATTATGAAGTTGAAAAAGTAGACACAAAGTGTCCTACATGACATAATACACATAAGATGTCATGTAGGATACAAAATTTTCATGCAAAGTGTCATGTAGGACGAATGTGTCGATTTGCTCGATTTTATACAAGTTTAAGGCCTCATTTGTTTTCATTAAAAGTAAGAGGTCTAAATCTCAATACACATCCAAATATTACGTTTCATAAGATCTTGTGTGTTTGAATATACATCTGAATATTTGATATACGACTGGTTAGTAGTTTTTAAGCCCAGCAGATTTTATTCTGGAAAACCTGGCTTGGCTGGGAGACGGACCCCACGACGGACCGTCATGGTCAAGAAGGACCGTCGCAGGGTATCGTTTCAAAACACTTAGAACATTCTGAAAATTTGGTTACTGAAATCGACTCCCTCTGAAGTCACGGACGAAAATGGAAGGACGGACCTCACAGGCGTGGACGTACCCCGTCACAGACTCTTTGGTGAAAAAATTGAGTCTCTGACCCTGGCGATGGACAGCAGGACGCGACCGTCGCAGGCACGACGGCCGTTCACGGGCTGGTAATCCCAGGCGGGGTCGGGATTTCTGATTTAAATAATTTTAAGGGGCGGTTTGGACTATTCCTGCTTTAATTATAAAGTAATGGGTTACTATTAAGAGTCTAATTAATTGGGGTTAAAGGAGGGGGTAACATTAAGTTATTAGTGGGGTATATTGCCAATTCTTTCATTCTATTATATACTAATTAGGGTAAGGGTGGTAAAAAGAAAGAGGGTTTTTTGAAATAAGAAAAAGAAACAAAGAAACAGAAAGAGAGGGAAATCGAGCAAGAGCGACGATGCGAAGAGAGGAACGAAAGAGAGAGGACAGCAGAGAGGGACAAACAAGGAGGATTTGAAGGAATTTGACTTCTGCTTTGATCACGCATCTTCGGTGGAGCGTTGTGGAGGTACGTGGATGCGTTTTTAAGCTATTCGTGGTGTGAAAATATTAATAGCGAAAAATAGCAGAGGTGGTGGGTAGTGAGGGTAGTTTCAGTATTATAGAGTCTTCTTTATGCTTAATGTGTGATGCATGATTGTTTTATATATGATTGTGTGATGAAACAAGCATGATGATGAGCTATTATGAATCCAAAATCTTGATAACAAACCCAATCTCTTGTTAATGATGATGCTTGATATAATTAAAAGAAGCTGAGAATTAATATAAGGGTTTTAGGGGGGGATCGGAGACGTGTACACACGTACCGACACATAGAATAGTGGGGGAAAGGGGTAGTCAAGAACCGACACGTAGATGTAGGGATCGAGAGTGTCACGTACCGACACAAGAATTTGTGGGGACGGGTGTCACGAACCGACCAACTGTTAGAAGATGTAGGGGATCGGGAAGTGGCACGTACCGACACCATTAGAATTAGTGTGGGATGGGTGTCACGAAACCGACCACGTAGATGTAGGGGATCGGGAGTGTCACGTACAAAACATTGAATAGGGGATCGGGGTCACGTTACCGACACATCGGTAGTAGGGGATCGGAGGTCAGTTTTCCGGACACATAGTAGTAGAGGATCGGGAGTGAAGGTGTCCGTACGCGACACAAAGGATTTTTTGTAGAAAGATAATGAATTTGAAAGATGATAATATACTCAATCTAAGAACAGATCCCAACACGAGTATGGTTATATGGAGCTTGAGTCTCATAAGATATGATCGGTGACATTATAAATGAGTTGTACTTGTTGTTGCTATCAAATCGTAAGAATTATTAGTTGATTTGATGATGATGATCTGGAGATATATGCTTTCTATTTTGAGTTGGGCCGATGATATCTACTAAGTAATTGTGGTTGTACTGACCACCCCGAACTTTATGTTTTCTTTGTGTATATTGTGGAATGCAGCAAACGTGCAGTCATTTTCGACTTCAACGTATTTAGCCATGTCTCGTCACACCGGATCTTCAGGGTGGGCTAATGCTATAGCTTGGCCTGGATTCTACTAATCATGTCTTTGATCGCCTTGAAGGTGGCATAGACTAGCTTTTATTTTTGGGGTTGTTTTTTTTTTTTTAGTTCTGTTAGAATACTCTTAGTTTACGTAACAAAAGTGATCAGTGGATGGGTCTTGTGGTCTGATTGACTTTCAGATTTGGGGAATAAGTAGATGTTGTGAATTTAGAAGTTATGAATTGTTTGTTATTTATGAGTTAAGTCTTCCGCATTGCGTTATGTTGATATTAAATTGGAAAAAAATGATTTAAGGTTCTTATAGATTGGTGGTCGCTCACATAGGAGGGAAATGTCGGGGGTGCCGGCCACGTCGGCGGATCCGATCTTGGGTCGTGAAAAACTTGGTTATCAGAGCACTAGGTTCGTTCTTGGTCTCCACACCCCAAGAAAAGGTCTAAGTAGCGTCTTAAAGAAAGGTAGAGGGGAACCCTTTACTTTTATTTGAGAGGCTGGCCTATAAGACGTAGGAAAAATTCAATCTTTCTTTCTTGCTTTCTGTGCTATTACTTGGATTCCCAATTGGTATCTAGGTGATACACATCACAAATGGGTTAATTAATGACCTTCTTCACTCTATTTCGTCCAGATGGTTTTGAAACTAGCAGCAAACGACTACGCCAACAATCAACGTCAAGCAAAGACAAGAGATCTGCGCCAGCAACTGGGGCTGTAGGATCGAATGGAACAGTGCAAGAGCAACAGAGAAGACGGGACGATTCTGACCCCGTCGGCGGTGGCCGAGGAAGGAAGAAAGAGGAGATCTTCCGAGGAAGAGAAAATAGAAAAGAGCCTCCCCGGAACTGAGGGACGATCAAGGAGAACCTCCAACGATTCCTGAGGAAGTAGTGGATAGTAATAAGAGAAGGGAGGATGGGAGAAGAACAAGTAAAGAATGAGAAAGCCACCCCAACCTACACCACAAGAGATGATCAATCAGGTTCTTGCTTATCTTAGCGGGGGTTATCTGATCAGCGTCCGGCACCTCCAGGTATTGTTGCTAGCACACACCTCAGGTTCAGAAGTACAACATGAAGCCACTAGGCTCCTCCTATGGATGCATCATGGGACATAGGCCGTTTCCAGCCTGACTACTGGGCCCTTTATAATGACAAATGACTCAGCATGAACTTTTCAGTAAGTTCTTGAAATTGCAAACCTCCAGTCTTCAAGGGTGAAGAATCTGAGTGCTTACGTTTTGGTTGACTGGTCATGAGCGACTAAACAAGATGGGTTTTATAGTCAGAACGGTTTCGGCTCACCCTGTTGAGTTTGCCCCCCCCTGACCCGTTACCAGTTTCAGGGAACGCCAACAAAATGTTCTACCTCCCGGCCTCCGTTGCCCCATTCAGGTTGTTTAAAATGGTGGCGGTCACATGTTGAGTTGGTAAACCAACAGACCGGCACCACCTATGACTTGGGAATCATTCTCTAGCTGTTAGGAGAACGACAGAAGTAATCCAATTACTTGAGGGATAGGAAAAAAGCGAGAATGAGTTGTTTTTGAGCCTAGAGCAAGGTGGTAGTAGGATGTCGGTATACTGCATATGAGGCTAAGAGTTCGTGCATATTTTCCCAGATATTGCCACACCCAACTTGTTTCAGTCCCACAAGAGCGGACTCGCCGTTTTGTGATGGGGTTGAGATCAGAGTGCGAATTTCAGCTTTACATAGCCTCGGCCACAGCGAAATCTTTTCAAGAAAGTGTAGACTTCGTGGGGTTGGTAGAGGGGGATGGAAGGAGTGAAGCCAGCATGAATCACCATGGCATCGACAATAAATAGGTTTTCGAAAGGGAGGTCTGAGTTTAATGGTTCTTATCTCGAGGGACAGGGTTCCGGAGGTAGAGGAGGTTACTCAGTTCGGACCCAGTCAGTCTTCACTACAGACTGTAGTTGGGGGGGTGACAAGAAGAAAAGGGCAAAACATTATATGAGAGGGGACATATGCCAGCTAAAGAGAAGAGTGTATATGGATGGGGGGACGATGGGGGAAGACGGACATAGTTAGGAAGGAATTGTCAAACCAGAAGTTTATAGACCACCAAAGCTAGAGGGCTAGGGTGGTCCATGGTAGAGGAGTTAGTTTATTTGGGAGGGGGGGAGTGCGTTGCCGGGGTATATGGTGGTCACCAAACACGACCGGGGTGATGGGGGAAAATCTGGAGCCCCACTACATCACAAACATGGTAGGGGCGGGGGGCAACAGAAACCAAACAAACGAAAGGCCAATTGTTATGCTTTCCCTGGGAGATCGGCAGGCGGAGAATATGAATGTTGTCAATCACAGGTAATCTTCTGGTTTGTTGATTGCATGGCATTCCGTTATTGTTGATCATGGATTGGACAATAAACATTCTATGTATCTGTCTCCTTTGCTAATGGTTAAATTTAAAGCGGTGCAGTAATGGACTTCTCCCCGCTATGCACAAAATTCGTTGTTTTAATCCGGTGGGTGGTGAGTCTGTGTAGGGTGGAAAAGGTATTATAGCGTCGTGTTTGGTGAAATTAGTGGGGGGGGAGCAACACTTATGTAGATTTGGTTATCTTGAAATGGTTTGATTTTGTAATTGGGGTTATGACTTGGCTTTCTCCGCAATTTGCGGATCTTGGTTTGTAATGCTTAAAACGGGGACGTTTTAGACAAGCATGGGACAGATCCGTTAGTGTGGGGAGGGGGTTGAACTACCACTCCAATCCGGTGCGTAGTCATCTCTTTCTGGAGTGTGCTAAGAGGAAAAATGGTTAGTAAAGGGTTGTTTAGGCTTTATTGGCAAATTCTCAAGGATGACCTACCCAAGCTACCTTCGATTGAGTCGGGGTTTCGGTGGGCCGTGTGAGTTTCTGGATGTGTTCCTATGCCGACGTCATGGTACTGCAACAAGATAGAGATATTGACTTCTGTATTGATGCTTGAACGGGGGGTACGTTAATCGCCCCATTTCTAACCCCCTTATAGAAGGCTACCGCTGAGTTAAGTTAAGAGAGTTTTAATAAAAGCCCAACTTCAAGAGTTGTTGGACGAAAAAGGCTTCATTTAGGGACCCAAGTGCATCTCCTTGGGCGGTTTCTCCGGTTTTGTTTGTGAAAGAAGAAGATGGGATGGGTTTTCGGAGTGCAATAGACTGACAGGGCAGTTTTGAAAAGGGTAACCATAAAGAACAAAGATACTATCTGCATTGATGAAGCGGTCGACAAGACGTAAGGGAAAACGGGGGTGGTGGGCCGGGAGGAGGAAATAAGATAGGAATGGAGACAAGCGTGTGGGCTTA
Organism: Solanum habrochaites; assembly: GCA_027704765.1. NCBI lineage: Eukaryota > Viridiplantae > Streptophyta > Magnoliopsida > Solanales > Solanaceae > Solanum > Solanum habrochaites. The sequence continues at coordinate 15,101,759 of JAKWJA010002496.1, forward strand.
AATAAATTGAAAAATACGGGAAACGGATTGTGCCAAAGACTGCTTTTAGAACCAAGTATGGGCCATTATAATTCTGTAGTGATGTCTTGGTCTTACGAATGCCCCTCGTTTGCGTTCATGAGTTTGATGAAGGGATTTTTAAGCCATATTTGGATCTCTTTGTGATCGGATTATTTGATTGATATACTGATTATACCTAAAAGTAAGGAGGAAACATGAGGAGCGAATTGAGAATGGTATTGGGAAATGTTGAGGGAGATGAGAAAAAGTTTATGCCAAGTTCTCCTAAGTGTGAGTTTTGCTAGAGTGCAGTGCCTATTGGGGCCACGTGGTTTCTAAGGATGAAGTAGTGAGGGATGGCGGATCCTCTAAGATCGCAAAGGAGTAGGGAAAAATGGGGAAGCTTTTTAAGAATACGGTAAGAAACCTACCTAAGGGGTACGAAGAAAATAAGGAGCTTTGTTGGGTTAGCTAGATACTACCGCGATTTTGTTCAGGGATTCTCTTTCTATTGCTTCCCAACTGACGAACGTGACCCTAAGGCAAAATGTTTCCATTGGTGTATGGTTCGGATGGAGGGATTGGAGGAAAGATTTCAGAAGCTAAAGATCTTGTTGACTACAGAACCAATTATCACTCTTGCCAGTGGAAGGCAAGAACTTCATTGTATATTGTGATGCATCCTATTCGGTTTGGGGTGCAGTGCAATAATTGTGGAAAGGGTTGGGACGCGGATTACAAGTGCTAATGCAAGAAGAAACGAAGAATGTGATGCTTATTGCTTCAAGACAATTTTAAAAGTGCCATGAACGGTAATATCCAAACTCATGATTGAAATTGGGCCAAGCGGTTATAGGGGTTAGTGTTTGATAAAAGCAATGGAGACACTATCTATGGGGGTTATAAGTGGAAAAGTACATATAGATCATCCGTAGTTTAAGTGTCTCTTACTCAGAGAGATTTGTTTAATTGAGACAGAGCGATGGATGGAAACATACTTAAGGACTACGACAGCACTATCTTGTATCATCCGGGGAGGACGGCGAATGTTTGGTGGTAGCGGACTGAGCAATGCTTTAAGTAGAAAAGTGCGGGAAGCAGGAAAGTCTAGCTCACTTGCCAAGCTTCTAGACGCCCATTGGCTTAGGGAAGTCAGATTCTGTCTAACGGGACCTTATGAGATTAGAAGTAAATGAGAAGGCGAGGGGATTTTTTAGTGGGTGTGGAGGGCAAGATCTTCCTCCTTGACAAGATTAAGGGATGACGAAAGCAAGTTTAAGTTTTAATGATGGAAAAAATGAGGCGGATACGAGATAAGTGTGCAAGGACGAGGACGAAGGCTTAAAGAAGCGACAATCGATGAGAAGGTATTTTGAGGATTTTATTAAGGGATAAGGGTAGGTGTACCCCGCGTGCGATGTGATTTGATCAACAATATTCTGACGACGAATTCAAGTTCAAGGCTATCGATAATCAGTTGGTGCATGCAACCAAGATTGCCCGTGATCTAAAGCAAACACTTTTGGTGGAAGTAGAGTAGAATAAGCGTATATTGTGGATTTTATTGCCAAATGTCCAACACTGTCAACAAGTAAAGGACTTTATGAACACACAAAATGTGCCCGGAGGATAAACACTGACAGAAGATGCCCATTCCCGGAATGGAAATGGTGAGAGGAATTTTGCAATGGACTTCGTGGTTGGGCTGTCAAAGACATGGGGCAAGTCGACTCCATTTGGGTGATTGTGGACAGATAAAACGAAGTTGCTCATTTCATTACGGTTAAGGTTGACTTACAATGCAGAGAAGTAGCCAAACTTTACATCTCAGAAGTTGTTCGATTGCATGGAAGTTCCACTATCCATTCAATCAGTAGAGGTACCGCAGTATTCTATTTTTGGAAAGAAAACATTGCATGCGGAATTGGGTGGTACTAGGTTGGATCTTAGTATATGCCGATTCAATCCTAAGAACCGACCGGTCAGTTGATGGCGGAAATGAGTCATGTTGGAGGAAGGATATGCTTAGTGAATGGTGGAGAGAATTCGGTGGCTAATTGGGTAGCTTCTTACCCTAGCGGAGTTTTCATACAATAATAGCTTCAATCATACATTGAATGGCATCCTTCGAACGCATTGTATTGGGAGGAGATTTTTTTTGAGGTCTCCCACTTGGTTGGTTTTTGATGCATTCGAGGTAGCCCTTGGGCCGGACTTTTGGGGATTCATTAGAGAGTTGAAATATTCAAGAAAAAGCTTTTAGCGGCTCAAAGAGGCAAAAGGAAATGCACGATCGAAAAAAGGGTTTTTAGAACTTGGAGTTAATGGAAAGGGGAGCAAGTCTTGCTGTGAAAGTTTCGCCCATGAAAGGGTGATGACGGTTTGGTAAAAGACGGTGGTAAGCTTAGTCAAGGTATATGGAGTCCATTTGAAGTTCTTGAAGCGATCGGGGAGGGGGGGGCCTTATGAAACTAGCATGGCCTCTAGCACTCTCAGGAGTGAACCCGGTATTCCATGTGTCGATGTTGAAACAAGATACCATGGGGATGGGAAACGACATTATCCTTGGGATTCAGTTTTGCTTGATCGAGAATTTGTCTTATGAGAGGAAGAGGCCCGGGTGTTGCTTATTCTAGATAGAGAAATTCGCAAGTTGAGGTTCAAGGAGATTGCATCCCTCAAGGTGCTTTGCAATGAAGAATCGACAAGTTGAAGAGGCCATTGGGAAGAAGGAGGGGATATGCAAGAAAGATACCAACACCTTGGTTTACAGATTCAGGTACGTCTTTTCACTCATTGGTTTTACTTCTCGTGACGTTCGAGGAGAACGATGGGTAAATTGGGTCTATTGTAACGACCTGTTAGTCGTTTTTAAGCAGCAAATTTTTTATTTCTGGAAATCGGGCTGAGGAGACGGACCACGACGGACCGTATGTAACGACGGGAACGTCGCAGGGTATCGTTTCAAAACACGAGAAATTCTGAAATTTCCGGTTTTGAGTACTGAGAATGACTCTTGAAAAGTCACGAACGAAATGGCAAGGAGGACCGTCACAGGCGTCGTGACGTACCGTCACAGATCTTGGTGAAAATGGAAGTATCTGACCCTTGCGATGGACAGCAGGCCGGACCGGCGCAGGCACGAAGGCCCGTCACTGGGCGCGTAATCCAAGGGGGGTTTGGATTTCTGATCAAATAATTTTTAAGGGGCGTTTTGGACTATTTCCTGCTTTAATTATAAAAGTAATGGGTTAATAGTAATCAGTCTAATTAATGGGGGTTAATCAAAGGATGGTAACCTTAAGTTAATTAGTTGGGGTAGTATTGCCATCTTCATTCTTAATTATATACTAATTAGGGTAAAAGAAGAGGGTTTGAATAAGAAAAGAAAAAGAACAGAAAGAGAACGACAGAAAGAGAGGGCGAAATCGAGCAGATGGAGAGAGGAGAAAACGAAGAGACAACAGGATTGGAGGATTTGCTTGATTGATTCACGATCTTCGGTGGGAGGTAGTTATGTTTTTACTACAACATTGTGGTGGTAAACTATTAATAGCGAATTGATATGTGTTTGGGTTAGGGTGGTATAGAGTCTTCTTTATGATTAATTGTGGTATGATGATGTGAATTTTTATATATATGATTGTGAAAAACCAAGCATGATGATGAAGCTATTGAATCCCAACTCTTGATTAAAAACCTAATCTCTTGTAATGATGATGCCTTGAATAAAAAGAAGGCTTGAATGAATTAATTAGAATGAGATTAGGGGATCGGAGTACAGAGTGTCACGTTACCGACACATAGAATTAGTGGACGGCTGTCAAGAACGACACGTAGAGGTAGGGGATCGGTAGTGGCACGTCACAGAACACATAGAAATAGTGCGGACGGGTGCACGAACCGACACGTTAGATGTAGGGGATCGGAGTAAGGGAGATAGGTCACGACCGACACATAGGACTAAGTGGGAGGTGGTGTCAAGAACCGACACGTAGATGTAGGGGAGCGGAGGCCTATCCCAGTAGTGTCACAGTACCAACACATTGAATGAGGGGTCGGAGTGTCACGTTCCGAACATTGGTAGTAGGGGATCGGAGGGTAACGTTCCCGACACCATAGTAGTAGAGGATCGGCTAGGGTCAACGTTCCGAAACAAGAGAATAAAGATTAATGAATCTTGAAAGATGATAAATACCAATCTAAGAACATGTATCCAAACGAGTATGGTTATGGAGGCTGAGTCCTCATTAGATATGATCGGTGCTCTTATAAATGATGTTTGTAATTGTGCTATCACATGTTAAGAATATTAGTTGATTTTATGATGTTATCTGAGATATATTGGCTTTCTATTTGAGTTGGCCGATGAGATTACTCAGTACTTGGGGTGTGTACTGACCCCCTACTTTTATGTTTCTTCTTGTAGATTGTGGAATCAGCAAAACGTGCCGTTCATCTTCGACTCAACCGTAATTTAGCCAGTCTTGGTCACACCGGATCTTCAGGGTGAGCTAATGCTTCTAGCTTGGACTGGATCTCCTTCCTCATGTCTTGATGCCTGAAGTTAGGCATAGGACTAGCTTTATTTGTTTAGCTTTTAGAATCTCTAGATTTAGAAATTGATCATAGAGGTTCTTGTGGGTGATGACTTCCAGATTTTGGGGAAATAAATAGAGTTGAATTTTAGAATAGAAAGTTATTGAATTGTTTTTTTTTATTTATGAGTTAAGTCTTCCGCATTGCTTTATGGTGATATTAAATTGAAATGATAAGGTTTTAGATGGTTGGTTCGCTCAAAATAGGAGGGTAAATGTGGGTGCCAGTCGCGGATCCGATTGGGTGCGTGACACATCTTAAGATGTGTTTGTCTAAATCTTGAACACTAATAGTTAAGGTTTGTTTGTTTTCAATATCTCAATGTACAAGTGAAATTGAAGATTATATAATTAAAATTTATAAATCTTCATTTCAAACAAATATATCACTTTTGGTTAAACAAAATAGTTTAAAAGTTTTAATAATTATGATTTTGGTTGAAGTACTATTTTTTCATCAAATACCTGATAAACAAACAATACACCAAAAATATCATTGCAAACCAGTAATCTTAAAGAACGTCAATACAATCTCCCGGAAATATTAATATACAAAAATATTGAAAGGAATTATGAAAAACTTACCAGTTCAAGTGGGAAAACTAAGGGAAAAAATGGTGTTTGATTGAGAAAAGAAAACAAAGAAAGTTTAGTTATGAGATATAAAAAGGTACACCCAAAACAGAGAAGTAGAGAGAAGAAGAGAAGCGATAATAGAAGAAGCGATAAATTATGATTGATAAACTTATCAAATGAGTTTGAATGTTGTTAAGAGTCTCCTACATATCTGATTTGTTCAGACCTCTTCAGACCCATTAAGATGTTATTTTAAAAATAAAACAAATGAATTTAATGGGTTGAATCTGAATGATTCAGATTGAGACTTAAAAATCAAACGTAGTTAATGGGTTGAATCTGAACGATTAAGATTTATACTTCCATTAAGTGTAAACAAATGAGGCCTAAGTGTCTACTTGTGCACACCTTAAGTTAAACACCATAGTTGTCAATTGACTCCAAGTTAAGGGTCATGTATATCTATTATGCATTTATTTTTCTACATGAAACCTCAGTGGCATACCTACATGGATATGTATATTTATTTCACTTAAACTTTCATTCATTCCAAGAAATTTAATGTTATACTCACTCATTTAACTCATAAAACCCAAGTCCTAATTTCGTTGCCGCTTCAAGTCAAGTATATGTGAGACTTCAAGTCTTTTTTACTCTGCAATCGTTGCCTTAAGTTACCCCTCTTAAGAGCAGTTCTTCCATCATTTTAAGCACAAGAATAACAATTTTCAATCATAATAATTTTCTTACAAATTATAATAAGGGGGCGACAAAGTGTCATAAATAGCAGTATTGAAGAAAGAGCATAAAAAACTTTCACCATTGAAGAAATTTATAATAGATACAACATCAAGAGTCACATGCTTCCAAGTTCAATTATACTTATGAGCTTATCTTTAAAAAGAGGTGAAATTGAGCAATGTACAATTGATAGTGATAGAAAATATGAATAACACTAAAATTTATCCTTTTCTCACATGTTCTTCCGAGGAAGGAAGGGAAAAGTACATCTTGAACAAAGATATTCCATGAGAATATGAAAAATATAATATAAATGATGCTAAAGAGAATGTTTAAGGGTAAGAGTCTTAACTTTGTGCACAACTTCTTCGTCACAACCCAAAGTACACCCTAGAAGTGACATAGCATATAAGACCTCGAGTAATAGAGAAAAGTAAGAAATTTCATAAGATGTAAAAAGTTTGATATTTATGCAAGAGTTTATCAAACTTTTAATAAGTCATTTTTTACATCAAAAGGAGTGATTGATATGTAACTTGCACACCACGTACAATATACAAAATATAAAAGACATAAGAAAGCAAAAAAGACGACATCGTCCTTAGAGTATAAGACTCACCAAATCTTCAAATCGCTAGAGAGATCAACTAGGCACGAATGGAGGGAAATGATTCGTCATGCCCCACATTAATGAAATAATGTAGGCACAAGTACACATTAGTAGATGAAATGTACTAAGTACGAGGGGAATGCAATAAAACGTGAAATATGATCATAAGAAGACATAGTCGAAAATATTATATGCATGACCAAGCTAACATAGTAAAACCTTTTAAAGAGAATCATAATCATAAATATGGTCAATGCGTCTAGAAATCATAAGAATAGCTTCATAAAACATTTTGAAAGTAACTTGGATCATTTTGTGGGATATTTACTATTAATCGATATAGATCATGTAAGCTACAACATTAAATTCATTGTATTTCTCCCACAATGAAAAGAGATGTTCTTGTTTGCCAAGGCAAAGACCTGAAACTTCTAACTTAGATGGATCCACTAGCTATGCGAAACCTACGGGGGCACGTAGTTAGGGAAAATGAGATTTTTACTAGCGTAACGATTTTTACTAACAGGAGAGCCTCCATGTCAATACCTCTCGGTGCTAAGTAAAAATCCCTACGGAATAGTCATAAACATAATCTTATCATCATCCATGGAAAAATACAATTAAGTTACTAATCCAAATAGAAACATCATAGAGTAACTCCTTAAACCATGTGTAAGAAAACCATTCACCATTCTCAATTTTCTAAGTATATGAGAAAAATTTTCATAATTCATGTATATGTGAGAAAACCTTTCACCATGTTTATACCTCTCAGTGATAAGTGAGAATCCCAACAGAATAGTTATAAACATAATATTATCATCATCATTGAAAAAATGCAATTAAGTTACAAATCCAAGATAGAAACATCATAGGGTAACTCCTTAAACCATGTGTGAGAAAACCTTTCACCATTCTTGATTTTCTAAGTGTATGACAAAACCTTTCAGAATTTTATCGATGATTATATTAAAGTTGTCACGACCAGGTTGCATTCCCTAGACGTAACCATCGTCTTTGTCCTCGAAGAGGCCTTAGATTATCCCTTAGTATACATCATTGCATATCATAGGTAGAAAAAATGCAGAAAAATTAAAACTTTACATATGAAATATACTTAGAATTCTCATTTATGCTTATATGAAGTTTACATAGACTTCTTGTTTAGCAACATAGTCAAATTCATTAAAGTAGTATAATATTGTCTCACACATAACCATCTATTATAAAAGTATAAGATTTGGGCATAGCCCTTACACTATTACAACATGCCTCATATAGGACTTACAACAAAGTCTCAAAAGATAATAAATGAACATTGCCTTAGACATTGTCAAATAGTAAAGCTAGAACAGTTGCATCATCCTCGGACTTGAGAACTCACCAACAACTTGGGAACTTATCCAAGTCTTCCTTGAAAATGGCCTTGAAGCTCTTCAATAACCTGAACCTACATTATTGTAGAAATAGAAAGAATATGGGTTAGTACAAACCACATGTACTAAGTACGGAAACATATGCAATTAAAACCTTTGAAGACATGCACAAAGGGACACTTTATTTAAAAACATGCTAAGTTACTTTGAAAGCCTTTATGAACACACAACAGCATATACAAATCAATAATCACAACATCATCAAGGCATGTTCATATTCATATGCAAGAATAACATCATCATAAAGTCATATCAATATTTCATGTTCTAGATTTCATATCATCAAAGCATATAAAACTCTTACTCACAATCCCAACTGAAGCCTACATGTTCAATACTAATGTGAAGCCCCATAACCCCAAATAAACCAAGTAAACTAGTAAAGAGACCATAAGTAATTTCTTTTCCTCATATAACATCATATCATATGTAGACATAAAAAACGTAGCAATTTAGACCAATATCATGTTCATCAAATGAAACCAACATCATATAAGAGCAACAGTAGATAGGACCAACATATATGCATTTCATTTATAACATAAGTGCATAATAACTCCTCTTAAGACTCTCCTCAAGGAAAACTTATGCAATGCATAGGTAAAGTCCCATACCCTTACCTACACTAAGTAGTACCCCTTAGTCACCCTAGTTAGTGTCCATCTTGATTACTTTCATTCATTCATCCAAGAATCTCCTTCAAGATCGCACCCTCAATTTCACCAAATTCATCCAATAATCTAATCACTATTAGCATATAATAGTAAAATAAGCAATAACATATCCAATTATAACATCCCTAATCATCTATCAACCGAATTCATTGCTAGGGTTAAGAAAAAGAGGTCATTCATGGATCTTTTAGAGAAACTAAGTCAAAGACTAAGGAATTAAAACTATCCACCAATAAATAATCATTATCTATCAATATGAATCAATTAAATATCATATTAAACCAATTTGAAAGATAACCCACGAAATTTGATAAAAATCATAGTTTTAGACATCTTTGAAACCAAACTTTAAAGAACCTCTTGGGGAAAGGATTCCCAAGAGTAAATAGCCTTCATACCTTGTTAATTCTTATAGAATTGTAGAAGAAAGCCTTAATTTTTAAGCCCTAGTGAAGCTTGACCTTGTTTTTCAATGGGACAGTGAGAGAGAGTAGAGAGAAGTGGGAGTGATTTGGGTTTAGGGAATTATGAAGTGTTAGGTTAGTTTAATGAGGTATAACCCTTTTATAGTCCTCAACTAACTAATTTAACCTCCCCTTAATCATTAATTAAATAACTTACTAACTAACTAACTAAACTTCCCTAACTTATCCGACTTAAGACAGTGAACCAGGGGTCAAACAACGGAACCTTATCCACGGAGCGTCAACAGACTACAGACCGTACTGGTCAAACGTGGTTTGGTTTAGAGACCTGTTTTTGAGAGCCTTTGGGGATTTGGCTAAGTGTAGACCAACAAGCCCCAATGACGGATTATCGTTCAAACGACGGCTAGTCTTATGCCCTCGTGGTTGCACACTACCATTTGACAGTTTTTGGGGTCAAATGTTGGGTCCTCCTTAAGGACCCTTAGGGTGGTCCTAGGGGAGTCCTACCCGGATGTTTCGACCCTAAACACGCTCTAATGTGTATTCTAAACGTTTCCACCAAATTTAAATTTTATACGACTCTTAAAAACCCTTGAAACACACCAAGGCACACTAGGTCATTTTTCACAAATCTCTAGACATAATGGTCGTCCCTTGACGTTTAGGGTCTAATACTTACTAATTAAGTTCATTACCTTTGTTTAAGATTAGAAACATTGTTTTAAGAAATAATTCATCAAGTGAGGCTCTAGACTAGGTCATGGAACTTCCGGAGTGTTACATTATCTCCCCTTTAGGAACATTCATTCCCTAATGACACCTAAATATTTTTATAGAGAGAGAAAGAGACTCAATACTAGCAGCCCAACCAACAACAACAACAACTTGCATAAGATCATCATGATTTAAAACTCATAGGAGTACTTCTCAAATCCATTCAACAAATTATCATGACATTACACATAGCAACTCAATTCACAATTCACCACATATAAGAGCTCAACATTTCATATCACATAATGAGGAACTACCTTCTCAATTTCAAAATGAGCTCGACATGAACATCAAGCGTTACCATGCAATTCTTCTTTTAAGCAACATTAAACATGCTCACTACAATTCTCATGAAGGCAAATATACGCATTACATATGAGTGCAAGTGAAACATAGAGCATTTTTCTAAAACCTCATGTTTAGCATGAACCTTTACAAATATATGACATACTTGGAAAAACAAGCCAAGTTCACAGTATTCGTAGTTTTATTTCCAATAGGTACTACTAACCTCCACTTTGACTAGGAGTAGAGGAAAGAGATGAGGGTAGCGGTAATGTCGGCCTCATCCTCCCATATTGCACCCTCAACTTGATGGTTTCTCCATAGGACTTTTACGGAGGCAACCTCTTTGTTCCTCAACCTTTTGACTTGACGATCTAGGATTTCAACCAGAACCTCTTCATAAGAAAGGTTATCCTTCACCCCTAACCCTTCAATCAGGTTAATAGACATTGGGCCGCCTATACATTTCTTGAGCATAAAGACATGAAATGCCGGATGCACTGGGGATAATTCATTTAGTAATTTCATCTCATAAGCAACTTTCCCGACCCATTTCAATATTTCATAAGGACCACATAACGAGGACTAAGCTTCCCCTTTTTACCAAATCTCATCACTCCTTTCACGGGTGAAATCTTCTAGTAGACCCAATCACATATTTCAAACTCAAGGTCTCTTCTTCTATTGTCGACATAACATTTTTGCCGACTATAGGATGTTTTCAACCTATCTCTTATCATTGGATATTTTTCCATAGCCTTATAGACTATATCAGGATCAAGAAGTGAAAACTCACCTACCTCAAACCACCCAAACTGAGACCTATATCTCTTACCATAGGGTGCTTCAGAAAGTGCCATAGAAATACTCGATCGGTAGCTATTATTGTAGGAAAACTCTATCAACAGTAGGTGATCGTCCCAATTACCCTTGAAGTCAATGACACAAGCACTCAATATATCTTCTATTATTTGGATGGTGCGTTCCACTTGACCATCCGTTTGAGGATGAAAAGTTGTACTAAGTTTCACTTGAGTACCTAGCCCCTATTGTAAAGACCTCCAAAAACGATAAGTGATCCCCTATCCAAGATGATGGACAAAGGGATATCATGCAAACTCAAAGTCTCATTAAGGTATAACTTAGCATATTCCTCCGCTGAATAGATAGATTTGACGGGGAGAAAGTGTAAAGATTTCGTAATCTTTCAAAATAACCCATATGGAATCATTTTGCCTTCGTTTACGGGGCATACCTACAATGAAGTCCACGTTGATATCTTCCCACTTCTAAGTAGGAACATCCATCACTTGAGTTAACCCTTCTGGTCTTTGATGTTCGGTCTTGGCTTGTAGGCAATCAGGACATTTAACCACAAACTCTGCTATATCCCTCTTCAAACCATCCCACCAACATACCTTTTGAAGATCACAATATATTTTAGTGGCATTCGAATGAATGGAATATTGGGAACCATGAGTTTCTACCAAAATTTGTCTTTTTAAGTCATCAACATCTGGTACACACAATCTACCTTGGTACCTCAGCACCCCATCCCCCCTTGGGATAATGACTCATTGAGCTTGCTAAGAACTGATTCCTTTAACTCCATCAATTAAGGATTGAAATTTTGCTTAGACTTCACCTCAACCACCAAAGACGACTCAGAATTATCATGAACCATGAAACCCACTTTTGGAGAATCTTCTAAACAAACACCAAACCGGACCAATCTATGAACATCTTTCACTAGATCTTTATTACCTTCTTCAACATGAGCCATACGATTCATATTCATTCGAATCAAAGCATCCACAACAATATTTGCTTTTCCACGATGGTAAAGGACACTGGTGTCATAATCTTTCAAAAGTTTTATCCACCTTCTTTGTCGGAGATTCAACTCCTTTTGAGTGAAAACATATTGAAATTGTGGTTGGTAAATACATCCACATGTAAACCATATAGGTAATGCCTCCATATTTTCAAAGCAAACCCTACGACCGCTAATTCAAGGTCATGAGTTTTGGATAATTCTTCTCATGCACCTTGAGTTGTCTAGAGGCCCATGCTATAACCTTACCATATTGCATGAGTACGTAACCTAAACCTACTCGAGAAGCGTCAAATTACACTGCAAACCTTTTGGTACGCTCCGGTAAGGTCAACATCAGAGCGGAGGTAAGCTTATCATTCAAATCTTGGAAGTCTCTTTCACAAGCTTCCGACCACTCAAACATAAATTTTTTTTAGGTTAAGGTTGTCAAAGGAGAAGCGATAGATGCAAACCCATTGACAAATCTCCTAAAATACCTGGCTAAACGTAAGAAACTTCAAATATCGGTTGGAGTCAAAGTTCTAGGTAAATTCATTACTGCTTCTTTTTTCTTCGAATCGACCTCTATACCCTCTTGAATCAATGCGACTAAGGAAAACAACTGATCTCAACCAAAATTCACACTTATTATATTTAGCAAAGAGTAGATGTTCCTTAAGAACTTGATATAACCTCAAATGACCCATATGCTCATCCTAACTCTTAGAATATACCAAGATATCATAAATGAAGACAATTACAAAAGAATCAAGATAGTTTTGGAACACACGATTCATAGGGTCCATAAAAGCCACTGGGGCATTAGTTAGACCAAAATACATGAATAGGAACTCATAATGACCATACCTAGTTCGGAGAGCCATTTTAGGAATGTTTCACCTATCATCCTAAGTAGGTGATATCCCGACCTCAAATCAATTTTGAAAAGTAACTTAGTCCATGGAGTTGATCAAATAAATCATCAATCCTAGGGAGAGGATACCTATTCTTTATGGTGACCTTGTTCAATTGTCGAGAGTCAATTCACATTATAAGATACCCATCTTTCTTTTTCACAAATAATACCGAAGCGACCATGGAAAATGCTTGGTTGTATAAAATCCTTGTCAAGCAAATCCTTAAGTTGAGCCTTCAATTCTTTCAACTCGGCCGGAGCCATCCGATAAGGAGGAATTGATATGGGTTTCGTATCCGGTAACAAATGTATGTCAAAATCTATTTCCCGTTCGGGAGGAATTCTGGGTAAGTCATTGGGAAAGACTTTTGGAAAATCCTTCACTACGGGGACCGACTCTTAAGAAAGAGTCTCAGATTCAATGTCTTTGACCCTCACTACATGATAGAGACATCCCTTGGAAATCATCTTATAAGCTTTTATACACGAAATGATTCGACCTCTTTGGATTGAGTTTTCCCTTCTTCCATTCCAAGACGGGTTCATTAGGAAATTGGAACTTAACTACCCTTGTTCTACAATCAATAGAAGCAAAACAAAAATGTAACAAATCCATCCCAATATGACATCAAAGTCCAACATATCAAGTTCTACCAAATCGACCAATGTAACTCTAGTAGACATTAATATGGGGCAACTCCTAAAACTCTTTTAGCAACAACGGAGTCTCCCACTGGGGTAGTAACCGAAAAAGTTTCAATTAAGATATCGGGTAATACCTCAAACTTCATGACCACTAAAGGAGTTACAAAAGATAAAGTGGCACTGGGATATAGTAAAGCATAGACATTAATAAAAAACATGTGTAACATACCAGTGACAACATCGGGAGAATCCTTTTGATCACCCCTAGAGCAGAGAGCATGGAAGCGGTTTTTCTTAGGAGCATCGAAGCTAGGACCGCATGCTTGTGCTTGATTACTCCCCTTTCCTTGACCCTTTACTAGAGGACAATCTCTCACCTTATGACTACTCTTTCCACAACCAAAAGAATAATCCATCCCAACTAGACATTCACCCATGTGTTTCTTACCACATTTGACACAAGTAGGTTTCTCACTTGGTGAATCATCACCTCTTCCCCTTGGAGATCTAGGGCTAGACACCCTATCATTACAAGCCTTGGGGAAATTAGAAGGAACTTTATTGGTGAATATCTTCTTGAACTTAGGCTTGTATTGAATGTCCAACTTACCCTTAGAAGTACCTCCCTTATAGGACCTTGCTCTTCGCATCCCTATTTTCCTCTTAAGCCTACTCTCCTTAACTTGTTGAGCATGTACCATGAATCATCGCCGAACAACACTCTTCCACAATATCATTGAACACACCTGACACAAAATGATTCATTTCATCTCTAGGATTGGACACGAAAGAAGAGGCATATTCAGACAAGTTAGTGAATTTCAAAGAGTATTCTAGTACACTCATACCTCTTTGACGAAGGTAACTCTTCCACTTTTTCCTCTCTTTTCTCCCTTGGGAAGAAAATATCAATAAATGCCCTCCTAAATACTTCCCAACTTATGGGACCCACTCTCAATGTCCTATTGTCCCTTCATTGAGTAAACCAAGTTTGAGCCACATCCTTGAGTTGATAAGCGTCTAGCTCGGCCTTCTCATTTGAACTCACCCCCATAGCATACAAGATCTTATAGACCTCATCAAGAAAGTCTTGGGGGTCTTCATTCACCTTAGACCCAAAGAACATGAGAGGGTTTATCCTAGTGAAATACCTCAAGTAAGAAGCCATGGTACTATCATTTTGGTTCACACGGGTTGCAACTTCCCGGTTTGCTTGAGCCGTCATAGCTTGAACTTGAGTTGTTATGGCTTGGGCTTGAGTAGTCATTGCTTGAGCCAAATTTAGGAAAGCCGACCTTATTTATCCATCCATAATAGTCTAAGGATTAATCAGATCTTGTTCACCTTGATGAGCTTGTTCTTGAGGAGGAGCTTGGTTGCCTTGTGGAGGAGCTTGGTTGCCTTAAACAGGAGCTTGGTTGCCCTTCTAGTAGTCATACCCTATAACAACAACAAAAGGGTTAGAAGAAAAGAACACATAGAGTTAAGACTTTTGAGGCACCATAGCAATACCAAAAATATGAGAATTTCCTAAGCATCACATAGCCTCTTATTCATAAGTGTGATACGCTTCACAATTATGAACAAGGCTCTATGTAGACATGGTTTAGTGAGACTTCAATCCTAATATTACTCAAACTCATTCTGAGATACCAAGTTTGTCATGACCGGGGAGCACCCCCTAGACGTAACCAGCGTCTTCGTCCTCGAAAAAGCCTTAGACTAGCCCTTAGCATACATCATTGCATATAATAGGTAGAGAAAATGTGGAAAATTTAAAACTTTTCATATGAAGTATTCTTAGAATTCTCATTTATTATTATATGAAGTTTACATAGACTTCTCATTTAGCAACATAGTCAAATTCATTAAAGTAGTCTAATATTGTTTCACACATAACCATCTATTATAGAAGAATAAAATTTTGGCATAACCCTTACACTATTACAATATGCCTCATATAAGACTTACAACAAAGTCTCAAAAGATAAGAAATGAACATTATCTTAATACTCAAATAGTAAAGCTAGAATAGTGGCATCATCCTCGGACTTGAGGACTCACCCAACAACTTTGGAACTTATCCAAGTCTTCCTTGAAAATGGCCTTGAAGCTCTTCAATATCCCAAACCTACATTATTGTATAAATAGAAAGAATATGGGTTAGTACAAATTACATGTACAAAGTATGGAAGCATATGCAATTAAAACCTTTGAAGACATGCAGAAAGGGAAATTTTCTTTAAAAGCATGCTAAATCACTTTGAAAGCCTTTATGCACACACATGAGCATATACAAATCAATAATCATAACATCATTAAGGCATGTTCATATTCATATGCAAGAATAACATCATCATAAAGTCATATCAACATTTCATGTTCTAGAGTTCATATTATCAAAGCATATAAGACTTTTACTCAATCCCAACTGAAGTCTACATGTGCAATACTTATGTGAAGCCCCATAACCCCAAATAAACCAAGTAAACTAGTAAAGAGACCATAAGTAACTGACATCTTCGTCCTCGAAGAAGCCTTAGACAAGTCCTTAGCATACATCATTGTAGTTCATAGGTAAAAATAAAAATACATAAGAATTAAAACTTCACATTAGAAGTTCAGATGGACTTCTCATATATCGAAAATAGTCTACAGTGGTCTCACACAACCATCTAACATAAGAGTACAAGATTTGGGACATATCCATTACAACATTTCAAAGTGTCTCAAATAGAAATTACAATAAAGTCTTTGGAATAGAAAATATGAAAATTAGAGTTAAGCTTATTCATCCTCGGACTTGAGGACTCACAAAATTGGGGTTATCAATCCAACTTATTCAAGGAGTGGAATATTTTCAATAGAGTGATTCTGCACTTTGTGTAGAAAATATAAGATATAATGGGTTAGTATAAACCACATGTACTAAGCATGAGTATATGAAAGTAAACCATTTGAAGACATGCACAAAGGGAAATTTAAGTATGAACATGCCAAGTTCTCTTTGAAAGCCTTTTATTTACATAACAAGAACCTGTACAAGTCCTTACCAAAACAACAATTCATGTTCAAGAGTAACATCATAACAAAGCCATAATCAACATTTCATATTTTTGTAAGTCCATTTCATCAATACATCACAAAACCTCACTCTTAACCCCAATCGAAGTCTACTAGTGCAATGCATATGTGAATCCCCATAACCCCACATAAACAAAGTAAACTAGCAAATAAATCATAAGCATTTCTTTTATCTCATATAACATCACAAAAAGTCTATTAAACATCATACGTAACAATTTAGACCAATATCATATATCAAGTGAAAGCAACATCATAAGACAAAACATCATAATATATATTATTAATATAGATATATGTGTGCGTGTGGGTGTGTGGGTGGGTGGGTGTGGGTGTGTAATAGCTCATACATAAGAACCCCACCCTAGAACTCCATCAAGGTCCCTTTTGTGGGCAATGTATAGGTAAAGTCTCATCCCTTACCAACACTAGTAACACCCCTTGAGTAGTTCCTAGTTTAAGTGTTCATTTCATACTTTAGTCATTATTTTAACTTTGGGAAACTTCACATAACCCACATAGAACATGTAAGCTAAACTGGAAACCCGTGTAACCACCATCACATGAAAGGGGGGAATCCTGCTTCTCAAGGTGGAATATACGTGATAATATCATCTAAGTGGATCCACTACCTAGGTTTCCTATGGGGGACATACTAAGAAATATAGGTTGTTACTTAAAAATCTCTTTATGCTTTTAGAATTGTGTTTCACACCCTCATTGAAGCAGAAAATAGTATTGAAACCTCCTTTCATAGTGAAGGAAAACCTTCTGGTCAAGTTCACTCGTGACTAAGATAAATCTCATTTTGACGTATCTTTAAGTCTTTTTAACATTAATTCCATTGCTTTAGGTGTTAGCGAGGTTAACCCCTCATATAAAATTTTCGAGCCATGACAAAGTCATTGCATAAAAAATCCGACATAAAGTGAGAATAGAATTCACAAACTAGTCTAAGACTGACACTAGAATACCTTCACTCTCATAACAGTACACATATCATTATCTCACAACCATTGACATCTAGCATAATCCAGACATTTCATACTTCAATGACCAAATACCAAAGATAAGACACCATCATCACAACAATAAGGTTAATGACCTGGGAGGTCTGCCAAATGGCCTTCCATGAGATCGATTTTGAGAGAAATTCCAAAGAAAGGAGATAGAACCCGCAAACCAGGAGCAAGTCAGCAGGATTCTTTTTACGTCCTTTTTTTTTAATTTTGTGTGCCCCAACCACCCGGACAGCTCGAAACAAGAAACACGACATCGTCCTCTATCTAGATCCATCAATTTTCGGCCCCATTAACGAACAACACGTTCAAGGGGGTTAGGTAGGGGGAGAGAGACATTCATGGATTCTTAAAGAAATAGATCAACCAAACAATAAATGACATAGGCAGTACATAAATGTAATAAAAACTAATTAACACAAGTTAACATGGATAATTCATCAGTTCTAACCAAATTAGCATAAGGCCTGATCAAAGATTATGGAATTTGGGGGAAAAACATAGACAAGGGGAGATCAAGTGAAACAAACAATAACCACCTTATATACTCAAACAATCCTACGGTACATCAAATGCATATAATTGATCCACAATTTCAGTTTTAGAAGAAACCCCATTTGTAGAGAAAACCCTTGAATTTGGGTGATTTTGAAATTATATTTGAATGGAAATATTGGGGAAAGGAATCCAAAGAGTGAAAGAATTCATACATTATGAAGACTTTATCCACTAATTTGAGTAAAAAAACTTGGAGGATTGGTCTTCTTCTTCAAGCTATAATGGAGGTCTATAATGGAGGTTGAGTAGAGATAGAATTTTGGAGAGAAGTGAGAGTGATTTGGATTTTAGTTTGGGTGGACAAATGTGGTATAAAATTGACATAACATCAATATATACCCCTCCCCTAAAATACCCAAAATACCCCTCATTTAATTAGACCTTTTTGTGAAGTCAAAACTTGACTTCAAATTTCAGAATTTTCATTGAGGAACAAGTCTGCATCGTGTTCCCACAAGATTTACAAATTTAATTTTTTGAGACAGTAGAGTCCGTGACATGTCCACGACATGGACTGGTTTCATGTTAGTGCAATTTCCTACTGCCTTGGGCAGCTTGTTGGCCAATAGGTGGGTCCTCTTCAAGGACCCCTAGGGTGGACCTTGGGGGGTTGAACCTGGACTTTTTTTCCCTATAAAAATAATTTTATCTATTAAATGTAATTTTACAAGTTTTAGGATTCATACGAAACTCCCAAACCTTCACAAGACCTAAGGACATTTACTAGTTCAATCTTAGTAGTTTTCGGATGACATGGCCGTCCCTTTATATTTAGGCTCTAATAGTTCTAAATCAAGTTTATTATACTAGTTTAGGTCTGGAAAAAATCATTTTAAACATTATTCAATAGGTGAGGCTCTAGTCTAGGTCAGTGGATTTCAGAGGTATAACAATAAACCCCTCATGGGAACATTCGTCCTCGAATGACCCTTTAACATCTTTCTTTGGATTTTATGACTTAAGACTAGCAGCCCAACCGGTACACACATATAATAAAAACACCACTTATGAGATAGAAATCATGACAACTACTAATTATGCACAGTTTTCACAATTTCACACTTTACACGCAGAAACGTCCTTTTCCTTTCCATATGGCTCCACATATTCAACAAAAATCCCCATAATTTTCATAACTTCACACTTGATAAATTTCACAAGAAATATCACATAACTCAACTATACCAGCCATATCATCAAGTATCGTCAAGTATGAAGAACATATAATTCAAGGTACACATGTAACATGGTTTTTTCACAAAAACATGTACAATGAAGGGAAACCATAGAAGTTCAAAAGCAATTAAGACTCTTTATAAATCAAAACTAGGAGAATTTACTAGCCTCAACCTTGACTAGAAGGGGAAGGAAAAATATGAGGATATCGGGACATCATGTCGGCCTCGGCCTTCCAAGTAGCATTTTTCACTAGTTGGTTCTTCCACTGAACTTTTACGGAAGCTACTTCTTTATTGCTCAACTTCTTCACTTGCCGGTCTAAGATCTGAACCAGGACCTCTTTATAAGAAAGGTTAGCGTTGATTTCTAAACCTTCTAGAGGAAGGATAGACACCAGATCAACTATGCACTTTTTGAGCATTGACACATGGAAAACCGGATGCACCAGAGCCAACTCAATAGGTAATTTCAACTCATGAGAAGAAACACTACTGATGCATTTTACAACCTCATATGGCCCCACATACTAGGGATTAAGTTTCTTCTTTTCACCAAACCCATCACCCCTTTCATGGGTGATATCTTCAAATAGACCAAGTAACTATTTTTTTTTTTTTTTTTTTTTTTTTTTTTTTTTTTCCAAAACTCGATGTACCTTTTTCTATTTTCAGCTTAAGATTTTTGAAGACTTGGGTGTCTGTTTTGCGTGGGGGGGGTGTGGGGGGCTTTCAATTCTCTCTGTTATGAGTCAAACTTTTCTCCACAGCTCACTTAGATGCTTCGAGAATCCCCCTGCCCCTTAGTCACATAGCAAACCTCAACTACCGCAAACACTCAATGGAGATCATTTTCCTCCTAGCGGTGAGAGGCCCCACCTACAAGCGCGGCTGCATATGTGGATACTTGAATGGTAGCTATTGTTGTAGGCAAATTCAATCAATAGTAGATGGTCATCCCAATTACCCTTGAAGTCATCATATGCCCTCAACATTTCCTCAAAGGTTTGGATAGCTTGTTCTGCCAAACCATCCGTTTGTGGATGAAATGCGATACTAAGTTTCACCTTAGTACCTAACCCACTTTGGAATGCCTTCCAAAATCTAGAGGTGAATTGGGGACCTCTATCCGATATGATAGACAAGGAAACCCTATGAAAACTCACAATCTCATTAAGGTACAACCTAGCATAGTCATCCACCGAATAAGGAACTTTGACGGGGTAATATAGGCATACTTTGTTAACCTATTCACAATAACCTACATTGAATCATTTTGCCTTCGTGTACGAGGCAAACCCACAACTAAATCCATATTGATATCTTCCCATTTCCAAGTAGGTATAGCTATATCTTGAGTTAACCCTCCCGATTTTTGATGTTCATCCTTGACTTATTGACAATTTGGACATTTGGCCACAAACTCCACAATATCCTTCTTCAAACCACTCCATCAATAGATCTCTTGTAGATCACGATACATTTTGGTGGCACCCGAATGAATGGAATATTGGGAACCATGAGCCTCTTCCAAAATTCGTCCTCTTAATTCATACACATCCGATATACACAACCTACCTTGGTACCTAAGTATACCATCTTCCCCTTGGGAGAATGACTCATTGAGCTTACTAAGAACTGATTGCTTCAATTGTAGCAACAGAGGATCAAGATGTTGCTTAGACTTTACCTTAGCCACGAAAGATAACTCAGAGTTATGATGGACCATGAAAACCCCTTTTGGAGAATCTTCAAGTCAAAAATCCAACCGGGCCAATCTATGCAAGTCTTCACTAACTCTTTCTTACCATCATCAGCATGAGCTCCACTACCCATAGACATTTGACTCAACACATCCGCAACCACATTGGATTTTCCGGGGTGGTAAAGGACATTCATGATGTAATATTTCAAAAGTTCTAGAAGCGTCACAATACCCAACAAACCCTTCGGTACCCTTTGGTAAAGTCAAAATCGGACCGGAGGTAAGCTTATCTTTCAACATTTGGAAACCTCTTTCACAAGCTCCCAACCACTCAAAATTTACTTTCTTTTGGATTAAAGTTGTCAAAGGAGAAGTGATAGATGCAAAACCTTCAACAAATCTCGTATAATACTGGCTAAACCCAAGAAATTTCGAATATCAGTTGGATTCAAAGGTCTAGGCCAATTTTTAATCTCCTCCATTTTCTTTGGATCAACCTCCATACTCTCACTTGAAACAATGTGACCAAGAAAAGAAACCGATCTCAACCAAAATTAACATTTACTATATTTAGCAAATAGTTGATGTTCCTCGAGGACTTGCAATACTACCCTCAAATGACCCATGTGTTCATCTTCACTCTTAGAACCAAGATATTATTAATAAAAAAAATTACAAATGAATCAAGATAATTTCGAAACACCCTATTCATAAGGTTCATAAAATTCATCCGACATTAGTTAGACCAAAAGTCATGACAAGGAACTCATAATGACCATACCTATTTCGGAAAGTTATTTTAGGTATGTCAACTCCTGTAACTCTTAGTTGGTAATACCCCGAACTCAAATCAATTTTCGAAAAGTAACTCGCACCTTGAAGTTGATAAAACAAATAATCAATTCTAGGGAGAGGATACTTATTCTTTATAGTGACCTTGTTCAATTGTGGGTAATCAATATACATTTTAAGAGACACATCCTTCTTTTTCACAAATAATACCGGAGCGCCCCTTGGAGATATGCTTGGTTGTATAAAATCATTGCCTAGCAAATCCTTGAGTTGAGCCTTCAACTCTTTCAACTCGGTTGGAGATCCATCTGGTAAGGGGAAATTGATATGGGTTTAGTATCCGACATGAAATTTTTGCTGAAATCTATTTCCCATTAGGGTGGAATTTCGGGTAAATCATACGGGAAGACTTCTCTCATGACTCGAAAGTACCCCTTTGAAGATAGGGCAACCCTTAGGTCGGACAGTCGCGTACTTGACCTTTCGAAGGTCTTGTACTATCCTCTTCGCTATAATTCATTACATAAGACATGTAAAATAGTGCAGAATTAAAACTTTTCACGATAAATAATAATAAGGAAAATTTATTTTATAAATACAAAAGATAATCTTATCGTCACAAGCCAAACATAAAAACACGACATAAATATCTTAAAGACAGGACCCTTTACATTGAAAGAAAATACATAATAAGTCTTATACAAAACTTAAAGTAGAATTGAGGAAATAAAGACTATGCCCTCGAATATATGAAGACATACTTAGTCTTGAGAGAGTTGATTCCCAAGCTTGACTTCAAAACATCTATTTGCTTCCAACCTATACTTATTGAGTATAGAAAAATATGGGGTTAGTACAAGACAATGTACTAAAAATCACATATGCAAAAACATGCAAAAACGGACGTTTTAGTAAAATAAGCTTTCATGCCAAATGATAAAACCTTCATGAATATAGAATTAAATTAATATAAGAATCATCATTTATCACATAAAATATAACTCTCATAATTTTAGAACCAATACCTAACTTTACAGTAAATTCAATAACATTACAGTGAACACAACGACATAACAGTGAGCACCTTCATACAAAGCACAGTGAACTCATTCCTTTGAGGTTACCCTAACCAAGTCATCCTAAGACTCACTAAGGTAACACATTAAGGAACCGCCCATGCACCCCCTTTGATACACACCTAAGTGATCCTTAAGACTACCAACCATAGGCTTACCACGCACGGGAAACAAGTCCACACTCTAGGTAAACATCAGAAGAACATTCATACATTAAGGACTTCATGTAAATGCCCTACTCCAATGGGATTTGTAAGTTACACTAAGTGCAACGTGAGAGTAGTATCCCATACTACTACTCCCACTTAATGCTTCTTGAGGATTCCCTTGGATCAAGCATACTACATTAGTCATTCATAACTTCATTATATAAAACTTAACTTTAACATGCTTCCTTAACATTAGACCTTAAGTCATCTAACTTCATTTACATCACATGATATCTCATTCATACACTTCATATAAAACACACCAAGACACCCGTTTCGGAATGTCTACTTAGGGAAATGGATAGATTGCGCCCCATACTACCACCTAACCTAACTAGTACATATTTTAGGAGACTTAGTTCATATTATATGTTGTATAAAGGAGCAAGCTCCTAAGACTTCATTATGAACTAATTCATTAAAGCTTAAATATATATAAAAAGGGAGTTAGAGCCTAGCACCGAGTGAACACGACAAATGAGAGTGGGAGCTTCACGTTAGTAAGTCCAGCTTCCCAAAAAGAGAACCTTAACCTTTAGCGAGTCCGGGTTCCTAACCTAGATATTGTCTCATGAAATGGAAACCTCCACGTTAGAAAGTTAAGGTTTCTATAAGCAATCTCTTTGTTCCATAACTACATGCCCCCGTAGGTTTTAGCTTAGTGGATTCACTAGAATAGCTATTTTGTTTGAATGTCCACCTTGGAAAGTAGTATCCTCTCTTTTTGGTGTGGGAGTAGAATACTAAATTCCATGTATATCACATGGTCTATGTCGGTTATGACTATGCATCCCAAAGGTTAATAAATTAATAAAGATATGAATATGAATTCTAATCTAAATTCCTAAGAAGTGTACTTAGCATAGGTGGGACTATGGACCCTATCTATGCATTGCACTAGATGACTTCAATAAAGGATATGATTGGAGCCTCTAATGAAGTAAAGGCTTATGTTATGTATGATTTATATGAATGCATGTTAAGTGACCTTGTTATGTCAAGACATGAATTATGACTGTGCATATGATTTACATTTCTGACTTCTAAATGAGTTTACTAAGTATATATTGGGCTGTAGGACTCCATATGTACATTGCACAAGTAAGCTTGTGAAGGAGTTGTGAGGGTGTTTTATTTATTATATTAACTAAGTGAGTTTATTACTAAAGTGTAGGAAGTGTGATGAGTTTCATATGATGTTATGAAGTATGATAAGTCCTTATGTGATGCTATGAAGTATGTGGCCTTATATCTAGTTACAAATAAAAGTGTTATGACTTGTTAAGTATGTTATACCTTGTCTAGGGTGACTTCTTAGGTACACTTGGTAAAAGTAGTATTATGGGATGCTACCTACACATTGTGCTAGTTTGACTTAGAAGTTGTCTTAGGTGATGGTTCTTATGTGATGTTGATGTCTATGATGTGCTTATGACTTGTGAATATATGTGGTTGTGTTTTCTGAAGCATATCTATGAAATACTATTGTAAGGTGACCTCAAGGCGATACATTGTACTCAGTACACTTGAGGGTTACTTAACGAAAGAAGTAAGATAAAATAAAGGTAATGTATTATATGTATTGATTATGTCTCGAAGTATGATAAATGACTTTATGTGATATTTTGAGTAGTATCCATGACTATATGATGTATGTGAACTATATTGAGCTTATATGTGCCTATGTTAATGAAGTTTACTCATAAGGCATGTTGCATGATTTCAAATGAAATGTCCTCTTTAAATGCATGTTTTTGCATGGTTGCCATACTTTGTGCATTGTTGTACTAATACCATTCTTCTTCATACTTTCATACCATTCTTCTTCATACTTTTAGAAACCAAAATCTACCTAAAAACATGCACCAAAATTAAGGACACACTAGCACATACCAAGGCACATTTTTCGAAAGTCATGGATGTTCTTGGACGTTTGACTTCCAAACTTCACCAACTTAATTCTAATGCTAAAATACATCATTTAAAACCATTATTAGCTTATGAAACGCATGTGAAACTCTAGTTCAACCTACTTTAATTCGAGGGTGTAACAACTTCCGGAAAGTCCTTTACTACGGGGATCGACTCTAAAGGAGGAGCCTCGGTTTAAGGTCGTTGACCCTCACAACATGATATAGAAATCCCTTAGAAATCATATTACAAGACTTTAAACATGAAATAATTTGACCTCTAGGGATTTGATTTCTCCCCTTCCATTCTAAAAGGGGTTCATTAGAAAATTGAAATTTAACTACCATTGTTCTACAATCAATTGAAGCAAAACAAGCATGTAACTAATCCATCTCCAATATGAAATCAAATTCCAATATATAAAGTTCTACCAATTCAACCAAGGTTACTCTTTTTGGCAATAGTATAGGACAACTCGTAGAGACTCTTTTAGCAACAGCAGAGTCACCCATCGGGGTAAAAATCGAAAAAGGTTCAACTACGAGAAGCACATCTAACTTCGTAGACACTAAAGGAGTTGAAAAAGACAAAGCTGCACAGGGAACTAGAAATGCATAAACATTAATTGAAAATACTTGCAACATACCGGTAACAATATCGGGAGAATCCTCTTGATCACTCTTAATTTTGAGAACATAGAAGTGGTTCTTCTTAGGAGCATCAAAATTTGGACCTCTTGCTTGAGCTTGGTTATTCTCCTTTACTTGAGTCTTGTCCATGGGACAATCCTACACCATATGACCACTCTTTCCACAATAAAAATAATCGTCAATAACAACTAGACATTTACTCACATGTTTCTTACCACATTTGGCACAACTAGTTTTCTCACATTGTGAACCTCCACCTTTTCCCCTGGAATATTATGGTTAAGCACCCTATGCTTGTTAGTAATAGAGAAATTAAAAGAAATTTTGTTGAAGAATCTCTTCATAGATTTTGAATTATCATGGATTTCAAAGTTAACCTTAGAAGTACCTCCATCATAGGGCCTTGCCCTCTTGGCATCCCTATTTTTCCTCTTAAGCCTACTCTCATCAACTTGTTGAGCATGCACCATCAAACAATAAATGTCCATGTTGTCATGATGAATTGCAGCCCGACACTCTTCCACAAGATCATCACACACATACGTCACAAAATGACTTATTTAATATCCAGGATTAGACACTAAAGAAAAAGCATACTTGGACAACTTGATGAATTTCAAAGAGTACTCTTGCACACTCATACCTCCTTGACGAAGGTTAATGAACTTTTCCAGTTTTTCCTCGCTTGTGTCCCTTGTGAAGAACCTATCAATAAATTCCCTCCTAAATACTTCCGAACTTACGGGACCCGCTCTTAAAGTGTATTGTCTTTCCATTGAGTGTATCAAGTTTGAGCCACATCCTCGAGTTGGTAAGCAGCTAGCTTGACGTTTCTTATTTGAACTCAACTCCATATCATACAAGATCTTATAAACCTCATCAAGAAAGTCTGGAGGATCTTCATTTACCTTAGACCCAAAGAACATTGGAGGATTCATCCTTGTAAAGTCTCTCAAACGAGAAGCCATGGTAATAGGATTTTGATTCACACGTGGTGCAACTTCTCCGTTTGCTTGATCCGTCATAGCTTTAGGTTGAGTAGTTATGACTTGATCTTGAGTAGATACGACTTGAGTCAAGTTTTGGAAAGTATCCCTTATTTCTCCACCCGACATGACCACCTAGAGGAACTTGTTCTTGAAGAGGAGCTTGGTTATCTAGCGGATGAACTTCCCCATTAGCAATCTCCTCTTCAACCTTTCTTGTGGCTACCCTTCTAGTAGTCATAGTCTATAACCACAAGAAAAGGATTAGAAGAAAAGAACACATAGAGTTAAGAATCTCGAGGCACGACTTAAGAATACCAAAGAAGTGAGTATTTCCTAAGCATGAAATAGCCTCTCATTCATAAGTGTGGCGCATTTCACAATCATGAACAAGACTCTACATAGGCGTCGTTTTGTGAGACATTATTTCTAACATTTATTAAACCTCAGTATCTAATACCACGTTTGTCACGACCGAGAGCACTCCTATACTTAACTGGCGTCTTCATCCTCGAAGAGGCCTTAGACAAGCCCTTAGCATACATCATCACATTTCATAGGTAAAAGTAAAAATATGGAAAAACTAAAACTTTACATTTGAAGTTCACATAGACTTTTCATATTTATAAAATAGTGTACAATCGTCTCACACAACCATCTAACATAACAGTACAAGATTAAGACATAGCCCTTACAACACTACAATATCTATCATATAGAAATTAAATGAAGTCTTTGGAATAGATGACATGAAAACTAGAGTTAAGCTTTTTTATCCTCGAACCTACACTTTCGGTAGAAAATAGAAGAGAATATAGGTTAGTACAAACCACAAGTACTAAATGTGGATACATACAAGTAAACCATTTGAAATCACGCACAGAGGGAGATTTTAGTATAAGCATACCAAGTTCTCTTTGAATGCCATTTATGCACATTACAAGAACATATACAAGTCCATACCAAAACAATAGTAAGATATGTTCATATTCATGTTCAAGAGTAATATCATAACAACGTCATAATAAACATTTCATGTTTTTTTGAGTCCATTTCATCAATGCATCACAAGACCTCACACACAACCCCAATCCAAATCCACTAGTGCAATGCATATGTGAAGCCCCAAACCCCACATAAACGAAGTAAACTAGAAAGAGACCATAAGCATTGCCTTTACCTCATATAAAATTATACCATGTAAGCTAAACATGGAATCCGGTGTCAACCCCTCACACTGAAAGGAGGGCATCCTACTTTCCAAGCTAGGACATATATATGATAATAACATCTAAGTGGATCAACTAGCTAGGTTTCCTATGGGGGCACATAGTTAAGGAACTACGATGTTGTTACTTAAAACCCTATTTATTCTAATTAGCATGGTTGTTTCCACCTCATGAGAGAACATAGTGTGAACTTCCCTTCCTTTGTGAGGGAACACCTCTCATTGTCAATTTTACCTAGTGCTAAGCTAAATTCCCTTTTTGAAGTATCATTAAGTCTTTCTTAACATTGATTCATAACTTTGGTTTTAGGATTTTAATCCCTCACATATCATTTTCATAGCTCATAGGTTCTAGGATGAGAAAGTCCTTTCATCACAACCCAACATCAAGTGAGAATAATACTTCATAACGTAGTCATAAGATGCACGTAGGAATTACTTTGAACTTCTCATAATAGAACAATTATCATTATATCACAACCATCACATTCATAGCATGATCATACATTCATACTTCAATTGACCAACATTACCAAAGATAAGCCAACATCACCACAACAACAAGTTCATTACCTTGGAGGTATTAGTAATGTTCTCCATGAGATCCATTCTAGACTCAATTCTAAATAAATAATATATACTCATGAACCCATTATCCTCATAATACAATAACCTATTATACAAAAAAACCCTTAATTTCGTTATCTTCAACCATCAATTTACATAATCCAAAGGTTAGGGTTAGGATTAGGGAGGAGAGATAAATCCATGGATTCTTCAAGAAACTGATCAAAATCCAATAATACATGACAATAGGCAGTCCATGAATGTAATAACATAATTAACAGAAGTCTAACAATGGATACATTCATCACTTACAACCAATTCATAAGCAAGATTCAAGATTTATGGAATTTGGGGGAAGAACATAGATCAAGGGGAAATTCAAGTGAAACACAACAATTAACACCCATTATATACTCAAACAATCCTAAGTAATGATATTGCATCATAATTGATCCACAATTCAGTTTTTAAAAGAAAACCCATTTGTAGAGAAAACCCTTGAATCTGGGTGATCTTTTGAAATCATCTTTGATGGACTTCTTGGAGAAAGCAATCCCAAGAGTGAAATAATATACCTTGATGAATATTTTAGCCACAAATTTGAGTAGAAAAACTTGGAGAATTGTTCTTCTTCTTCAATTTGGGGATTTGATTTGGGTGGGTAAATGTTCTATAAAACTGACTTAAAACAATATATACCCTTCTCCTAAAATTCCAAAAAGAACCCTCAATTAAGTAGACCTTTTTGTGAAGTTTAAATTGACTTCAAATTTCAGATTTTTCGTCGGGGAAAAATTCCGCGTCGCGGAGCTGTTCCCACAAGATTTCCAAAATTAATTTTTTGAGACAGTAGAATTTGCGATGTGTCCACGACACATACAAAATTTTTTCATCCTTGGTGAACAAAATATGCCACGCGGACTGGTTCCAAGCTAGTGCAATTTTCTGCTGCTTTAGGCAGCTTGTTGGACAATAGTTGAGTCCTTCTTAGGCAATCCTAGGGTGGTCCTGGTGGGTCGGTCTCGAACTTTTTTGTAACACTTCAAAAATTCAAGACGTGTTCTAGAGCTTAACATAAGTGTCATAAGGTCTAGACATTGTTTTAAGGTCCATTATAATGATTATAAGTCATTTAGGAAGTCTAGAAACCAAAACGTCCAAGAATGTCCATGACATCCGGAAACTAGTTCATAGAGGTACTAGCGTGCCTTAGCCTATCTTACTAGATTTTAGGAGTTGGAAAATGATGAAAATTAGTGTAAGGGTGTCTAACATGTTATTAGGTTGATTGATAGTCGAAACGTCCGGGTACGACTCCCCAAGGACCAACTAAGGGCCCTTGAGGAGGACCCTTGCGTTTGGAGTCAAACACTACCTGAGCAGTGTGCACCCACGAAAGGGCATCAACGGGGCGTCGATGCCATCCGTAGACAAACACTTAGACAATTCATTGGATGGAATTATGTGAAAAGTCTCTGACCAAGACTACGGATGTGCAATACGAAAGGGGAGTTAGTCGTCAACTCACAGACGGACCGTCGATCGGGGTCTCGTCTGTGAGGCGTTTAATTTCATGCATATTTTGACTAAGTCTTAAACACTAAATTAAGGGGTTTGGTGGTTAGTTAGGTATTAAGGTAAGTCTAATTAACTTAATTAACCCCCCATGTAAATACACCAACCCCATTAGACTAATCACAGCTCACAAAACAAAACTCTTTTCCTTCTCTCTTCTTTCTCTCTCTATTGGAGGACACCATTGAAGACCAAGATAGGGGAGGGTTTTGAGGTATGTAAATTGAATATTTCACCATAAATTCTTCATCAAACATTGAGGTATATGTTCTAATTCACCTTTAAGATCTCTTTCCTCAAAGGGTTCCTTCAAAGTATTTTAAAAACGTGAGTTTTCATGTGGGTCTTTCCCAATCACAAAATTAACGTTATGAATTGATTTTTTTATGTTTTATTTTAGATAAAGTGAATATATTAACAAGTATTCTAACCTAAGTATGATATATCTTGATGGTTTGGTCTAGTTTGTAGAAGATGACCTTTACCCCTTAACCCTAGGTTTTGATCTTGATATGAATTAGGTTGTATTGGTTCAATTGAATTTGTTATTAGATGAGTTAATATTAGATGATGTTATAATATTAGATGATGTTATTTACACTAATCATGAATGCATTAGGGTGATCTGTAGTCTTTCATGCTAGTTCATTAGATGTTGATCTACGTTATGAAGTATGTTATAAATTGACCTAAGTATCTTGTCTTAAGCTATGATCTAGTATTGAATTGTGATGTAGTGATTATTCTAGCCTTTTTATCATGTTTATTATTTACTTATGATGATTTATACCGAAATTGGGTTGATTTGAGGGTTTATGGTAAGACCTTGATGATGAACTATGAAGGATATTTGAAAAGTCTTATGATCCTGATCTTTTACTTCAAATTGTGGTTAATTGTGATTAAGTCATGATGTTTATTGGATTATGTCTTGTATTAGGATTCATAGGGTGGTATGAAATTGAATTTAAATGTCTTTACTATGAAATTTAAGGTGTTACCTTAAGATGTAAATGTTATAAGGATGGTGAATGATTTACCAATGTGCCTTATAATGATATGAAGATGTTAATGTGATAATTTCACCTATATGAATTGTAATGAAAGGATTTATACTCATGCAATTATTATTGTGATATGCTGATGATGATTATATAAGGGGTAGAACCTATGGCGTAAACTAAGCTATGATTAATAATAAAGGCTTAAAGACATTTCAAAATGGGACTCTAGCTTAGCAGCAAATAAATAATAAAGGCTTAAAGACATTTCAAAATGGGACTCTAGCTTAACAGCGAGTGAACAAGAGTGAGGAGTGTCCCTTTCCACATAGGGAAGATAGGTTCACTAATGTACTCTTGAGATTGGAGACTACAATGCACATATCATAAAGAGGGTCCCAACTATATCTCCTAGTTCTTGAATTATGTTTCCCCCATAGGAATACTAGCTAGTGGATCCACTTAGTTGCTATGTTAATTTTTGGTTACTACCTTGGAAAGTAGTCCGCTTTCGTTCGGTGTAGGGTTCCATGACACCAGATTCCACATTAGCTCGTGTGGTCTATGTCGAATAGGGCAAGATGTTCCCAAAAGGTAAAATGAACTGAAGGAATGAACTCTAACTATGATAACCTAAGGGGTCTACTTTAGTCTAGGTAGGGGTATGAGACTCTGCCTAAAAATTGCACTAGTTAGCCTTGAAGAGAGTCTTAGGAGGATGTTCCTATGTATGAAAATGCTTATAATGCTATATGACATGTATATGATTAACTTGTACATTGTTGATACTGTATGTTGATTGGTGTTACTTATGAATATGTGTTGGTCTATATGATTAAAGAAAAATGATATGTACTCTTAAATGTTATGATATGTGAAGTAGAAAGTTAGTCATGATGCTTGTTGAGTTGCTTGATTAAGTAAGGTTATGGGGTTTTCCTTGGTCATTGCACTTGTTGACTTGATAGGGGTTCGTGGTTAATTGTCTTCTTTTGTTATATTGAAATGTACTCTTATACATGCTTGTTTATAATATGACTTGATGATAGAGTTACTTGAATATGTATTCATCTATATGATAGCATGTTGACTTGACTAGTTTTGATGTTGTTGGTCTTGTGATGTACATGCCTATGACTTAATGAACAGGCATTATTGGTAAGTATGATCATGTTGAATGTGTATAAAGGTTTTAAATGAAAAGTGCATACGTTATGAGATGTCCCTTTCCTTGGCATATTTTCAAAGTATGTGTATATGGTCTCATACTCAGTACAAGTGGTGTACTAACCTCATTTTTTCCTTTTCCCCAACATTTTAGGTTCCGATCGTTGAATTGCTTTGAAGACGACTTGAAGAAGGCTTGGATCTCTCATTCATCCAAGTACGGTCCTCACTTTCCAAGGGGGATGACACTATCTAGTTAATGGAGTTGTTTTGAGTTTAAGACTATTATGTTCTTTCCTTTTCATTTAGTATGAAACATTGTATAGCCTATGTGAGGCATTCTTACTTTGTTGTATGTGTTATGCCAAAGTTATTACTCACTTATTAGATGGTTACGAGATAAGACGACTATTATGACTATGTTATACTTTATATACTTATGTGTAATAAAAGTAAAAGACTAAGTAATCTTCCTATACGAAGGGTCTATGTATACTCGATATATATATACTATGTGTATGTAGAGGCCTATGTTAACCTCGGAGTAGATGTAATGAAAAGTTTTATATTTTCCATTAAATTTGACCTACGAATGTAATGATGTAAATTAAGAAGCTAGTCTTAGTCCACAAAGAGGAC
This sequence comes from Solanum habrochaites, assembly GCA_027704765.1. Classification (NCBI taxonomy): domain Eukaryota; kingdom Viridiplantae; phylum Streptophyta; class Magnoliopsida; order Solanales; family Solanaceae; genus Solanum; species Solanum habrochaites. The sequence continues at coordinate 15,134,600 of JAKWJA010002496.1, forward strand.
GACGACGTTGGTAACGTGTAGGGGCATTTCCCGGATGTGACAAACTTGGTTCAGAGCATGCAGTTGAATTATCTTTGAGTCAGTGTCTCTCTCAACCACGTCTATGTAAGTTTGTATTCGTAATTATAAAGCGTTCCACACTTATGGATATGAACCTACGGGATGCCTAGGAAACTCTCACTTTCTTAGAAGTTCAATATCGTGCCTTTGGAGTGTTAGATTTATCTTCTTTTACATCTAATCCTATTATTATGATCATAGGAAATGAATATTCGAAGGAATGTGTCTCAAAGACTTGAAAAAGAGATTGCCAATACGGGAGTTCCTCCCCGTGGTGATCAAGTTCCTACTCTTCAGTAAGGTGTAAATGATGACCAAGAACCGGAGAATCCTCCTCCTTTGAAGGATGAGAACATAAGGGCCACACTTCTCCAAATATCCCAAGCCATCACTACCCAAGCACAAGCCTCCACTACTTAAGCTAAAGCCATGAAAACCCAAGCTAACCAACAGGTTGTACCAAGGGAAAATCAACAAGTTGATACCATCGCCTCCCGTCTAAGGGATTTTAGTAGGAGAACCCCCCTACTTACTATGGGTCCAAGGTTGAAGAAGACCCTTGAGAGCTCATTGATGAGATCTACAAGATCCTTTATGCTATGGGGTTGTCTACTAGGGAGAAGGCCAAGTTAACCAGCTATCAACTCAAGGATGTGGCTCAAGCATGGTACGTCCAATGGAGGGACAATAGGCCTTTGAGAGGTACCTATGACTTGGGAATTGTTCGAAAAGGCTTTTCTTAATTGTTTCTTTCCTAGGGAGAACAGGGAAGATAAAGTGGTGGAGTTCATCAACCTTCGTCAAAGAGGTATGGGTGTTCATGAATACTCCTTGAAATTCACTAATTTGTCAAAATATGCTCCTTCTTTGGTTTCAGATCCTAGAGATCAAATAAGTCATTTTGTGACGGGGGTAACAAATGATTTGCAAGAGGAGTGTCATTCAACTATTCTACTTGACAACATGAATATTTATCATGTCATGGTTCATGCCCAACATGTAGAAGAGGCAAGGGCTAAGACAAAGAGTAAGGAGGCCAAAAAGGCAAGATCATTTGATGGAGGTTGTTCAAAAGAAAGCCTTGAGATACAAGACAAGACTAGGTTTAAGAAGAGGGTTTTTAATCAAGTTCCTTCTAAGTTTCCTAAGTCTAGGGATTATAGGATGTATAACCCTAAGCCTAAAAAGGGAAAGAGTACTAGTTCACCAACCGAGAAGCCAACTTGTGGAAAGTGTGGCAAGAAGCACTATGGTGATTGTCTTAAGGGGACAGATAATTGTTTTGGTTGTGGAAAAAGTGGGCACAAGATTAGGGATTGTCCTATGTGAGGGGTGAAGACAAGGGTAGTGGTCAAGCTCAAGAGAGTGGTTCAAATGAGGCGACAAAGAAGAACCACTTCTATGCTCTCCGTTTTAAGGGTGAACAAGAGACTTCTCCTGACGTGGTGACCGGTATGTTGAAAGTCTTCTCTAATGTTGTATATGCCTTACTTGATCCCGGTGATAATTTATCATTTTTTACCCCTCTAGTAGCTAAAAAGTTTGACATTTTGCCTGATATATTACATGAACTTTTTATAGTGTCTACCTCGGTGGGTGAGTCAGTTGTTGCAAAAAGGGTGTATAGAAATTGTCCTATAATGTTGCCAATAGAGTTTATTATGTTGAACTAGTAGAACTTGATATGTTTGATTTTGATGTCATTTTGGGTATGAATTGGTTGCATGCTTGCTTTGCCTCTATAGATTATAGAACAAGGGTGGTGAAGTTTAACTTTCCAAATGAGTCCGTTTTAGAGTTGAAGAGGGGAAATTCTATTCCTAGAGGTTGTATCATCTTTTGTTTGAAAGTATGCAAAATGATCTCTAAAGGGCGTTTATACCTTATAGTAAAAGTTCATGATTTAGACTCCTAAATTCCTTCCATTGAGTCGGTCCCCGTAGTGAGTGAATTTCTGGAGGTCTTTCCTAATGATCTTCTAGGTATTCCTCCCGAATGGGAAATTGATTTTGGAATCGACTTATTACCAGATACAAATCCCATTTCAATTCATCCTTATCGGATGACACAGGCCGAATTGAAAGAGTTGAAGGCTCAACTCAAGGTTTTACTAGACAAAGGCTTCATTAGACCTAGTATTTCTCCATGGGGTTCTCCGATTTTATTTGTGAAGAAGAAGGATGAGTCCCTTAGGATGTGCATTGACTATCGTCAACTCAATAAAGTCACTATTAAGAATAAGTATCTTCTCCCTCAGATTGATGACTTGTTTGATCAACTCCAAGGGGCAAGTTACTTTTCTAAGATTGACTTGAGATCGGGGTATCACCAACTTAAGGTGAGAGGTAAGGATATACCAAAGACGGCATTTCAGACTAGATATGGTCATTCTGAGTTCGTAGTAATGTCCTTTGGTGTCACAAATGCCCCAGTGGTGTTTATGGACCTCAGGAATAGGGTGTTTCAAAATTACCTAGATTCATTTGTCATTGTCTTCATTGACGACATCTTGGTAGATTCAAAAAATGAGGGAGATCACATGAAACATTTGAGGGTGGTGTTACAAGTGCTTAAGAAGAATCAATTGTTTACCAAGTATAGCAAATGTGAGTTTTTGTTGAGGTCGGTGGCCTTTCTTGGTCAGATCACTCTGTGAGGGAGGCCGGGGGGGGGGGGTTTTTTTTTTTTTGAGATGATCCTAGGGAATATAGAGGCGGGGAAAAATTTGGGCCAGGACCATTGACTCCAATCTACATTAGGAGTTTCTTGGGTCTAGCGGGTTATATCGGAGGTTCGTGGATGGTGTTGGTATCCATGGCATCTCCCTTGACTAATTCTGAACCTAAAGAGTAACAAATCTTGAGTGATGTTAAAAGGACATGTGAGAGAAGTTCCAAATCTTGACAAGACGGCTTACTTCCTATCTGGTATTTGACTTTACCGGAAGGAACAAAGGGTTTTGTTGTGTATTGGGATACATCTCGATGGGTTAGGGTGTGTGTTATTCATACATGGGAGGTATCTTAGCCTATGATGTCTAGCCAACTTTAAGGTGATGAGAGAACTACCATCATGATCTTGAGTCAGCAGCCGTGGTATTGGCCTTGAGAATATGTGTAGGCCGTGTGGGTGTCCAGTTGTTGATGTATAACGGACCATAAGAGTCTCCAATATATGTGAAACACCGACAAAGAAGGTGGTTAGAATTGTTGAAAGATCACGACATGAGTGTTCTCTATCATTCCGACAAGGACAATATGGTTGCGGATGCTCTAAGTCGTATGACTATGGTTAGTGTGTCTCACATAGATGAAGTCAAGAAAGACCTAGTGAGAGATGTTCATAGGTTGGGTAGATTGGGTGTGAGGTTAGAAGATTCTCCGAATACTAGTTTATTGTCCATCATAACTCCGAGTCATCATTGGTAGTTGATATACCGTGGTTTCACGGTATAATTAATAGTTTTTCCTTAAGATTAGTCTGTCCGAATGTCTTTTGTTTTCTTTTTTTTTATTTTTTTATACTGATTTGTAGATAAGTTTCTCTTTTTATTTTTGCTGGAAATCTGTCCAAAGCTGAATCGAATTGGTGAGCGAAAGAAAGCCGAAGAGACCACCTACGGAGCTTATGACGGTCTGTCGTGCTTTGTGACGGTCGTAGGTGGCAGCGTAGTGAAGCGCTGAAGGAAGATGGGGAAGTCGACCAAGTGTGGGGTTAAGAAGCTTGTGACGGTCCGTCGTGTTCTATGAAGGTCCGTCCTGCAGGTTAGTCATGAAGTTCAGAGAAGTATCACAGTACCCTTATTACCAAGAAGTTGAAGTGTTTTGAACGATGAGCCACTCGATGGGGATCCGTTGGGCATATGACGGTCCGCATTACTTGCCTTCGAGGGTAATGAGAAGAAAGCAGAAGAAACTGCCATAAGTTTATGGGACGACGGAGTCCATGACGGTCCGTCGTGACCGACGATTCTGTCGCGTGGTCCGTCGCCCCCCAGCCGCTGTTTGGCAATTTCTCAGCATAACAATAGTCCTGTTTAATTAGGTTTTTATTTTTATAAATAGTTTGACATAAAACCTCATTTTTAGGTTAGACTTTTGACGCCGGATAGTAGACTCTTAGATTGTTAAACTCCATATTGGTAAAACATGTATTGTGAGTTCTTGATAATCATTAGATTTTGTGAGATATGATTACTTTGCGATTCTTGAAAGTTGGATTTCTTTTTTGTTGTTTTTTTTTGTTTTTTTTTTTGTTGTCTTTTTTTATTTTTCTGTTTTTTTGATGGTTTTGTTTTTGATTAATAAGATAAGCTTTGGGAATTACTTATTCTCATGAAGTAGTAATGAACTCTGATTTAATATAACATTGAATGTCCCTTTGTTTATGGCTAGGTAATAAACTCCATAACTAGGTTATGGGACCATAGGCAAATAATGAGATAAACCCTAACTAAAAAACAATTACTAGAAAGTGGCTGCAGGTTTAATAATTCTTTCGCTTAGAAGTCTGTTAACGGATGACCAACGTTAAAACTCTCCTTAATGCTACTTGGCGACCAAGGAGGTAAGAAATAGGAAAAGAATTTTAAAATAGATGTATGTAATACTATCTAATAGGACTAGTATTGATTGTACGAGGTAATACAATTAGTAAAATATCGAATACGATGCTTAAAATATGAGGTAGGATAAGGTTGTCGGATATGAAAACACGTAGCCGACCAAGGTGCGGAGCAGAGTTAGTGATGCCGACCAAGGATTTGGAAATAAATAACTTATCACTTTGCCTGCAGATACTAGGAAAGAATTGTATAGTTAGAATTATCAAGTATGAACCTCGTGGGGAATACGTAAACCCTAGTTACTTTGATGAATTGATTAAAATCCACTGTCACACGGTTTAAATGGCGCTTTTCAAGTTGTATTGAGTTGCACTCTATTTTAGAAATAGAAACCCCCTTTTTTTATGTTTTAGTTTCCAAGGAAGTCATTGACCAAAAAATTGAGAATTAACATGTTGAAGTAATTCTATACTATTTTCCTCGTGGGAACGATCCCAAACCTCACTAGTTGGGTTATTTACGTGACACCGACCGCCTTTACGCTTATTTGAGAAGTAATTTTGAGCGTATCAAATTTGGCGCCGCTGCCACGGGGTATTTATAGCTTTTAGATTAACTTTGAACGTATTACTAGATTTAGTTGATATTTTATGATTTTACTTTGTTTAGTGTGTTTGGATTTGTTAGGAATTGTCTCCTTGTATGCACAAAATACACGGAGAGAAGAGATACCCTTGTTTCCCTACGATCACGAATAAGAGCGTACACTGCTCAATGAATCAAAACTGGAATTAAATGATGATGATCCGAACCAGACATCCCAAGCTCCGGTTGCATGTTCATGGTTAGATGTTACGCGATGCCTCCGGCGTGAACACCAACAGAGGGGAAAAAATCCCATTCATCTGCCCCAAGCATACTACAGAGGCTATGATAATGATAGCAGACTCGGATGGGCCAATGGTTTTTTGCTCCCTTACCCACAAGGTCACACGTTTGTGGTAACTAGTAGCCTGATGCAAATGCTCACTGCCAGAGGTTTGTTTCAGGGCTTACCTTATGAGGATTAAGTGCCCATATAGCTAAGGAAGGGCAGTGTGTAAATATTGTGTGAAAGGGCCTGATGTGGATTTAGAGGTAATGGTCTCAGAGTGTTGCCTCTCTCACTGACGGAAGAGGCTGCTATGTGGTTCTTTTTTTTTTTTTTGACACGGATCTCCCAAACAAAATCAATCTTCACTGGAACCAACTAAAGGGATGTCTTCTAGCACGCTACTATCCGCGGTCTTTCCCAAGAAACTAAAACAAAGACCGAGTGAACAACTTTGTGGCACTACCAGGAGAGTCAGTTAGTGTCTTGGGAGGATTCACCTCATTCTTGAGCGTGTTCCAAATCCACCATATTGATGAGAGTCAGTGTAAGGAATATCTTTTATCGGGGACAAGATGATAATAATAAAGTGGTGTTGGACACCATAGCAGGTGGATTGATGGGGAGTGTCATTATGCGAGTTGCTGAAAAATTAGAAACAATTCCTGGAAATAAAGGGCTGGGATACTAGGAAGTCTGATACAGGAGAACACCTCGCAGTGCCGTACTCACAACCCGCCACGATTGAGATCGGGAAGAAATGGCTCAGATGAGAAACCCGAGCTTGGGTTGGATACTAAAATATGTCACTGGGGTGCAGAAAAGTAAATGCAGTCACCTACTGGCAAACCACCACTTCCCCTACAATGAAAGTTATTATGCGGAGGAACTTAGTAGTAAAGGAGCAGACGGGGGTTCCGACCAAGCGCTCAAGGCTCAACTAAGGATAGTTGGACCAGTCAAGGGAACCAAGGTTAGAGAACTTATGGAAAATACATCGTGGGGTCATTATGTCCGAGATTGGAAATAAAAACCGTGGACAACAACTTGTAAACAGGGGTAAACTATGCTAATAGAAATGACAGAATTGTGCCCGATGTCCCTCCTCAAAAATTTCGTGGATGTTCTCCTAGGGATGGTTGAGATAGTAGGCGCGAGTTGAGGATATGTGGCACAAAATGATGAGGACGTTCGATGCTAGTGATGAGCAATAAAGATGTTAAGGGGGATTATCTAGTATTGGGAAAAAGCTGATGACACCTATGCATTTTAGATTAAACAGATCGAATTGCAAATTGCCCCAATTTATCTGCGACATGTGTACAACGACAACCGGGCACTCTCCTAGCAAACACTGCCAAAATCCAAAGATGATGCCGCAACTGTATGGCAACCAAGACTCGGGTTGGTAATCAATCAATTGACCCACCTATGCAAGCTAATGAGGAAATGTGAGAAAGGATAATGTAATGTGGTAAAAGGTAGTGGTGAAGCAGAGGAAAGTAATGAAAAGATGCAAGAAGAACCTATCAAGGTAATTTCCCATGCCTTAGGCCACCACCATTCTTCCCTCAGAGATAGTGAAGAAAACGAGGATGGTAAATTACGGCCTTTCATAATCAATTATTGAGAATCTTTTATCAATGTCCATTTGGTAGAAAGCACTAGAACAAATGCCCCGGTTATCCACAAATTTTTGAAAGATCTGTTCACCAAAAAAGATCGGTGCTTTCGAGGATGATTGATAGACTGAGCATTGTAGTGCTATTGCTATCAAGGACCCCTCGTACACAAATAAAGAAGTCCGGATGGTTCACTATTCCTTGTACAGTTGGTCATTACATTTTGGCGAAACATTATTGTGATCTTGGGGGCAAGCATTAAATCTCATGCCCCCTCTCAATTTACAAGGAAGTTGGGTTTGGGGGATCCAATACCCACTGCGATGAGGTTAATGATGGCATGATCGGACAGTAAACACGGCTATAGGGAGACTCCAGATGTATCTAAGTAAAATGTGGGAGTCATTCACTTTCCAGATTGATTTTGTTATTCTTGATTGTGAGGTCGATTTTTGAAGGGACTAGTAATTCTTGGAGGCCATCCTTGCGAGGTTAGAGCACCTTAGGTAGATATGAGAAGGGACGAATGACATTTCGATTGAATAAGAAGAAGGACCTTCAACATTTGTAGGACCATGAGGCAGATGGGTGAGTTCCAATCGGTATCTTACATATCCCACAAAGAAAAGAGAGAAGGCGACTGAAACAGAAAAATGCAAACAAGAGTTTATGGTTGGGATTTGGTGCCTTGTAGACAGTTCTGGGGTGCCTGTGTCTTCCAGCAAGCTAAGTCCACATGGACTGGACCTTATAAATTACTTCACTGTATTCCCTCATGGAGCAGTTGAGTTTAAAAGATCAAGGAGGGGAGTGCGGTTTAAGAGGAATAGAGATAGAATAAAAATCTTTTTGTGATAAAGCACCGGGGAATGAAGTGAAGATTGGCACTACCATCTGGACGAAGTTTGAGTAATCAAGGGTCCCCAGTTTGTGTTATCGCGACATTAAATAAGGGAGCTGTTGGGATGGCAATTCCCCAAACTTATAGTATTTTTAGTTAATGGGTAGTCATTGTTTATACTAGATGGGTGAAATATGCATGGCACTAACCATTGAAGTTTCTGCAGAAAATTACTCTGATCTACAGTCACTGACGGATACATCGACGGGATCCGTTGCGCTTGCGACAGACCGTCGTATGCCTCGTTTTGTACCAATACATTTGTTCTGTTATTTCAAACCATAGGGCTTACACACGACGAAACCAACGATGGGTCATCAAAACTGCGATGGAAAGTCTGTCGGGGGAATCGTCGCGTGATTAATGAGGCATACCCGACCCGACCCGGTTGGACAGTTTTGACCCTATAAACATTATTTTATATATTTAAAGTATTTTTACAAGTTTAAGACTTCAATCGACACTTCCAAACCTTCACAAGACCTAAGGACGTTTACTAGTTCAATTTCAGTAGTTTCTGAACGTCATGGTAATCCCTTGATGTTTAGGATCTAATATTTATAAATAAGATTTATTATACTAGTCTAGGTCAGGAAACATCATTTTAAACATTATTCAATAGGTGAGGCTATATTTTAGGTCATTGATTTCTGAGGTATAAAAGAAGCCTTAAGAAATTGATTAAGAAAGAAGATTTGAACTTGAAGAGCCCTAGAATCCTTGAGAGCATGGAGAGAATTGAGAGGATGAATTTTGTTAGAATTTGGGAATTATAAGAATGAAGTTAGAATTGGTAGTTTTAGTACTTGAAACCTTATATAAGGTTGGGAATTAGGGTCAAAAATAAATATCTTAAGATTTAAGTACATAGAAAAGACTCAAATATCCCTTAAAAATAACTAGCATATAGGATTACGGTTCGTAGCAATTTATACCACCCGTACTGGTGAACTTTAGAACCAACTTCGAAAACCTAAAACTCTAATCATCTCCCATGAGACCATTCTACAATCCGTCGAACTTTCTACGGTACATAGACCTCATTTGTAGAACCCAAGTTTCACTAAAAAATTTAAGTATGTCTGAAACCTTTCTACGGGACCTTCCCGACGGTCTGTAGAACCCTCTACAATTCGTTATTTCCTTCCGTATACTTGAGTAACTAAATTAAATATCTAAATAAATCTTATGAGTGTCATCTATGGCCCATCAAAACTTATATGAGCTGTCCTTTCATAGTCTGGTCAAAATCATTAACTACATGATGTGTAGAGTTAGGAGTCCCCTTCTTTTTCGTTTACTTTTTTTTTATCTTCTTCTAGTGGCTACGTAGCGGGTTTCTCTAGTTTTCTTTGAGCCTCTGTTTTTTCTTTTTCTCTTTTTCTTTTCTTTTTTTTCTTTTTTTTTTCCGGGCCTGTCTCTTCCTCCTTTTGTCTTCTTTTGTTCTTTTTTTTGGTTCTTTTTTTTCTTTTTGTTTTTTTTTTTTTTCCAAAAAACTGGATCTGTAGGCTTACGAATCCATTTCTACGGCCCGTAGAACTTCCTACAACACGTAGGTTGGACTTATAGAACCTTCTTTAGTGCCAAAAATTTGTACTTTTGCTTTCGAATTTTCAGTTTATAAGTTATTAAAATATCTACCATTTCATCCTCAAATAAGTGTCAAGCTAACATGAATAGAGTATGAGAGAAACTAATAATCCACATGAATGCATTTTTTATCCAACTACACATAAACATGGAAAATTACTCCAAGCTAAATCATAACATCAAGAATTAAGTGTTTTATGAACATGCATGCATTCTGGACTACATGAGTAAATGATAAAAAATAACGAATGTATCTAAAAGATAGAACCATGAGAAGTAATACGTTTTGTAACGACCTGTTAGTCAGTTGAGCAACATATTTATTTNCTCCCTGCGGCGGCAACCGCTCGCCGCTTCGTCGTAGCCTTTTCTCGCTGCCTGCCCCCGTCATTTTCTCACTACCTCCCTTCAATCCCTTTCTGCCCTCTCCTAGTCCCGCACTTTTTCTCTGTTCTCCTTCTTTCAAGTTCTTACACCTATGCGGGAACATGTAAACCCTAGTCACTTTGATTACATTGATTAAACTCCAACATTCGACTCGTTAGTTTCTGTCCTTTAATTTCGCTAGTTTATTTTCCTTTATTTTGCAATAGCAAACCCCCCCCTTTTTCATTTTTTCTTTCCAAGGAAGTAATTGACTGAAAAATAGTACATCGATTGAAGTTAAGTCGAAACTATTTTTCTCGTGGGACGATCTCCACCTCATTAGTATGGGTTTCTTTACTTGACATCACTGCTTTACTTCTTATTTGAAAATAAGTTTGAGCATATCAAAATTTTGGCGTCGTTGCCGGGCAGTATCACGTTATCCATGCAAAGTGTCTTGATGACAAAGGAGTCATCGACGCGGAAACTTACATTGGATCGGCGGGTCCTTACATGAAGTCCTCCCGACGATGCCAGAGATCACAATCTCTTCACCAGACATCGACTTGAGTGACAGGCGCGTCCGTTGGGACGTTATATTAAGAGCTGGCTCCTAGAGTGTCTATGCCCCCATTCCTACGTAGCGACCTCTCCGATCATAGATTGATAGGACGGGCTGCCTCCCCCGCCAAACATGCCCCACTGGAGCAGGTCCGAGTACGTGGCGTTCAGTTTGATATCTCTCTGCCTGCCAACCCCGCCGGTTTCTATACGCAAGATGTTGATCTAATCGGACCCCTATCACAGCCGATTTTGACTACCAGATGACAGATTGTATAAAGATGGACAATTCCCTGCGTGAGCCATCGCTGAGAGAGACCAAAATATGGAGGCCCTTCACTTTTCCGTGATGAGAGGGTGCCGACTGGGTGACCGAGCCGAAGGAGGCCATCAAGAAGGACACAACCTGACTTTCACGTAGAATTTTTTGTTGGTTTCTTGTTCGCCACTACGCCTTTTCCCCCACCAGCCGGCTGATAATATCCTTATGCCACATGGGATCAAGCAGTAGTGATAGGCGCGATGATAGCCGGGGTTTGAGGTGGATTTTGCGTGACTTCTACAAGCATCATGCACTAAGGCTGTTTAAGTCACAACTACTTACCCTTTTCCCGTGCATGATATTTTTCAATCAGGTCCGCAGGTGTGCCTTATGGAATGGTTGAGTTCATCTCAGACCCCTCTGGCACGTTGATATCGGCCTCATCAGGGATGCCCAAATGAGATGCTCCACGCAGAGGGCCCGTCCAGAGTTGCCTCCATTTGTGACAATCTGGCTGATACTGTAGCATCGGCCCGCGCGGCTATGCCGGTGGCTTTCCCTGACACTACCCCGATCGTGTCTAATCTCGGGTTGTAGAACTACCGCCGAGCTCCTCTCGCTCAGCCCCTTTACCCGTTCTGGTCCCGCTTGCTAGGGTCCAGAAATTAGTAGGCGCAAATGTGCTACGACTCTGCATCATATCCAGCCTTAGATGCAGAGGTCCTATTGCCGAGGCAGAAGAGCGCTTGGAAGCGAGAACGTCCCACACGGAGCGGAAGATCGCTGAGGTGCACAACTTTTTGGACGCTTTTGAGTTGGCGGGTGCGAGCCCGTCCAGCACCGCCGATGGCTGGGTCGACCCTCAGGCTTGCGGTCGACCAGTCTTCCGCAGATATTGATATGATCTTAGAGGATAGGGTGCCTGAGTCTGAGGCCCCTTTCTGCCGAGCCTGCTAAAGACACAGTGATGGCGACCGATCGCCACGTTCATCGATTCCACCACGTTCCCCCTCAAGAGCATGCCAATAGGTGTAGGGGTCAGAGGAGGATGAAGCTCGAGCACAGAGAAGAGATCGCCGTGAGCTGAGGCTGCGAGGAGAGTCCTCGCTTGCTGAGGAGGAGGTGCGTCCGATGAGAGTAGGAGGTTAGCTGCTGGGGCGTCTAGCTCCAGAACTCGGAGATGCGGGAGGCACGTTGATAGTGTTGTTGATGCGAGGACACCACTAATGGTGGCCAAATTACCGAGGTGTGGGTTACGGGGAACCGGACCCACCAGCTCTGATCGTCTTGCTTTGCGCCCCAGGTTTTGCTTCACCTACCACCAGTATTTCAATTTTTTTTATGCAATTGGGGACAATTGCATTGTCATTTGTTTGGGGTGTGTAAATGACAGTGATGCTAGGTGAAGTCTGAGTACCAATTCACTATCCCTTTGAAGGTTTTCTGCCTGTGTTCTGTTTCCCTAAGAGACCTGATTACTTTTTCTGTGGAACCGTCATGTCTAATCTTGTGTCATAGTTTATTCGAAGCATGATGGCTAAAATGAATATCCTGATTAAAATGCGAAAATGATGCATGAGTAGACATGTAAATTGCTAAATGTGTGGCTCTAAGCATTACATAGAGGTCACCACTGCATGACCCTAGTCTAAAAGTCGAACTAGATGTCTAATAATCTGACGAGAGTAATGCGATGTCCAAGTGAGTGTTGAGGAAGATTTTTGTATCCACTTTTGTACTGAGCTAGAACTGTCTGGATTAGTTCCTGCAAAATTAAGGTGTAAAGACTTAGGGAAAGGATCATAGTCCTTATTCAATATAGCCAATTGTGTTAGCCTAAATAAAGAAAACCAAAATGAAATGTATCTTTCTTGATCAAATGATTTGAGCTTAAACTGACCTTTCTTTAAACACCCCTACCTGAATACCTTTTTCTGAGAATAATTTTGTTGGCCCTGTCCCTCCTTGAGACATGTGCACCTCAACTTATTCCAAAAGTCATAATTTGACGGGTGGCTAATGCAGCAAACAACCCTTTTTTATTGCTCTGACCCAACTTTTGGGTATTGTGTACTTTGACTCTGGCAAAGCATGAGTTGAGGGTGGCATTATGAGTAATGCTCTGGAAGCTGTGGTTGAAAAAACAAAGAGAGAGAAAAGACAAAAGTAAAGTGAACTCAAGAATTCAGTTAAAGAAAAGTACAATAAAAAAAATACAAGAAATATAAGCGAAAGACGGAGTCACTTACACAAAGTGAAAAAAAAGGAAAACAGCAAGTTGAAAGAATATGAGAAACTGGTCAAAATAAAAGGATAGAAAATGTATGTTTAGCCGACATGGTCAAGGAGGGCAAAAAGTCCTAAGTATACCTAAATATACCTCTACCTGACCCTGAGTTATGTTCAAGCCAGAAAGTCCCTATCGTGATCCTAAGAAGTTGTATAGCGAACTTAAGCATTGAAATAAGGGAAAGCTTATGGCAATATGTATGAATGAGTGTGCGGAATTTGTTCTGAGAGTGAAGTGTTGACAAGTATCCTTAAACTCCAACTGAAAATCATTGTGTAAAAAGAGGATGTTATTTTCAAGTGGTACACGAGTACATCCCCTTGGAAATATTAGCACTCTGTGAGAAATTGAATAGGATGTGTTAGTGCATGGTGAGTCTATATGATGAGATGATCGGATTGATAGCCAAATTATTGCGAAAGGATAAAATATGGATACTATTGACAAAGATTTGCATTGAGTCATAGTGCGTCGCTTGATGAAAACCAACGAATTTAAGTTGTGGGTGTTGATCTACTTGGTTTCACGGTATTGTAATACTTTTTCCTTAGTTAATCTATCCAAAAGCCTTTTTTGTGCATTTTTTTATGGTAAGGTCTCTTGATTTGCAGAAATCTGTCTAAAGAGTAAATAACGAGGTTTTTTGAACGAGAATACAGAAAGTACCCACCACGGAGCTTGTTGACCGATTCGTCCGTGCACTGTGACGGTCCGTAGGTGGCATCGTAGTGCAAGCTGCTGAAGAAGATGGGGAAATCTGACCAAGTGTGGGGGTTACGGGTCGGGACGGACCGTCGTAATACCAATAATGGTCCCGTCCTTCTGGTTCGTCATGAATTTATAGAAGTAGTCCGGTACCCAAATCCAAGAGTTTACGTGTTTTGGAATGGCGACCCTCGACGGACCGTTGTGCCCTGTACGCTCCGTCATATCTGCCTCCCGATGATAATGAAGAGAGCCGCATAAGAAATTGAACAAGTATGGGAAGACGGAGTCCATGACGGTCTGTCTGACCACGACGATCCGTGCGAGGTCCGTCGACCCAACCTCGTTTTGACATTTCCAGCAAATAGAGTCCCTTATGTAATTAGTTTTTATTTTTAATAAATAGTTCAAAATACCTCAGTTTGGAGGTTAGACTCTTGAATTATTTTTATTATACTTTTTGAGATTCCTTGATTATTGTTGAGATGTCTTGTAATTGATTTTGTTGGTGATTTTTGTTGATTAATCAATCGCAATCTTTTGATTTTACTCTTTCTCATTGAAGTAAGTACATGAATTGCTTATACCAGATATTGAAATTTGTGATTATGACTATGGGTACTAAAGCTCCATAACTAGGGTTGTGGGAACCATGTGGGGGGGGGGGGGTGCAAAATAATGAGGTAAAACCTACAAAAATAACAATTCTAGAATAGTGTCTTGCCTGTATTGATAATTATTTCTCTTAGAAGTCTTTTAACGGATGCCAATGTTAAAACTCGCCTTACTAGCTACTTGACGGACCAAGGAGGTATAATAATAGAAAAATAATTCTCACATAGATTTAGTGTATACTATCTAATAGGCCGTATTGGAACGGATACTAGGTAATACTTAGTCAATATCGCAATACGATGCTTAATATGAGTAAAAATAAGGGTTAGTATAGCAACACACTTAGCCGGACAAAGGTGACGGAGTGAAACTTTCTAGATTTCGTACCAGTGGGTGGAGAATTTGGAAATACCTAACTTATCACTTGCATGCAATATACTAGGAAAGAATTGTTATATTTAGACTTATCGTTATGAACCTGTGGGGGCACAGTAAACCCTAGTTACTTTGATTAATTGATTATACTCTCAACATTCGAAGCTGTTGTTGTCTCCTTTATTTTGCTAGTTATTTTCATTTATTGAGAAATAAGAAACCCCCCTTTTATCATTTTTTCTTTCAAGGAAGTATTGACTGACAATATGTAATAGTAAGATTGAAGTTAAGTCTAAACTATTTTCCTCCGTGGACGTTTTAACCACTCATTATGGTTATTTACTTGACACTGACCGCGTTACTTTCTTATTTGATAACAAGTAAGCTTTGAGCGTATCAGTTTTGCAAATGGATGATCTTCTGAACCTCCTGTTCACACATGGGGGAAGATGGATCAAAATGAGATAATGATGAAGCTTTCCATGCAATTTCACTTTTAAGTTCCTTTTTCTCTCCCCCTAATTGCAAAAATTTTGTTTCTCGAATCGACAATTTGCAAATCTTGCGATAAATAAATCTCGTGTCAATGGATCAAGATAGCAAATTATGGAGGGTAATCAAACCCAACATATATGCCTAACCTTCTTTAAGAGGTCTATCTTAGTGCGCTTCAGTGGTGCTTCTGACACATATACATCACCTCAAAAAATTCGTAGATACGCAATATTTGGTTCATGACCGAATACTAATTGTGATGGAGAATATTTATTATAATTAGTCGATCTAAGACGAACAAGTGATGTTGCGTGTAAGATAACATGCCCCCAAACAATAGTGGGTAATTTAATTTTTTTCATAAGTAGAGGTCTTGCTATCAATTGTAAGTGATTAATAAAGGACTCAGCAAGGCCATTTTGTGTATGAACATGAGTTACATGATGTTCAACTTTTATCCTATTGATAAGCAATAGTCATTAAAAGCTTGGGATGTGAATTCTCCAGCATTATCAAGGCGAATTGCCTTAACGGAATAATCTGCAAATTGCGCTCTTCATCGTATTATTTGTGCCAATAATTTTGCAAACGCCAAATTGCGAGATAATAAGAGGCAAACATGAGACCATCTTGAAGATGCATCTATTAGGACCATTAAATATCTAAACAACCTATATATGGGTGAATAGGTCCACAAATATCCCTATGTCATCATTCAAAAAATTGAGGGGATTCAATGTTAACCTTCACTGGTGATGGCTTAGTAAACAAATTGTCTTGATAACAAGTAGCACATGAAAATCCATCACATGTAAGAATCTTCAGGCTCTTTAATGGATGTCCATTTGAGTTTTTAATAATTTGTCTCATCATTATTGATTCGAGATAACCCATTCAGTCATGCCAAAGCACAAAAGTTTATAAGTCAGTAAACTTCTGGTTTACAATAGGATGTGCTTCAACTGTACTTATTTTTGCATAATATAAGCCAGAAGATAAAGTTGATAATTTCTCAAACACATATTTCTGGTTTGAGACAATCTTGGTAATGCCAAGGTATTCAACATTCATTTAATTTATTGTCTCAATATGATATCCATCTCTACGAATATCTTTAAAACTTAACAAATTTATTGGGGATTTAGAAGAGAACAATGCATCTTCTATAACAAGTTTATCCCCTTAGGCAGGAATATAGTAGCTCTTCCGGAGCCTTCTGTTAAGTTCGAATTACCAGAAGTTGTAATAACATTTCTTTTTCTTCTAAGCAAGTAAGAGAAGTATTTCTCATCTTTCACTATGTGTGTGTTGTTCACACTATACCACCTACACATTCCTTTATGATTGATCATTGATTCAAACGAAGTTTGGGGCATATCCATATTCTCTTCAAAACACATATAAACAAAGTAATTAAATATTACTATTAAATATAGTTATTATATTTACAAGGATGAGAAAAAACAAACATACCAACTAATACAAAAACAGAAAACAAAAATTATCTAAATTATTGCGGAATCGTCACTGATCATTTTTCTTTCAGGGAATACAAAGAAATCATCTAAATCCAAATGCATAGGCTCAACATTTTCTTCTGCATTATTATTCATCTTATGCATGGGCTCAACATTATCTTCTGAGATAAAGTTTGCTTCTGGACTATTATCTCCCTTTTTCAAGGATGCTTGATAGAGTTGAACCAGACGCTTAGATGATCAACAAGTACGCAATCAGTTCCCCATTCCTCCACATCTATGACATACACTTTCTGAATTTTTCTTTTGTATCACTTCTTGTCTTTCACCCTTCTTTTTATAATTTTGATCATTTTTAGGTCCAAGACGATCATCATGCTTATAATTTATTTTACGATCACGATCATGACCGGAGCCACGACCACGATAGGAACCACGACCTCTTTTTCGTTGGTGATAATTTGCCTGATTCACTTGTGGGAGTGGTAAAGAACCAACAGGTCGTTATGTCGTTCAACAATAATGAGATGTGAAAGTAATTCAGAGTATTTTTTAAAATCCATTCATCGATATTGTTGCTGCAGGTTCATACTCGAGGCAGGAAATGTGGAGTATGTTTTCTCAAGCTTAACATATTCAGTGACCTCTTCTCTGCATAAGTTTATCTGCGATATAATTCTATAGATGGAAGATTTATATTAGTTATACTTTTAAAGTCAAATAATCTCAGATTAAACCAATCTTGACGCGCCTGTGGTAGTCTTTTATAGTGAGATATTGCACTTACAATCCTTCGTCAATATGGTGACTGAGAAATATCATAGCTTTTGCATGTTCTTGACTGGATGCTTGATTATTATCATTGATTATTTCTACCAGACCCACTGTATCCAAGTGGATTTCAGCATCTAGTATCCAGGAGGAATATCCTTGTATTTCGTATATTCAAGCAAAACTCAAGTTTAGAAATCTTGACAATTTTTTTGAATAAAAAATTCTTACCCTGTGTACCTATTAAAGTAATCGTCAAACTTGGCAGATCTCGTGCGAGAATACGTCATAATAATACGTATCTAACCAATTACTCATAAATCAACTAAAATAAGAACAAATAAACGACAAAGGTAGAATGATGTATGCCCCATTTGTCTACTATCTTTGTTAGAACCCGTGACTAATATATAGCATATAGTAGAACATTCAAATTAATATTGGGGCGATTGGATTAAACTAATTTCCATTGTCTCAAGTCGTTACACTTCAACATAGATGACCACACATGTCATCAATTAATAAAGCAAATGCTACTCGGTGGTTAAATAATGGGCCATTTTCAATCCTCATTTATTGTTACAACATTGCCAAATAATGCTCTAACTACACTCTAAGACTTAAATGGAATGTGCACTCCCTTCGTGATTTCTGATTCTCACGTGTAAAATTCACTCCACCGATATATTTCACCTGCTTATTAGTACAATCTTGAGAATGTACTTTCTTCTTATATAGTACTTATAACAATTTATTACAAGTTAACAAAGTAATTATTAAATCGACTAAATTATATTTCATTTATTTTATTAATTAGTTATTATCTTTATGATTATATTATAATTAATAATTAAGTATTAGAGAATCAATTATCATTATCTCTTACATCATTTAAGGTATAACATTAATATTAGAGAATCAATTGTCATTATCTCTTACAGAATTTTAGAAAAAGAATTCCGTGTTCACATTTTCTCTTTTACCGCCCCCACCGGCCCACTCACACCCAACGTTGCTCTTTTACATAGAGCTCTTGTTACTCTGTCCCTCTCACGCATCATCTTCCATTCAAAAAGAAAGATCAGCAGAACTCTTCACCCTGCTATATTGATTGAATGGTTGGGTGGCGATTTACACACAAAATTGGAGAAAGTCGCTGACAAAATATGTGCACAGGACAAAGAAAGCGTACTTGGGGCAAATTGACTGCTGTTTGTGTTAAAAATTTGAGACGACAATATCTATAGAAGTAACATTCATACAGCAGCAGTCAAGTGTCGTCGATAGCAATTAAGCCCGAGACAAAATTTTAAAGTATAACTAGTTCATCAATTAATATATTCTTCACTTTCTTCAATTTATGTGATTTAGGCTGTCATAGGTAACTTGGTTTCTCAAAATCATAATATTAAGTTTTTAACACAAATCATACATATTTATAAAAGTATTTTTTAAAAAAAAGTGCACGAATTATTTGTGATATAGAATAATTCTTCTACGATTGATAAAGATAAAGTTTCTATTCATTCTTGGAAGAGAATCCTAAGAATTGAAATGGTTCTCTTTGTGGGGAACTTAAAAACGGCTCATGCAACATCAATTTAAATTGGGCTTTGATTCCGGATCGATATGGGGATTTCAGTTTCAGAAATCCCCAACCCTTAAATGCATCGTTTTTAGTATTTTGAATGACAATTTTTGATAGATAGTTTGATTATTGAATTGGGTGGTTTATAGTAATGATGTGGTGATGATTTATAAATGATAAATAAATTAAAATTATAAACCAATGTTGAGGGGGCATCCAAGTTTCATTGTTAAAAAATAGATGTGTGGTACAAGTACAGGGGAAATTTAACAATTAATTAAGAGAATGGTCAAGATGTTGAACTCAAAGGTGGAGGACAAGGAGTATTTGAGACGACTAGATGGGATGAAGAGACGAGATTTTTAGTAGCCCAATAGGGGTGGATTTGGGGTAATTTTGTCCATTTTCAATACTTTAGGGTATGGTAGGCCCTGCCGGGGTGGGTTGTTGGGTGGTGGGCCAGATGTGTGAGGGGGCACTCATAGTGATCAAAGTATCTAAGGCGAACTCAAGAAAGCTTGAGTGGGGGACAGGTGGACCTAAGGTGTTTCAAGGGAGATACCAATGGGAGGAGTGGGATAAAGCATAGGTATTAGACGGGGGAACGGGAGGGTGGGAAACACCGCAGAATTAGAGGCAACACCACCAGGGGATAGGGGGGTGACACCTTAAATGTGTCAAGGGATATAACTGACGAAGACAGACGAGGGGTAGGGGGGGTGGGGATGGGATACTTTTCCAGCGGGAACACCAGTTGCATACAAAGGGCATACCATTGGGAGGATCAGAAACTAGGTTGAGTAGGGATACTTGCGTGTGAAATCTGAATACGATAGTTGGGGTTGGGTTCTATTTTGTGTTTGGGAGTGCGGTTGCGAAACCAAATGATATCAATTCTCACCGCACTTATATTTATTGGGATTGTTTTTTTAATCGGACCAAGTAGATACTAAAAGAACATCAATTGATAATTACAATAATTAGTATTTGTGTTACTTGAATTGCTTACCAAACGGATACAATGCATATTAGCATTACTTAATAAATTGTTCACTATATATTTGAAAAACAATGAATACATAAAAATGAATTTTACAATCATAATAAATGTTCTGAAATTATAATTTATTAGCTTAAAAGACAGAATGAATCAAAATAATTTATAATTTTTTTTGTGCAAGGTAATTTTATCATAAATGTCTTCCTGTTTTGACTCTCTCGACGACATGTACTGTATGTAGACCTCTTGAATTCCACATAAGCAAAAACCTTTCAGCGTTCAAGTTTATTCACAAATTTCATGCCTTTTCATGTCAAAATTCATCAATTATTCATACCAAGATCATGACACTAGATATTAGGTTCAATCTTAAAACCACCGTATTTTCTATCCCGTCTCAATTCCGAATCATAGTCCATTTTAAATAAATAAAAGTAAAGATATTTTTGGATACAAATTTCATCCATAAAAATCAATAATAACAACAAAATTTACACACTCGGCATTATTTTTTTCATACAATATCTTCAAAAAGTACACACAAACCATATTAACTACAAAAAAATCCACCTTCATAACCCACTTAATATAGCATTTCATACAAATGACCAACATTCATATAAGATTTAATATATTTCTCATCCCAAATATTCATTCTTTATCACACAAATTTATACACAATGACAAACTCATATAAACAACATATAGCAAAATTGTAAATTTACCAACTTAACAATCTTTTTCATACATTCCGCCAAAATTCCTGAATATTCACTTTTTTTGGGAATACAATTATTGACCACCTGTCATATCAAATTTTTGTTTCTATATCCAATTCTTCCAAATTATATATTTAATGTTTAGATTTAGAAGAAACAGAGAACAAATTGAATTATTATATTTTAATATAGCCATCCTCCATGCTTAACGATCACACTGGAGTTATATGATTATCCCATTCCTACTGACTAAAAGGGGCAGAGTGGAAAACACGAGAAAAAACAAACTCACTAATAGGCGAAATTGCATTTCCAACAAAAAGTAACAAAAAAATCACATCACCTTAGTAGTGCTGAGTTTTCAGCGTTTTTTTTTCATCACTAAATACGAGTGTAAGTCAAATAGAAACGAACAACCATGAGGGGCGCTAATTAAAGGGAGCCCATCTTCCCATGTTTTGTGTTAATAATGATACCTATGTGCATCGATCAACGAAAATTTTATGGTTGTTTTCAGAGAAAAACTTCAAGTTACTTTGACATTGGAAGAAATAGTTGACAGTAACATTGAAGAGAAGAAACATGAAGACAAAAAGGATAACAATCTTATTTTTAAGTAATTTACCTTTTTAGTGCACTTAAGGATCTTCAAATAATTCTTAACTTAGTTTTTATCCCCTTAATTTGTGCTAATTAATAATTATCTAACCTCAAGTCAAATAAATGAACTACCACTATTGGGCGGTTTTTTAAAATAAATTACCACTTTTTACACCCTTCCCTTCAAAATGGTTTTTTTTTTCTATTGAGCGTTTTTATATTTAATTTTTTTAAATGAATGTTGTGCAAGTATTAAAAATATTTTTAAATTAACTTTTTAGAACTTGCAAACTCTTTAAATTGTTATAAGCTTGAAAATCTAAATTCGGGGTAATGATAGAAATTGAAAATATGAATTAAAGGTAGTGTCTATATGAAATTTGCACTTCTAAAAATACTCCAAAATATTATTAGGGTATAGGAAGAGGGATGATTTGTATTTATCGTGAATGTTTTAATTATGTGGGAGTCCTTTAGCATATGGTGAAAGGCTACTTTGGGGGACCAAGTTAGTTTCCATTATAAATAAAGGGGTTTTTATCCTTCCTCATTGTAATAAGATCATGAGACGCTAAAAGTGATAACTTCAAAATGATAAAGAATTTTTCTCTTAAGGTATCTACGTTACCCTGCGTCTATTATATAGTTTCAGAACATGTACCGGCGAAAAACGCACGACTTGGTCTACTACCGCATTATATTATGGAGTTCGTCTTATATTAAGAAAATACGAGATAAATTTAATAGGCTCCAACTCAATATGACGTTGAAACATCAAAAGAAGTGTGGGGCAAAAGTTCTTGCAAAAAGAAAATCGAGGCCAATCTGTAAGACGGATCCTAAAAGGGACTGGTGTATGTGCACTCATTATAGTATTTGGAATGGGAGATTATTTATTTTATATGACTGTTGTAAACTAAAATTTGGGGCAATTAAAGTGGGGATATTTAAAAAGTGCGATGGTGAATCTTGATGTTTTTTTTGACATAGAGGCATTAATTGTTTTGGTAAAGACGATGTAGTTACTATTTCTCTCACTCAAAAGCTAAGGACGATGAATTTAACATCCAAGCCGCAACAGAGAGTAAGACTTGAGGTTTAGTCTTGTTGCCCATGATGAAAAATCTTGGTTTTCAAGACCCTCGATTTAGGGTCAAGACACTTTGTTAATGAAGAGACATATGGATTTTATCCTTAATGCACCATAATTATTTATAATGATAGCTCAGAAAAACAAGGTTTTTATGAGACGTCATGAAATTGAACTCCATTTGATCCATTAATTAAGTGAATATGATTATTTTTGAACAGAAGCCAAGTTATTAAACTATCTGCACTGAAATATAGAATTAGGTAACTAAAACTTATCCTAAGATGATACACTCTATGATTGTGTTCCCTTCACTGAAATATGGGATCTTTTATTTTTATAAAAAATATGTTATCACTTTTGATAAATCTAAAAACTATAGCCCCCTTCTCATATTGAAATGGGTGTAAATCATTCATGTTAGCGTAGAGAAAGACTGCGACTTTGATCACTGAGTAGGTATCACCCAATGTCTCTAACAAAGACATGTAGCTTATAGAATTTCATATTATCTTTTGGCTTGTACTTGGCTAGAATTAGTGCAAATTGAGTCCTTCTAAGGAACTTTTTTGACTATTCCAACATTTAGGTTTGGCATGATTGTTTGGGACATCAGTGAGTCTATCAACGTTTAGACGAATTAATCAAAATTAAATGGACCTCGTTAAACAGGTAAACCAAAAATTCTATTTAAATATTAAGTTTTCGTGTACTACTGCTTGTTAGCTAGGCACTAATGGGCTGGGGGGAGACCGTCATAAAAGAAGGTGAGCCTCCACCTACACCTCAACGCCACCACCACACACCCACCCACCCCCCTACTTTCTAGAATTAATACAGATATTTGTGGACCTATTCATCCACCTAGTTGATTATTTAGATACTTAATGGTT
The DNA here is from genome assembly GCA_027704765.1 of Solanum habrochaites. NCBI lineage: Eukaryota > Viridiplantae > Streptophyta > Magnoliopsida > Solanales > Solanaceae > Solanum > Solanum habrochaites. The sequence goes on from JAKWJA010002496.1 coordinate 15,158,016, forward strand.
CTAATAGATATTTTTTCTAGATGGTCCTATGTGTGTCTATTGTTATCTCGCAACTTGATGTTTGTAAAAATGTGAGCACAAATAATATGATTACGTGCACAATTTTTTGATAATCAGATTAGTCCATTTAGTGATGGGATCATATCACACCCAAGCTACCCCGAGATGCGGACACGGGACCTAAGACCACAAGTGATCCCAAGTTAATGTTTCTAGCATGATCATGAGCATACTAAAGATAGTAAACTGATGTGGAAACTAAATCATAATTAAAATGAAAAGATGGAGAATACTCATATACTAACTGAGTTATATGAAAACTGATGAGTTTAACACAAAGAATATATTAATTAAATACTATGCTGAAACTAACTATGTTTGAAAATAATCTCTAACGGAGTAGAAATGTTGGGATAGGCCCAGCTAAGTCTAGCAAATCTGAAAGTTAAGGACTAAAAATACTGAAAAGAAACTCATGACTATTGTCCTCGGAGAATGAGGTCTCACCACTGATTCTGCTGAACTGAAGATCGAGAATCGATATAAGCGTGATTAAGATGCTGAGTACTTGAACCTACATCATGAGAAAAAGGACATGGAGACGTTAGTATGTCGTCTTGCTCCGTCTCCTGTGAACCTTACATCTGTCCAGGGTGCACGCGCTTGCTTGGAAGGTTGTTCCGTCCTCGTGCCGTGAAAATCATCATCAATTGTTGCTATTAAGCGTGTGCATCGCTACCTCTAGCTAACTCATAAGGAAAAGTTTGGTCTCTCATTTTGAGGTTATATGTAAGCTTTCTCGTTTGAGGGTAGAAAGGGGTCTGGGTCATTTTATATTGTTGGTCTGTGTTCGGAGGGGAATGTGTTGTCGGGAGCGACTGGAGATTCTGTGAATGGGGCCAGATGGGTGACATTTTAGCTAATTGGGAAAGGTTGGTAATGGATCGCTTAAATGGGTTAAAGAAATCCCAATATGGTCATAAAAAAATTGGAGTTGTCAAAACGTAAACAAAATTATAATCGCAAAATGGTCAAGTGAATTTCCATTAAGGCCAATTAGTGTTGGATTTTAAACCGTATTTAAGCTTAAATGACGACTTCGTTAAATTTCTACATAAGACAAATTTAATATTTAATTAATCTACGAGATTTTTGATTTTAACAAGATAAAATAGCTAACTCAATTGTATAACTAATGACTTCGAAATATGAGATACTAACTTTTGACAAAAATTAATTTAATAAAGCATTATGTTAAATCTAAAATATTTGAAATATTTCGCGTATTTGACAAAATGAACTAACTCATATATATATATATTATATACATATATAATAACTATATATTATTATATATATATATATAGGTAGAATATTAAACTATATATATATATTATATTATATATCTATAATCTATATATATATATAGAATATATATATTTGTCTGTCTGTCTTTCTCTCTGTCTGTCTGTCTGTGTTCTCTCCTCTGTGTGTGTGTGTGTGTCTCTCTCTCTCCTCTCTCCCTCTCTCGCCGCCCCTTCACTCCCTTCCTCTCCGCTTCCCACACCGCTATCGCCACTCGCTTCCCGCTCCTTCCCATGCTTTTCACCCCTTTTTGCCTTTTCGCCACGTCCCTCTTTCCCCTGTTGGGAATGTAAAAAACTCATAACTTAATTAGCATCATGGGATGGGTCAAAAATTGTTGGCAACAACTTCGCCTCATTTTACTTATATTGATGCAAAGGATAATTCAGGAAACAATGAAATTGCCCAATTCAATTTTGACCGAGCGCAGAAATTAATCTCTGGAAAAAGCATTTTGGGCACAGACTTAAGATTCTCCTGGCCGAACCCTGGATGCAGGTTCCCTACATATGTCAAGCTATATGATAATCAGATCACCTTGTATTTCAAACTGTTGATTTCGACTTCATGATTTGAAAGCATCAAAAGCCCGCCGATAACCAAATTAAACGAAAGATCCGGAATGCTCAAAAATAAGACTAATGAGATGATGTTGGAATACAGTTAACCGAGTTTTCAACATCGAGCCCGCCTACATATCCTTGAGCTTAACGAATCAGGCTGCTTGTAGTTTGGCTCGATCGATTGAAAAGGAAATCCATTATGCTAGATAACATTCGATTCTGGATGAGTGACAAATTAAGTCGAGTATGAAAAGGATTCTTGTAACCTCTTAGCCATGAATTTGGGTTCAATGGCTTCACACACCAATATTAAGAACTCAACACGAACATAATTTCCAACCTCTTGTTGTAATTGTATCGTCACTCAAATTGAAACTCGACTTCCCGGTAAGATACAAAACTTTCTGGATGTAGACTGAAACTGACAAAACCTAAAGAAAAACCCACATGCCTTATGATAAGGGTGTGGTTTGATTGTGGTGGAAGTCGCTCCTCTGCTCGCGTCCTAAGGGTTTGACACTCCTCTTTGGACTATGTCACAGTTCGCTGCTAATAAAAATTTCCACGTTGTGTTGCATCCTTTTTGATGTCGTACGCACCTGTCGTAAGCTTTTGGAGAATCCATCCTTCCAGATGCTCTTGACAAAGACTGAGATAAAACTCGTCAGTATAAAAAATGCAATTCAAATGGGAGATAGAGTCTTTCACCGTGTTGACACTTAATTGCTCTCCTCCATCATTTGACGTCAACACAATCGATTTGACGTAAAGCAAATAAAGTTTATGTCTTGTACATGCAATATGATCTTTAATGTATTCCTTCATTTGATATCAAAATGAATAAAAGTTGATGCAGTGTTGATACTTCTCTTGGTGTCGTCTTTGATGATTTTCTTGGTGTTACTCTTGCCAAATAAAAATGCAGTTGATGTTGATGGACAAGACGATTTACTTCTCTTGCAGTAAATGCTTTATCTTCCGCAATGCATGAATTTTCCGCGATGCATGAATTTTTTTTTTAATGCATGACTTCTTCTCCGCAATGCATGAGTTTTCCGTGATGCATGAATATTAACTCGTGATGCATGGTTTTCTACGATGCATGATTTTTTGCGAGGCATGAGATCTGCTCTGCAGTTTCATGATTTTTTGCGAGGCATGACTTTTTGTGGGCATAGGATATCTTCCCACGTGCCTTGATTTCTGCTAGGCAATTAACTCCTTCCCCGCGATGCAATGAATCGACTTTCCGATTGTATGATTTTCCGCGATGCATGAATATTTACTCGTGATGCATGATTTTCTGTGATCCATGGATATTAACTCGCGATGCTTGAATTCTGCGATGCATAGATATTAAGTCACGATGCATGGTTTTTCGCAAGGCATGACCTCTATGAGGCATGGATATCTTCCCACGATGCCTGATTTTCTATGAGGCATGAATATCTTCCCGCGATGCATGAATATCTTCTCGATGCTTGAATATCGACTCGCGATTGCATGATTTTCAATGATGCATGATTTTTCGCAATGCATGAATTATCTCTTGATCGACAATACAAATATAATTACCATCCAGGTAGTGTATTATCTTGATCGACAATATAAATATAATGACCATGTGGGGTAGTAATCTTCACGTTATAAATGATCAAGATGACGTGCTTCGACAAGAAAAATCTAAACTATGCCTTTTGGGGTTTTCATTCGATTCATCTATTTCTACCTGTACGCTCCTATAATTTCATGTTGTTGAGTCGAATGAAATACCATTCCATACTTCCCATCTTCGAATAACAATATAAATAATTCTTGTATCCCCCGAATAATTGGTGATTTTTTGGGAGTGTTGTTTGCCCTCCCTCTTTGACCTTTCCATCTTCGTCGAATCATAGGGAAATTTGTTGATTTTCAGAGCAAAACTATCCAACATGCGTCCATATAAAACGTTAGTTTTTTAAAAACAAATTGATCTAATGTCGATTTCCTGTCCAGTTGTCTGCTCTTGTCCTTTTATTTCATTGATTGCTACTTCCTAACGCTACGCTAAGAACCAGCATACTTTATATGCCAAACAAATGGAACATAAAGAAAATTTAATAAAATCAATGTTTTGAAGTATAGTTTAAACGAAGGTACTACTACTGCCAAGTAATCATGTCACGCAGGCTCGCGAACTTCGTTGGACTCCTGATTCTTGGAGGCCTATCTGAACATTCTCTGGGTAGTATCCAGAGTCACTCTATATCTTCGATAACCCATTTGAAATTTTGAGGTCATCCTCAAAACTTTTGTCCCCAGTTAACTAGCTTCATTCATCTTTAACTGCGATGAGTAAATTGCAAAATGTTTGAGATTATCCCAAAAATTCTATCCCAGTTGCAAGCTATAAAGTTACTTCAGACTCGAATTATTGAGGAAACTCTTCTTCTCGAGAATTTTTGAGTCCCTCTCAAAAAATTTGTCTTAGTTTCTATTGCAAAAAGAAAATAGAAATCTTATGGGAGATATGAGCGAACCCTTGTGGCGCCTACGTAGTTCCCCTCACGGGTCAACAATGATAAGAAATTTATAAAGAAAATCGACTGAGGCTGATATAGGCCTCCTACGTATCTCATTCTTGAGAATTCAGGTCCAACGTAGTTCAAATACAAAGAAATATTAAAAAGGGATAAATGGGGTGACCTAGGCTGACATAGACCGCCTACGTATCTTATTATTTAAAATTCAAGTAAGACGTAGTTCCTTAAAGAAAATATTTAAAGATAAAATTGATTAAATAACAATAAGCAATAGACGATTACAAGGAAATACGAACTATAAACTGAACTTCACACGTAACTCTCCTGACACAGCGTCTTTAGTTGATCCGTTTGGCTATCGTGCATCCATATCCACAATACCAAAGCCCTCCGAGATATACCTTGCAAAGCATGAGGTCCTTGGCCGTTTTGGTGTCAAAAATTTCCCTTTGTACTCATCCTGATGAGGAAAAATGCATTAAGGACCAATTTCACAATTCCTAGCTCTTACTCTTTGTGGAAATGCACGAATCATTCATTGTCGTATAGTTGACAGGACAGACGACAACCATTCTCTTCTCATACTCAAAGTTAACTGGGTCAATCCCCTGCTGACCAGTTCAGCATTACTCAACTCATCTCTTGTATCTTCTTCAAGGACGTAGAAATCGACACTTCAGCAGGTTTGACTGCTTCTGTTCCATACACTAGCAAGTATGGAGTAGCTCCAATCGACGTTCTGACGGTCGTTCGATAACCCAATAAAGCATATGAAAACATTTCATGCCAACCTCAGTGATTGTCAATTATTTTCATCAGGATCTTCTTGATATTCTTATTGGTGGCTCTACAGCTCCATTCATTTGAGGACGATAAGCGGTTGAATTTCGATGAATAATCTCAAAATGCTCACATATGTCTATCATCAAGTGACTATTGAGATTTGCTCCATTGTCAGTAATGATGGATCTGGTACTCCAAACATGCATATCAAATTGTTGCGAACAAAATCAGCTACATCTTTCTTGGTCGTCGACTTGTACGAAGCTGCTTCCACCCACTTGGTGAAGTAGTCAATGACAACCAAAATAAATCTGTGTCCGTTGGAAACAGCTAGCTCTATTGTACCAATGACATCCATGACTTAAGCTACATATGGCCAATGTTAACTTATAGCATTAAGTTTGGGAGACAGCACTCGGATCGAATCTCCGTGCACTTGACATTTATGAAATTTTTGCATAAACTTGCACAGTCATGTTCCATGGTCATCCAGAAATAACCGGTTCGAAGGACCTTCCTCGCCAAAATGAGTCCATTCATGTGTTAACTACAAACTTCAGCATGTATCTGTTCAATAAGATTTGCAGCTTCAATAGCATCGACACACCTGAGAAGACTTAAATCTAGAGTCCTCTTGTAAAGGACTTCTCCACTTAGAAATAATTTGAGAGCCATACGGCGTATCGGCTTCTTCTAGTTGGATGTTGCATCTTCAAGATAGATCCCGGTCTCTAAATACTTTTCTCGTCTGGTTCTACTTCAACATATAAAAAATGGACCGGATGTTCTTTCAGCTCTATATCCATAGGATCAATATAATCATTATCCGTACGCTTAATCATTGAGGCGATAGTGGCAAGAGCATCATCCGACTAACTCTGTGTTCTGGGAGTATGTCTGAACTCAATCTTACAGAATCTTTTGCACAACCTCTGTATATATTGCACATATGACGTGATCTTCGGGTTCTTCACGGCCCATTCTCCTTGAACCTGATGAATTAATAAATCTAAATCTCCAATAAACAACAACTCGTGGACATTCATGTCAATGGACATCTTCAAATTGAGGATACAAGCTTCAATCCACGTGTTGTTCGGGTAATTAAACTGGAGCTACTGCCAATGATGTGCTGACTCGGATTCTTGACACTAAGACCACTACTCCGATACCTTTTCCTTGGTGATTTTGTCGTCTCCATCATGAATATCTCCAGCGCGGGATATATATCTCACAGAAATATCTTCAACCCCACAATGATACGTCTTCATCAATGAACATAATCTTAAGCGTTTCATACGTCTTATCGCTGAGATTTTCCTTCCGACCCCAAGGCCGGTTCTTTTAATAAATCCGTCGAGTCACACATCCCCCCACAGCGAATTCACTCAAATCATCTGCATTTGGCCAACTTTTCGGTCGGCATCGTCCTTCTGGAAAATATAACGTAGTGGTCCCTCAGATATGATATATTAGTTAAGAAGACAATAATCTGTCAGTTTCTAGGGAGGCCGATCCATTAAAGCACAACACTTTCTTTCCGAAGAGTTAACAACTCGTAAGGAGTAACTTCTTACTTATTGTAATAAATACTCCTCGTTCTCTCCCTGTTTCGTCATGTTGACCAAGTACAACATCCAAGTGAGTTTTCCCAAAGAAAAATACAACAACAATGTACGTCCCTTTTCGCTAAGGACCAATACTGGTGGATTTGACTACATAATACTTGATAGCATCAAAAGCAGTCTGACACTCTATAGTCCACTTTGGCCAAGTGTATTTCTCAACAACTTGAAAATAGGGCGCCACACTACAGTTTGAAATTGGGTCCATGAAATCCTATCGACTGATGTATTCAACCTTCTAAGAACTCATCAAGTCCTTCTGAGTCTTTCCGGAGGAGGTAACTCAATGATTGCCTTTTTAATCTTGGAGTGATCGCGCTCATACCCCCTTTCGCTGACTATGAAGTTCCCAACACTCCTTCTGTCTGCCCCCAAAAGCGCATTTGGGCGGATTTAAGCCTTTCAAGTTATCCACATAGAGATCAAAGACCTTCTTAATTAAATGCGCCAATTGGTCCGAAACTCTCGAAAACTGGACTTGATTATGAATGTTCATCTCCGTACACCTCGATCTCCTTATAATCATGTCAGAATAATGGTCCGTCATAGACCTTCATATAAGTAGCGCCAAACAGTTTTTTTAGTCCAAATTCATCACCCTGTAATTATATATCGATCCAATGCATACAAGTTTGTCTTTTGTGCATTTTCTTCGTCATCAGGCTCGATGGATAACCCTACCTTCGTTACAATCCAGAACGACTGCAGTTCATGCTCGCACAGTTGCGATCATATGTGATTTCGTCAATGAAAATATACCTTTTGTACTTGCTCTTGTTGAGATCCTCTGTAATAAACACATATTCTGATCTTCCCATCTTTTTTGGCGACGGGAACAATATTGGCCAACCAAATTGGGTATTGCATCACTTCCAATAATCGAGATTCAATATGTTTGGTGATATCTTCTTTAATCTTCAAACTTAACTCGGGCTTGAACTTCCGAGCCTTCTTTTTCACTCGACTAAGCCCTGGATTAATCGGCAACTTATGAGATACATCATTGGTACTCAGCCCTAGCATGTCACCGAACTCTGAAACGAACACATCAATGTATTCGGTAAGTGAATCAATCATATCATTTCTTTGAGCCTCATTTAAGTTGACGTTGATTTTGACCTCTAGGACACACTCTTGGTCTCCGAGATTCATAGTTTTGTTTTTTTTGAAATTTGGCTTATGCTAATTTTCAAACTGTAGAAATTCCTCAGAAACATTTTCCAATACCTTCCAATACCTTCATTTTCCTTGCGGGTTTCGTTCACCTTCCTCAATATCTGTCTGGCTCATTTTGTTCATCTATCAGGACATGACAGATGTTGGAAATTTAAATTACTCATATACTGAAACCATACAGAACAAGTTGGAAAATAATTGTGAGCAAATAATAAATATGTAAGTTTTGCAAAAGAGGCTTTCAGTAAAATGAAAATCGCCAACTTTGGGCCCTACAAAGTTCATGTTGCCTTTTTAAACATCACTGGGAAATTTTTGAAAATTCGCACCATTTAATGGAAAACAAAATGGTGGGGTCTCGGGCCTATCCGGACCACCGGGTACCACTTCAAAATATGCCTAAACATGTCCCCTCTACCACCGATGATCGGGGAAGCAAGATTAGTGTACAGTCCATTCTGCAACTTTTCTCCTGCTTCAGTGCCATCACCGATACCGAGCTAGCTCAGCCGCTTCCTTGCTATGACACATCAATCTCTTAAAAAAAGTCACACATTCCCTTCCCTGAGGCCATCATGATCGGCGTAACTCCCTGACATAGGAAAATGATTGATACAGATGTGGGAAATCGTCTTAGCCATTGCCTATGATCACTACTCTTTCTTTCATCTTCATGCTCATCATCTGTAGAGATGATACGCCAACCATATCTCGCTCCTTTAACGCGGACGGTAATCGCTCAATAACCCTTAGGAATTCCTTCCCCAATCCGAAACGCCAGTTCAACTCATTCTGTCTGCAACATCACAAGTGGTCGTCATCTTATTACACACGGCAGGCATAGGAGGCGGTGGGCTACTAACAACCGTTTGCATTTTACCGAGCCTCCACCGTGTAAAAATTGGTACCGTCTCGCGAGACTCCCTCATAATGGCGTTTGGCGTTCCGGAGTGACTTCCTAGCCATGAATAGATTAGTGTCGGTTCGTCTTTCAATGAGCTCATCATCTGGTGACAGCGTAGAATGCATAGCTCCTCCTATGGATGAAATCTTTGCCATAAGAAGTTTGTATGGGCTGGTGTCAAGTCCAATACCTGAAACTTGTGCACTGACTTGGTCGGACTGTTTTTCCATTTGGATGACCAAAATTCAGCCGTTCCCAACGTATCATCTATTTATGTCCTCCGTCGAATGTGGCTCTTACATTGACCTGGTTTTTTGTTCACATCTTCACCCCAAGTCAAAACTAACTTGCCTTAGAGTCGACAGTGGGCAATGGATAGACCAGAAAACCGTCATCCACAGGACCAACAAAACGGTCTTACCCTTTCGCGGCATATGACAGTGATATGTAATGCCTTGTTGTGCGACCTCCCTGCAAAGGGAAACTCTTTGTCACAAAAGTTAATTGGATGCCCTCGGATAACTTGATTGATCATAGCCGCTACATTATCGTTGCTTGTTCCCACCATGTACAAAATTTTTCGTCCCAGAAGCCTATTTCCGGCCTGCCTATTAGTTTGGGAGCTCATTAACAGGGCCCACATAGAAATCTGAGTTAAGGTTTTCTCCAAATACTTAACAAACGAGTAGTCCTTTAGCTCCATCTTTCTCCAGAATTCCTCTGCGTCGCCCTCACTTATCGGCCTTTTCCCTTTATCCGTCTTCTGTCTTCTAAAATCCAACTCTTCGAGAGTATAACACCTCCCAGATTGGGTCATACCCTGAGCAGCAGCGGTTTCAATCACAAACTTTGGCCTAGCAGGAGCTTCGAATGGCACCAAGGCAACAGCCTTTGAGGGTGTCAGGATCACGAACTCAGCTTTGTCTTTATTGCTTAACGAGGCCATATCCCTTTCTAACTTATAATGAACAATCGGAGTTATTACATTAGTCACGCACTAGTCATCATCTGTCTCTATCATATTGACCCCTCCATGATTTGGCAAAGGATTGGTATTGACATTGGGCACGTATGTTTGAAGAGACACCACTTCTTAGTCGATCAGATCTTGAATCTTGTGTTTGAGGTTGATGCAATCCTAGATTTCATGTCCAACGTTGTTGGTGTGATACGCATATCTTTTGATCGGGTATGTAGAATTTGGAACTTGTATCCACTAGCTTTGGTCCCATCGTGGTAACTTATCCAACCAAGATAGTACTCCGTATGGCTTTGTGTATTGGCTTTCATTGAGCGCGTTAAAGTTTCGGGGTGGGGGGGGGAGGGGGGGGGGGGGGGGGGGGGGGGGGGTGGGGGCGTTTTCCTCTAATCTGTGCTATGGGATCATAGCGTGACTGCCTTGTGTGAGGGAGGGAGACATTTTTATTGATATTTTTTTGAGGTATTTTGACGGGGAGTTTAGCTCTTGTGATAAGTATTTGTTTAATAATTTGGTGATGCAGCTTGGTTAGTTTGGTGGGGTATTATGGGTGAAATTGTCTTAGACTTATATACTGGAGAGGTGCTCTGTATTTGACTGCACATTTGCACAGTTAGACGAGCAACATTTTGGTAAATTGGGGATGGTAGTTTTGGTAAATTGGAGAGAAATTTCGGTAAAAACGGGAGATGGAGTTTGGTACATTGGAGGGGGAAGGGGAATTTTTGTATGTGGATGTATCATTTGGTAGACGGAGATGATATTTGATCACCAGCTTGCGTGTAGCGGACCTAGTATATTTTGAGGTGAGGCGACCTTTGGTGGGATGATGATCTTCTGGGGGTCTTCTTTCCCTCGTAAGAGACATCAGAAACGTCTTCCTTTTTCTTCTTCAATAAACCTGATGATCCAAACGACGCAGCAATACGGGCAATCTTCCTGGTTTTCAATCCATCCTTGAAAGTCTCACCTATTTTGACTATCTCAACAAATTTTGCTCCAACGAGCAATATGATTCTATCATAATATTCGGGCTCTTGCACCCGAACAAACACTTCAACTATTTCTTTTTCGGACATAGTAGGTCGTACTCTAACTTCTTCTTTTCTCTACCTGTATGCAAACTCTCTGTAGCTTTTAGTGAACTTTTGCTTCATCTTTTCTAGGGAGTAGCGATCAGGAATGATTTCCACGTTATAAGAAATTTGATCGATAAAATCATTGGCTAGGGCATTCCAACTGGGACATTGTCTGGTCTCATAGGAAGTAAACCATTCTAGAGGCCCCCGCATAGACTTCGGCTAAAGAGATGCATCAGCAAAGCTTCATCTCTACCCACCCCGACAAGCTGGTCGCAGTAGGCTCTCAGATACGCCATAGGTATCCCTACTCATCTGAAAGTATCAAATTTTGCAATCTTGAACCCTTCTCGGAGGTCCAAATTCTAATGAATGCACAAATTCTCATAGTTCAGACCATCAACGTCGAGGACGCATTGGAATTCCTTCACTGCTTTTCTGATCTCTTCCTTTATATCAACATTCGCCTTTTCCTTTGCCCTCCACTCTATTTCCTGCTCCTCGTAATGGTCTAGCTCAGAACCATGCACATCGTGCTCAGTTGGGACAGGATCTGGAAAGTTGTTTTTTTATGTAGGTGTGGAGCTACGGAAGGACTTTGGGAATTCTGGGTGGTTTGGTAGTTTTGCGAATAGGTTTAGGGATTAGTATTTTGGTTTTGGTGGTGGTGAAGAGTTTGGGGGTGGAATGCATTTTAATTTTGATTCTGGTTTTGTGGTGGTGGGTATTTTGAGGATGAGGTGGTATTTGGGATGGTTGTTTTGAGGAGGTGGTGGAGTTTGGTAGGAGCGGAGGCATACTGAGGATTTAGGGTAGTCAAATTGATGACGGAGTGATTTTGAGCAGGAGTAGACGGCGGCATCTGAGCTTGATCTACGTTTGAAGAGGGGAAGTAGAGAGAGGGTCTCCTATCAGCAATGTTAGGAGCAAAACCTGGTAGAGGTAGATCCTGTCTCCTTTGCATTTCCACTCTCATTTCCGCGATCTGTTCCATTAATTGCATAATTAGTTCATTATGATCCGTTATGGTGGGTTAAGTCACCACAACGTTAGTAAGACTGATCTCTTTGTTATTGTCTTCCATTACTGCTTTTCCCTTGTCTGAACTTTGGCCGGGAAAGGAATCTACAGGCCCTATAGATCTAATGAAGTATGGATGATCAGCAGTTTAATCGACACAGACCAGTTTATAAGAACCTGTGGAGGAAAACAACTCAAAGGCAAATTTGTTAGTTAGAGTTCAGAATATATAATGCAAGATATCACATAGAGAACAGATAAACACAAAAAAGTTGTTTTGTTTGAGGACATGCTAACCCAGAGTAAAGGGGAAATTGATTTTTTGAACAAGCAAGAGTTTGCCCATTTTAATTTAGTAAAAATCTCATAAAGGTAAGATCACGTTGAGGTAGGGTTTTCTTGTTGCATCTCTTTAACGTCTGTTGATCTGAGCTTCACTTTTCCTTGTAGAATGAAAAAGGGAGAATAAAAATTTTAAAAGATAGGAGTCGGGCCTTGAAAGGCTGCCTACGTATCTCACAGGGAGAATTCAGGCCCTATGTAGTTCGAGTAAAGGAAATACTTGTTCATTATTCATTCATTTGTTACGATTACAAGAAAATCGAAAATAACAACAGAGCTTAAAAAGATAAATGGTGACTCCATCTCGACCATTCTTCTTCTCAATGTCACATCAGCCATGGGGAACCGACTCGACTCGAATCTTTCCCATGTTGGTGAGGGCTTCGCATCATAGAAAAATATTAGGCACATTGACAGGCTATAATCTGTTCCAGATCTTTACCCCAACGGGATCGAGTGCTTTGTCATTCTTCTTGATAAAGGCTAAAACCCCACTATGAACCCAATCGCTATAGATTTCCAACAATGTCTTCTTGAACGGCGTGAAATAATGACAAATAAATTGGGTGTGCTCATTAGGCTCTTACTGATCATAGGTGAGGGCAGTGTTCCAGCCCAACAAGTGTGGGATGTTCCCAGTGTCGATAAGATGACAGATCCTTGTTTAAGTTGTAAACATTCTTCTATAGTGTGTCCTCGTTGGTTTGGGTGGAAGGCGCACATCTTTGAAGAGTTTTCATGCCCAAATACTGAAGTTACTCCCTCATGAGGTTTCCACTCAAGATGTTCGTACAAAAGAGCGCACGACACAACCTTCGCTCTCACGCTATGTGTAAGCTCATAAGTCGGGAGAGTGATCCACTTGTATCCTCCTCTCAGACGGCCGAGAAATGAGGCTTGTAGAGGATTTCCTTGTCAATGTCTTCCCCAGTTGCTCCATGGTGAGTGTCATTGGGACCACCACAAGCTTCTTGCTCGCAGATAGAGTATTTCTCGCGCATCTCCTAAAGATTGGCGATCATGTCATTGTGGAAAGCTTTGTTCTTCTTCCTCATTTCAGCCATTATTTCCCTCATGGTAGTAAATTCTCCCATCTCCACTGTCAATTTCTCATCAAGTGTCGTATTTTTGGCCAGCATATTTGTGGTTTCTGATCTATCTCTGCTTCTCTTGCTCCCCTTTCCTGAATCCTTAGTCGAAGTATGTCCAACTTCTTGCTTAAGTCCTCTCTCTCTACCTCAATGTCCTTTTTCTTATTCATTTTGACACCAAATCCTCATCCAGCGCCGCAGTCGCGACTTTGTAGACTGATACGACAATTTTGACCCTGAGTCCTTCTTCTTTAACTTTATGAATTTCCTGCGTGATTTGTTCTATCTTTCTCTGTAACTCCTCTCCGGTGAGTTCCATCTTGATACTCTTGACCTTTCTCATAAGTGTGATTCTGCCTTTCCTAAGACGATAGAGTAGTGTTTTAGGATTTAGTGATATGATTTTGCTTTGATTTGGGAAACTCAAGACTCGAAAAATTTTGTCGGACTTTGTAATAGTGACTTGTATATTTTTGGAAATTTCTAACAGGAGTGGGTTAACAATTACCTCATTCAAAACAACATATCACATAAACAAATAAAAACACATAAATTGCGTCCTAATCATGCATGTGGCCCTTTTGTGCCAAGGGTAGGCCTAGCGATCTGAAGGATGTATTGCGTCATTTAAAACAGATTATTACATCCCCAAAATAAGCTTCACAAATATTCATAGAATTCGTTACAGAGTTCTAACCAAAATGGGGTACATCTTTTGGGAAGAGGAATACACTGCAAATACAAATAGAAAACAATCCTACGCAGGGGAAATTAGAAAGTCAACAGTCCTGCTCCTCCTCTTGCTTTTTCTACCTCTTTGTGGATAATGTACTTGTTTGTTACCACGTACGGCTTGGCAAACACTGCTTTAGAATATGGCGGCACGGCCCAGAGAGTGTTGATCTGCTCATCCATGGTTGTATCTAGACGCATCAAACAGTCCCTCGCATCGGCTAACTCTTGTGACATCACATCTAAGGCCCTATGGCTTTCAAATTCTCTTAATTGGTACTCTTTCTCCCTTCTAAAATTCTTGTTCCCTTTGGTCCCATTCTTGTTGAAAATGATATGCGTGGATTTGGAGCCTCATTTGGACGTCTTCAATTTCTCGACCCACGCGTGGTGTCGGGTTCACTACACCGCGCAAATCATCCTGCAACCATGTTTTGTACTCATCAACATATCCAGCTTCATACTTGTTTTCAGCAATACTTCCTTTCATGTTGACGCGCCCAGCCCATTCTTGGAGGATGGTTTGGCGAAAGATATTTTAATACACCCGTTGTAATCAATGATGAAGGAGCTAGCATTCCCTTGGACAAGTGTGGTTTTTCTTCTACCGAATTGCTGCATCACCCTAGTTGGGTTGTATGGTCGCATTCCTCTGATGCTGGGAAGGACCAGAAAAGGACGTTGGCTCCACGAGCCGCTATCTTCTCTTGAAGTTTTGGAACATCCATTGTATGTATCCTTCTCTTAGGTCATAGAATACGTTCGCCCACGCATCCCTCGTGGTGTGAATTGGGAACTTGCTAATGCTTAGATAAAACTCATAATTGTCAAGAGGATTCGTCTTGCTCGGCTTGGACAACTCTTGTTACTGGGCGCCGTCTTTTTTACACAGATGTTCTGTCATCCACCACTGAAGCAGAATGTTGCACCTTTGGAAAAATTGGAATCCCTTCTTACACAAACTCAGAGCTCGATACATGTCAGCCAAAATAATCGGTGTCAAATTGTAGTGTTTCTTTGCTTCTTCTCATTTACCAATCCCTCTGAAAATGGCGTCTACTACCATCACAATCCGGCGTATAGATTTCTTTTCCTTTATCATGAGGGAACACCATCGTTCCTAAGAGGCACTGTGAGAACGCGATAGTCTGAGTTTGTCTCCAAGTATTGTGATCATGGAACTCATTCAGAAATTTTTCGAAATAGTTATTGTGCCCCCATCTTTCAAAAAACTTCATTAGTTGTATATTCTTAGCATCCAACCAATCTGCGTCCACTAATAGTAACATGTTTTTCAATTTTAGACTAGTAGGCCTATCTGGTAGCAGGATGTCATGATCTGGATGTATTTTCCTCTTACCACACGTTCCAGTGGAGTCTAAAGAATATTTTATCTCCTATAGTGTCGGTATTATTTTGACATCTCCAAATCGGAAAACCATCCTCTTGTCGTCCCAGAATCAAGTAATTACCTCAATAAATGTGGGGCAAACCTTGAAATTCATTATCGAAGGCAGGTGGCCCAAGTGAATCGAGATTTCTCTCTTTTGACAGTCTTTGAGGTTGTTCCACCACTCACAAACCATTTTGAAGCTGAGAAATTGACTTGACATCTACAAAAACATACAAATAGTTAATTTCCACCCCCAAGACAAAACAATCCATAAAATACGCAAACATCCTTCAAATGGCATATAAGTATGATCGTCTGATCGAGCCGTGGGCTCTTTGGACTCAGGTCGGCCTTTCTAATGGGCCCAACACTCATTGGGTGTTAGGTCATCTTAGGTCAATGCGCTACTCTCGTGATTTTTTATTTAGCTATATCTTAGTTTGACTAGGAGTGGATTTTATTTATAGTGGAAAGGGTGACCCAAGCGGACTACTTAGATTGGGTTAGTTAACGACCGTTGACTATCAAGTAGCCAATGACAATGGCTTTATCCCAAATATAACAAAATACAAAATAAGTAAAAAAAAATATAGGGCGCCTCGATTTCTTATTTTTTTTCAGCTTCATGCCGGCTTCCCTCCTACTTCAGGACCTATACGCCGGCTTGGGATTGACTCAAAACTAGGAATTTGAGCCTTTACGGCTCTCTCGAAATGCAAGGGAAGGGGTAAGAGTTCATAATGAACTCAAACGGATTTCACAAGCAAACAAAATGAGAGTAAAGATTAGTATCCAAAAAATATCAAAAAAACACTTAGATAAAAATACACTAAGTTTAACTTAAAGAACAGGGACCTAGATGAAGAGATACAAACTCAAATGCAAATAAATCCCATGTAAATTGGACACTATTAAATGGTGCCTACAATTGAAATAATGTTAGATAAAATTGGTAAGGCATCAAATTTGTAACTAAAGTTGATATTTAAATAAATTTGGTAATTATTGAGTAGGGGACACGTAGAAACAAAATAGCTATTCAGACATTTAAGACGAGACAATAACACATTTGATGAAGCGGCGTTAAACTTCAAGTCTGGTCATGCAACAAATATACTTATCAATCCACAAAAAACTGCATAAGCGAAAGTAACACTATTTTTTAAACAACGGCGGTTAGAACAACACAATCATGAATCTACAATGCACCAAATTTTCCAACTGGACTACAACCATACTATATTAACTAAAAAAACGTAGTTAAGCGATAACCAAAACAAGAAAAGCAAAAGGAACTACGTGAAGGAAATAGCAGACTACAGGGGACAGAAGTGAATCTCTTCAGGCTCCAATGAATTAGAAAACAGCCAGTTTAAGCAAACAAATTATCCTTAGAAGAGTAAAAAGCAAATGGTCGTAAATAATTAAATAAGACAGTCCTATTCCCACACTAGCATGCTGGACACAAGAACAAATAGACATAAATACAATACACAAGGAGAACCGTATAGTCGAGCAACAACAAAAAAACAAAAATTAAAAGAAAGAAAAGAAAAATAGGCTAAGCTGAATAACAATTTACTCACGAAGGATGCTACAGTTTAGACGAAAATGAAAGGGAGTTTCTTGGAAAAGAAAATAAGAGAAACTCGTTTGAATCAATACATTATAAGGACGAAGCTATACCATCACGAGTGAAAGTCAAAGAGCAGAGGATATCAACCTGACTAGACGAGGATAGAGACCAGATACACTTAAATCCCAAATTTGAACTAGTGTTAACAAGAAACCTCAAAATAAGAAGGACACCGAGGTAGATCGCCCAAACTATGGTCGTATTCTTACTATACTTGAGAAAAGCTAAACCAAACAGCATCTCAACACTTCACATACACACAACTATCGATCAACATGAAACTTACGACGAAAAAAAATCGCCAAAGCATGAACACTACAAGGAACTTTCAAATTCAAACAAAGAAGGATCTTCGATGAAATGAACAACAGAAAAAAATAATGGCATACCGGGGTATAGAATCTAAGTCTACATTCTATTTGACAGGGTGATCATAGACCGACACGAGTATGAGCAGCCAATTTAGGGGAAGAAAGACCAAGTAGAAATCTCTAAGAAACAACAGAAGGAAAATTCATACACTACAACAAACTCAACCATCCTGAGCATACTATTCAAAAGTAAAATCAGTAACAAATCACATAACAAACAAACTACACATTAATTAATTTTTTGGATTATACTCCTATTTTGAAAAGAAAGTGACATTAACAGATCAAGAAAGGTTCGGAATAACAGCCACGAAACCTGCCCCATCCATCCAAACCGATGGTGAGGCCATGAAATAATAGAGACAAAGTCAATAAACACAAAACAACCAAAAGAAAGAGTTCGAAGATTCGTAAAGTTTTCAACCTAGTTTGCTAGAAAGCAATTCATTTTTATAAAAAAAAAATGAACGAAAAGAACGCATAAAAAAAAGACAACCTTTCTGCAGACGAAATCACGAACTAAGATGAACGGACCCGTTTCATAAGGAGAAGACGAACCAACAAACCATTTCAATTTTCATACTAAATAATGCACCAAATGAAAGAGCAAGAATCCAAAGTGTGTTTACCTTGTGGGGTGCAGCTAGGCAGGGACGGAACGAGCTTAAGGCTACGATATTCTCACCAACATATGAAAATTCAAGTCTCCAATTAAAGAACAAAATTCGGCTGAAAGTTCAGAGTCAAATCCAAACTCTTCTGCCAACAAACGTATTTAGAGTATTTTTTGACTTACCTAGTGCTTTCCTGGAAAACCCTCCCAAGCTTTCAACTAAGAAAATAGAAATATAACTTC
This sequence comes from Solanum habrochaites, assembly GCA_027704765.1. Lineage (NCBI taxonomy): Eukaryota > Viridiplantae > Streptophyta > Magnoliopsida > Solanales > Solanaceae > Solanum > Solanum habrochaites. Next base: position 15,176,456 of record JAKWJA010002496.1, read on the forward strand.
TTAATTTTCCATTAAAAGTAAATCTCTCTCTTAAATTTTTTTCAAAAAATCCCCCCCCCCCCCCCTCTTTTCAAGAAAACCAAAAATCCCCCCCTCCCCCAAATTGAACGCTAAGGAGAAATATAGAGAAAGGGTCTATTTAGGGTTCCAAACTTGGGGAAAATGGATATAAATTGGATCGGCCCTAGTCCCATTTCAAATTCAAAATCCTCGATCTTATCCGAAAAATTGAATATTCCTTATATTCAACATGATCGAATGAAATTGAGGTAAGGCAGAGGGACGAGATCAATTCTTTGTATTGGGCGGGCCACGTGGAGTCATCTCACCTTGTCAAGGACGAAAGCGCGTCTGACATTGTTGTTATACAGGTAAAGTTGTAGAGAGCAGGAAAAGGAGATGGAGACGTTGGTATGTCGTCTTACTCCGTCTTATGTGAACCTTATAGTTGTTCGGGGTGCACGCGCCTGCTTGGACGGTTGTTCCATCCCCGCACCGAGAAAATCGTTGCCTATTGCTGCTGCTAAGTGTGTGCATCGCTACCGCCCGCATTTTGAGGGTTATGGAAAGCTTTCTCTTTGAGGGTGAGAAGGGGCCGGGTCAGAGGGGAATGGGTTGGAGATGAGTGGACTGGAGATTCGAATGGGGTGAATTGGGTTGGACATTTTCAGCTAATTGGGAAATGTAGGTAATGAGTCATTGAAATGGGTTAAAGAAAACCCAATATGGTTAAAAAAATGGAGTTGTCAAAACATAACCAAAATTACAATCGCAAAATGGTCAAGTGAATTTCCATTAAGGCGAATTAGACTTGGGTTTTAAATCGTATTTGAGCTTAAATGATGACTTGGTTAAGATTTCATACATAAGACTAATTTAATATTTGTTAATCTACGGAGCTTTCTAATTTACGAACAAATAAAATATCTAACTCAATTATAACTTAAAACTCGAGATATGAGAGTAATTTTGATGACAATAAAGTAATTTAATAAGCGTTCAGTAACTAAAACTTTTGCATATGATTTTTCGAGTATTTTACATATATATATAGGTTATAGCATATTTATATATGTCTATGTATATAATATCTATGTAGATGCCCCATATATTATAAATCCACATCATAGATATATAAGTATTAATATTATATATATATGTATAATATATATATCTAGGTATACAATATATATATACATGTATTAGATATATAAGTCTAATCAATAAAATTATATTCACTAAGAAAAAAGACTATATATAAAATTCGATAACGCTACTTTCAAAATGATTTGAAACCATTTTAAATTTTATAAAGTCACCATTTCATACTTGGTTTTGGAATTATAAAAACTCATGAACTTCTTAACATCTGGAAGGTCAACAATAGTTTCTGGGACTTCGTGTACGTTTGAACCCTAGTCCAACTCGATAATATCTACTCCAATTATATAAAGTGATTACAAATTATGCCTGAGTTTCTGTAATCCTAAATAGCTCAAAAATAACATGCAAACTTAGAGTATCAATAATTACTGATATTATGCATTAAACTACGGTCTGTATAACTGATGATGAATAGAATCTGACTAGTAGTGTTTAAATAAAGAAACTCCTTATAGCTATTCTTCTGGAAATCCATGCAAGAAACTTACTAGTAACAGAAAATCTGATCTTGGAACATATACTACCTAATTCATGATGAATCTGTTGTTATTTTCTAGAAATCGTATGTCTTCACTGAATAAGGGACAGAAACTGGCTGGACTTCTAAGGGACCTAATGGGATAAAGGAACCCCCTAAATGAATATTTCACTACCTATGCCGAATTCAACGGAGAATTCTGTTGATTTGGGGCTGTGACGATGGAAACTTATGTTTCTTGAACTAGTGGTCTGGAACCTTTCTCCTCCTTAGCTTTTCTTCTATTTTCTATTTCACTTATGAAGTGACTTAGGTAAGTTTTAGTTATGTTTCTTGTCTTAAACTGACTAAAACCTCATGATTTAGGGTCTAAATGACGTATCTTAGGGGTCAAATGAACAGGGAAAAAACCAAAAGACCCATGACTCAAAAGTTGTTAGAGTCACTGACGGTCCGTACTGGTCGACTGTCGTTCGCGACTAAAAACTGAAAGTCAGATTGCCCATTGACAGAGTCGACTCACGGATCGTAAGTTGACCGACGGTCTGTACTGGTCAATCGTCGTTCGCGACTAAGGACTGAAAGTTGACTGTCCCATCGACGGAGTTGACTGACGAACCATAAGTTGACTGAAGGTCCGTAGTTGGCTCCGGCGCTGGCACATGCAACTTCTGAAATCTACATTTTTGATCTATTTAGGATATGAGGTGTTATAGATTACGACTCACCTCTAGAAGGGGTAGAATAATTAAGAAGAAATAAATCTAAAATTACTCTCGGAGTAATAAAATTGATATTTACTCATATAATAGTAAATTAGGAATTTAGTAAAGCAAAAGACACATGACATAGTAAACTTGGAGTTTACAAGTACTAATAATTTATTAGTTGAAATGAATAATTTGATCATCTCAAAGATGTGCATATTAAGTAACAGACATATATTGAAGAACTAAAAGATTATTTAAAAATTTCGTTAATGTTGCTTCTTCTAGTGATAAGTTGCTTGGAATCACAACAGTTTGGGATTAAATCCTTAAATCTGAAAGTATTAAAGTGAAATGGGTCCTTCACCTATCATGTGATTGATAAAGTAGATGCCATATTTAATAATACTCACATGTGTGTTTGTTGTCAACCTGTAGTTTGACATTCACAAATTGATTTGGCAGATATGGAGTTAATAGCACCAACTTTTCAAATATGTAATCAAGACAATTTATCTTGGTAATATTGATAAATATTCAAGATGAAGTGATATTAAATGTACGAGATAGTGAAATCATTGCTTATGAAAATAAATTTCATGTGTTGATTTGAAATATGATATCACATACAAAAGTAACTATACGCATCAAACTAATAGATTAGGATCAAATTTTCTTTCAATTGATTTATGGTCAGGGAAAAAATATTTTTCATCTTATTATTTTGATATGAAGTATATAAAAAGAAATACAATGACGCACAAATATATATTATCCAAAAGATCGAGATATATGTTAGTTTATCTAATATAAAGGGTAGATTAGAAGCAACACAAGAGTTGTAAATACTCTTATTGAATGTCCCTTAAGGATAGAATCTACGACATGCATGAAGCATGATGACCAATCAATTCTAAATAAAATATAGAATCTACGACATGCATGAAGCATGATGACCAATAAATTCTAAATAAAATAATCCTTGAAAAAAGGGACGATCAAAGAATAAAAATGGACATAAGAGACAATGTGCTCTTGGAGAGCCTACGACATAAAACTTTATGACCCTCATGAGGGGGTAGCTACCCTAAAGAATAATGAATGATGAGATCTGCAATCGTTATCTCGTATATGAATTAAATAACAAACTTTATATCTTGACAATATCTTTGATATAATTGTCGCGCCCCATTTTTTGCAAAAAAAGGGGTTTGATGCATGACCTAACAACACTTTTTGAATTTTGGGGTTTGAAGAGTCGCCACCTAACGAATTAATGCACGTTAGGGCACGTATGTAACCTAGCTAAATCTAACTAAGGTCAACGAACCAAAGTTCAGGGTAAGGGTTCAAATAACCTCGAGAGGAAGATGTTAGACGTCCCTCAAGGTCCACAAATGTGGGTCCTGTCCGTATCTCATGCAATTTATATGGAAGTTACAAGATGCAAATAAGGTCACATCATTATTTATTTAACTTATACATGCTAGATAAGTGATGACCATAATAAACAATTAAAACTACTTTATTTTTTAATTAATAAATTAAGTAGGCGAAACTAGGTGATAACATAAATGAACAAATTATAGAGGATACTCGAGAAAGCATAAATTTCAAAAGTAAATATAGAATAGAATTTTAATTTTGTTTAAGTTATCCCATACAAATATAATTAAAACAAATAAAAGGAGGAGACTCTAAGAAACTTTACGGATCAGCTCTGCTTCTTTTATCTGGACAAACAAAATAGATGTTTGTCATTTTACAGCTCAAGGCAATGTCTATCATCTTTGTGGAGCCCTTCTACCCCTATCCCACCACCACATGCATTTCGTCCTAAAAGGTGCCTATCGTCCCTGCTTAAGTTCCAAGAGGCATTGGGCTCCTAGTAGAATGGTTTAGACTAAAAATAAAATATAATGTCCTCATAGACACCAAGTCAAACATATAGGACGTTCATTTAGCACATAAATCTCATATTGGCATCTATGTTCAGAACGGCTGCCAACATAGATGTAATTTGTGAAATGAATATCACATGCTAAGGTGTGTTATGTCAATATATATAATAGTAATATTTTATTTCAGAGATGCATAAATTATTACAAGAACAAAATAGAGTCATTAACTAATTTTAAAATATAGCAGGAAAATGATTACAAATGCAGAAATTTATTTTAGAAAATAGTAACATATTTTTTATTAATGCAGAATTTTTTTTTTAAGGCAATCAGTCTATTAGATGAAGTAACTTATTTTAGTGTCAAATTCATGATGCAAAGGTATTTAAGTAGACTTGAACTGGTGCAACAAATACTTATGGTTGCATGTAGAAATTATTTGTTAGTTAATTTTAAGTGATAGGGCAGTACAGAATGCAGAAAACAACTGTTCGAACAAATTTATTGAAGTAACTTCTTTTAGACAGTTTTAGCACGCTGGAATTAGTTAGAATTAATTTTAATACGACAGAAGCAAATTATAAATGCAAAAATTATTAGAAATTATTTAACACTGAAAAGATAATATATAGCACATTTATTTCAATTTTTAACATATTGAAATAAAATATATATTTTTTAATTTATTTTAACATTCAATTAATTGATACAACAATTGATTATTTACCCTAAGACATGATTTCTAAATAAAGAAAAGTCACAAGAAACCTATATGCATAATTTCTACGTCCAGATAATATACAAGTATTATAATTCTTAGGCGTGATTTCTAGGTGTGAACATGTTTAAAAATCATAATATTATTAAAAAAACTTAGGCATGATGTTTAATGATTATTAGTTATTCCCAAATTTTAATATTATCATGCAGATCCTAAAAGTCATGACTATAGCAAATTATGACCAATATCCATGATAAGTTGATTAATATGCCAAACTTATAAAACAAGATTGATTTTAGAACCAATTTAAAAATTCTTGCATGACTTGAGCAAGTATAGACAGATTTTAGCAATCACGCATAATAAAATAAACTAAGCTAAAAATAAATAAAAAATTATCACATATATCCACCCTTTCTTAGACGATCCACAAATATTTCATATATAAATAGAGAGTTTGAGAGTTATACAAATGTACAAGCCGAAATAAATCATAAATACAAATTTAAAAATACAAAAATTAAATCAACTCATGACAACTCTTCAACTTGAACTTCAAGTTCAACCTGTTGAACAAAATAACGCCCAACACGAGATCATAACCGATAGATATAGACACAAAGCTAATCACAGCAAACATTACAAATTCAACCTTCTATAAAATCACACAACTATCGAAAGGAGGATACGGAACCTGACTCAAAGCTTCCTTTTTTTTTTCGAATCATAAATATTCATAATAGATGATCAAGAAGAACAAAATTCAAATATGAAATATTCCTAACAATTTAAGCAAAATAAATTATCAGCAATGGAGTGCTTTTAAGGAGATATCCACAGAAACAACACAGCAATACTACAAAGAATGATTTAAAGTTTTGCTAGAGTTCTTATTTTTCTTTTGGACAATAGAGAGCAATATATTTTTTTAAAATTATTATTCAAGAGTGGTCCAAAGTGAGAGGTGAGTCAATATCAATATGTGAGAGTGAATTATAATGAAGGGAGGGATCCTACTTATATAGTGAAAAAGGAGCATGATTTAGAAGGAAAATTTATATTTTAGAAATCAATTAGATCACATTTTTCTTATTTTAAAGGAGAGCCAAAATTAGAATTGTTTTAAAATATTTTTACCAAATATGTAAACATGTAAGAGATTTGTCAATTTTAATTAAGGTAAAAGAAATTAATTAAGGTACAGATAATATACAAAAACATTATTAAGACAGGTGATATTTGAAGGAAAAGATTACTTAATTCTTACAATCAAATGTCAAAATCCCTGTGACAATAAAATGACCATAAAATCAGAGTAATTAAAAATCTCTTCTAAATTAGAATATTAAGACCCACGTAACAGTATACGTAATCAAGCAAGACCATAAACAATACTAGCAAAAAGTTGTTTGAAACCTTAGAGAAAATAAATTTTTAAAAATTAATGGATAGGACCCGGAAATCAATATCTACCATAATTAAATATCATGTTGGAACTCCATAGGAAGGACCATTAAAACCTAACACAATTTTAGGGTTCGGGCTCTTTTAGGTGTCAAATTAGGGAAAAGGGTTGGTTAGATCTAGTCCTTTGATTTTATAAGAGATGAAGGGTTAGGATTTGAACTGAGGTTTTAAGTAAAGGATGAACGGTTGAGATTAAAAGATAAGATCTTAAATCATATTGGATTGGATTTGGAATGGCCAAAATTGAAACAAAATGGACTAGAATTGAAATGAAAGTGTGATTACTATTGAAATGAAATTAGAATTGGAGTGGCTATAATTGAAAGAAATTAGAATAGAATGGGTTAAAATTTAAATAATATTAAGGAAAAAGAAATGTTATTCAATTAACATACTATAAATATTGTAATTATATTTTATATAATTAAAATCACTTAAATTTAAAACATTTAATAAAATAATTATTTTGAGTTTTACTAACAATATTTAAAAATATTTTAATAAATAATTACAAATATTTTATAAAGAAAGCATACAAAAACATATAATTTTTCGACAAAATCGACTAAAATTTTAAATTCAAAATAGTTTAAAAGTACGTATTTAATCTAATAGCATTTCAAAAATGGTTAAAGATCAGTCAAAATTGGGTGTCAACAATAATAACGTGCAATATTGTAAAGTATTATTATGATATAAATTCTACAACTATTAAAGAATGTTAGTGTAGAAATAATTATAAAGTGAAAAGTGAAACAATGAATCTTGGTAAGCGTAAAACTTAATTGACTTGCAATTTAGGCACTAGAAGATGTCGTACATTTGTCACTTGAAATATTGATATGAAAATATCCATTGGGTACAAAATCTAAAGCATATACAAGGTTTCAAAAAACTATTTTATCATCCTCATAAGGATTAAATAGATTCAAAAAGCACAAAGCATATACAAGTATTGTTATGCAAGTTGACTACGAGATTGAACTCTTGAAGAGGTTTCAAAAGACATGATTATTTGCTTAAAGATTCGAGTAAGGACTTGCAGAAATCTTTGATCCTGAGGGCAGAGTCATTAAAGGAATAGAAGGAAAGCATAATTTTTTTTTGTGTCAAGCTTTTCTCAGTCGTAGCTCCCAAAATGGTGTGAATATCAACTCTGCAACATGTTTGTTCCAGTAATATAGTTGATTTATTCACCTAAGTCTCTCCACTACAACTTTCAAGAAGATGGTGCACAAGCTTGAAAATAGTTCTATTCGCGTCATTGTGTTCTCACTAGGGGAGTTAATACGCAATGTACTCTTTTTTCCTCCAAAGTTTAATCCCATTGGTTTTCCTTGTAGGTTTTAATGAGGGCCATCCATATGTATATGTTAGATTGTCTCTTTTTTCTCTTTCGCTAATTTTTTTTTCATCTGGATTTTATCTAGTAGGTTTTAATGAACACATAATTTACTGACATGTCGAGGAGGGTGTAGAATATATTTCTATTATAGTGATGTTAATTATGTGTAGTCTTTTTAGGAATATTGGTTAGAAATCCTACTTTGGAGACCCAGTTAGGTTTCCCCTATAAATAAAGGGGTTTTCCTTCATCGTGAATAAGATCCATGAATCCTGAATGATTCAGATGAATAAAGTTTGTTTCTCGTCTCATCTACTTATTCTGCAAAAAAAAAAAAAAAAGAGAAAAAAAAAAGAAAAGAAAAAAAAAAGCTTTTTATATAGTTTCATAACAATTATAGACTTTCTCAGCAATTGGGTTTAGCATTATGCAAAATGTTATCATTTGATAATTTATTGTCATTTATTTTTCATGTGAATTAATGTTAAAAATTAAGTGATGAATTATGTATCTTCTCAATTGAGTCTACTAGAAGCGACATTTGTTGGAGACTTTCACAACTAATAATAGAGAATGCAAATCAGAATTTTAATCATTTCAATATTAGATTGCCCAAATAAATTATTGATTTAAATACAATTGTCTTTGAAATAGGTGAAGATAAGCTCCAACTTCATTCCATTGGTAAAAGAAAAGGAGTGGATCATGTATCTCACACCTTCCTAACATTTTTTGAGTCAATAAGCAATTCTGTCCAAGATTTTTAATAAATTTTTTCATGAAACTTTTATCAGTAGGTAATAAAATTATGGGAAAATTTTTTTGTTGATAGTTACGTAAATGCTCATATTTGTTTAAAACTCTTTAGGTTTTTTTTTTATAATATCTAAGAAAAGGATGTATATTGATAACTTTAAATACTTGAAGAACGTTTTTAAAAAGAATTTGTAATGATGTAGTTTACCTTTGGATATAATTGAAGAAGATTTTGTGAAAAAATGAAAAAGAACTCAAAAATAAAGTGTACACTTTTTTTAAGAGCAACTTCCATATATAACAAACACAAAATTTATATTTGTATATTATAGCTATAGTTTGCATAATTGCGCTCCATGGAAAATATGTTATGACTATTTTTGCTATACATATATACAAAAGAAGTTAGGCTATTTTGCTATACATATATACAAAAGAAAACAATTGTATAATTTGTTGACTCCTCTTTAGATTTGTATATTTCTCTGGAAAATCATTTGTATAAATTGTTGGCAGCCTCTCATTTATATAATTTGTTGGCTCCTCTTCAGATTTGTATAATCTCGCTGACAGGTCATTTGTATAAATTTTTAGCAGCCTCTCGTCTGTACAAACGTTGACAGCCTCTCAATTCAATTTTATGTGTTTGTATATGTGTCTATAATTTGAATTTATATACAATTGAATCAAAATAAAATGTTTGTACATCAAATAACACACTCTCTCTCTCTCTCTCGCCTTGTACAAACATAATTATACATTGTTTTTTGTATAACCTGTGTTTGTATAAAGCAAGAAAGAGTGAAAGACAAAAGAGAACTGGGCAGGAGAATACCTGTATTTTATAATTATAAGTGTATAGGACAAAGATATATGTATTTGCATGAGTATATAAAATTTTCTCCCCCTTTATACAAAAAACAGAAACACAATTTATACATTTCTGATTGTATATTCGAGAGAGGCGAGAGACATAGGAGCGAGAGAAGGAGAGTGGCAAGCGAGAGTTTGAGGGAGAGAGACGACTGACAAACAGTTTGTTAGAGAGCATAATTAAATCAAAGTGTGATTATAACATTTAATTTGAATTATTAGTTTGTCATTATATACATTTCCCCCTTTTTTTTAACATATAAATAAACTAACTTATTAGTTCTCTAAGTTGCAGAGAGGGCCGACTCTATGCTTTGGGAAATAAGGCTTTTGCCTTAGGCCCCAAAATTCGGTGGGCCCAAATTTTTATCAAGACTTATGTGTTAATTTTTTTACAGAAAAATTAATTATCTATGATAAAAGTATATTTTTTTATAAAATATATTATTTTGTCCACTTTAACATTTTTTGTATATTTTTTTATAAAATATATTATTTTGTCCACTTTAACATCTTTTGTACTTTGTGAAAAATAAGAATTAATAGTGAAAAGTGTTGAATAAAGTGAATTACAATTTTTTTTATTTGTTTTTTAATTTTAGTTTCAAGCATTACTACATGCATATTAAAATGGGGTATACCAAGACATCGACTTCTTGCATCAAATTTTATGGTTCTAAGTCTTATCTTTATTTAATATTTGTCAATTTATTACTTATATAATTTTGTTAACAATTCATATAATAATTATCTCACTAAAAGGATGTTTTTCAATGTTGAGTTGATAAAATCTTACCTAATACTAATTACTGAAAAAAAACAATACTAAAATACTAATAATTTTCATCTAAATAGTGTAAGAAAAATAAATTGAATAAATATATATATGAAGTTTTATTTATATTTAAGACCCCGAACTTAAAATTCGATTTAGGCCCCCAAACATGTTGAGCCGCCCCTAGTTCCAGCGAATTCTATGGTCATGAGAGGTTATATTGTCCACTAGATTAGTATGTTTTATGATGAATATAAAATAGGAGATTCTAGCCCTTAATTTATATTTGAACTTGCAACATGAAGTTATAATATCACATTTTGATGTCAAACGAATATTTAGACATGCGATTTCAGATTATGATTTTCATGATTTCACATCTTAAATTTTCTATAAATAAAAACATAATTTGAAATTATAAATCATGATTTTAAATAACAATTAAATGTGAAATTATCTCATAAGTTTATATTTCACAAAAAGGATCTCTCATTTTATCTTGTGCAAAAAATATTTGTGTGAAAAGATTGTTTGTACCATGTGAAATGATTATATTAAAGAATAACTATCTACTACAATTATTGACTTGAAGATCTTTATAAAATTATGTGTACTAAGAAGTTTACAATAAAGCAATTTATTTATAAACGAAACATGAAGATATGTGATTTATCAATGCGGCACTTTAGAATACTCTGATATTTTCTTTATGAACTGTGATTTGATCATCTAGTAAGATTGTATAACAATAGGAAAAATATTAATAGTTTTAACAACTTATGTAGTTTTCATGTTAGCGAGAAAAAAAATTACTTAGAATTTTTAATGCATATCCAAACAAACATCAACTTCAACTTCAAATCATTCTGATATCATATCATGATTCACATCGCATGTCCAAACGGGTCCTAAGATATTTTTTTGTAGGTTAATTTATAAACTCTATATTATTCTTTTATAGGTTAGGTTTAAGTGTGTTAAAGGATTCATTCTGTCTATCCTATTTTTTGTTGATATTTAACTCGATAATTAGTAGTTAGTTGTATTAAACAATATAACTATAAACATGCTCAATGAATATGTTAATATCCAAATGAACTTGCTAAATAATTATTAGTTAGTTACTCCAATATGTATACATATTTTCTTATACTATTAGTTGGGATATCACACATGCTAGTTAAAAATTGAATAATAGAAATTAAAATAATATTTATTACTAGGAAATGAGAGAAGGGTCAAATATACTTTTGTACTATCGGAAATAGTTTAAATATACTCTTTGTTATACTTTAGATCCAAATATACTCCTCTCATTATACTTTTAATACAAATATACTCCTTTCATAATACCTTGACACAAATCTATCCTTAATCTTGATGGAAAGACACACAACAAGCTTAGAATCAAATAGTTTACTCCCAATTTTCTTAGAAATCCACTCATTCCCTCATATCGAACCCATTCCCTCCGCTTTTGAGTTGTTTTAAAAATATCACCTCATATTTTATAATTATTTTTATATATATAGAAATGACGAACATTGTGTATCGTGTCACTCCACATTATTTTGCTACCCTTTTCCAGCACAAATTAAAGAAGACGACTTTTCGAAATTTTTCTATAATATAAAATTATTCATATCATTGGTATCTTCTAACGACATTTGTCACGCTCGAGGCTATTCTTCATGTAAATACGGAACCAAGGATTACGAATGACTCCAAGCTAATCCTAAGTTGGCGTATATTAAGCAAACTGGACATACCTATGAAAATATGAAATAAAGAGGAAGTTAAATCATGAAATAATTGAAGGATGGGGAATAACTAATACTATTCTGAATATATATAAAATTCTAAGAATTTAGTGATACTGAACAATCACTCAAAAATTAACGTTGAATCTTATACTATGTCGGAAAAGCCTCCACTAATTGGAGTTGCTCGGACATGTCCCCAACTAATCCTAGCAAAACTAAAACTGAAATAAAAGACTAAATTTGAAAACACGTCTATGAGGACTCACCACTAGATAAGGACCTATGTAGCACATAATTGTGGGATAGATAGATTACTTCTAGAATTAGGCCTTACCTAATGCATTGATAGAGGGTTTCCATCTCATGAGTTCCCTTAGGATGACCCGAACAATTGAATTGACGTGAGGGTCTTTATTTCACTTTCTATATCCACTCGGTGCTAAGTATAATTTTCCAATTTACCTATTTAGTCTTGAATTGAATTTACATGTTTGAAAGAGTATGTTACCCTTCGTTCAACCCAACTCATAAAATAACTCATAGATTTAATTTAGGTGAGAACGAACTTTCAACCTTAGAATCGTCATTAGTATGTGAGAATAACTTTCACGCCAAGATCATGTGTTCTCATGAGAATGGACGTTCAATCAACTCAATAGGATCACCATGGTCATGTATATTTCATGGATAATAATGTGTAAAGGTGTGTATGAGAACTATACTTTCAATTGACACCAGAGATACATCATAATCGTGTTTATGCATGGAGTGTGTGTAATTGTCCTTGTAATGACACAACAACAGCAATATCATCGTAGAAACTTCCCTCTCAAAGTGTTCATAAGCATGTATAATATCACAATAATGCATAATTCACTTATATTGCATTCAAGGATAATAGACCATGTAAATCAACACATACAACACTGAGTATGATAGACATGGATGTAATCATACTTGAAGTAATTCATTTATTGTATGTATAAACTCATAAACTCATATTGTCATGTGGGTAAGATCCTTTTCTTAATTGTCACAATCCAAAAATGGACGCGATGACACTCATCTTATCCCATAAAGATAAGTCAGCCTAAAATCCAACTAATATAGTGAATGCAGAAGTAAAACATCAATAAAAGTCTAATACTGTAAAATACTGCGGAAAACAAGGTCATAATTAAACCCTTAAAACCTGGTTGTCACGTGTAAAAAGCCTCTAAAGTATTACAACTGAATCAAAAGAAAAATACAAGTCTCACATGACATTGTTTCTAGAGTAGAACAAGATCATAAATAGGAGTAAGAAGGTCTATCAAATGACAAGTATCTCACAAACCTCCATAAGAAGCCTCAGACAAGGAGAAGAGAAAATATCACAAAGGTTCATGCTAATAACCTGCAAAAAATTGTAGAAGTAAGGGATGAGTACCAAACCACACGGTAATCAACAAGTAAACCTCTAAACACAAGCTAGGGGGATAAATACGGGTACTCCTTATACCCCAACCGAACCTCTACAACTACAACCTGCATAAAATCAGCCCAACCTAATAGTTCACCATTTACAAGCACATATCTCACAACAACATTCTAACAATCACATATACTCAACAACAAGCTCAATATTCATCAGTTATAACCTCCACAAAAAGACACTCACAATATCAGCAATACATACGATCAAGTTCATCAAATAGAGATAACCAAATATCAAGTACTTTTCAACCACCAATAAAATACATTATCATCAAGAATGAAGGATGTCAGAGGATACAATGCAATATGACACCATGAAATGATATGCCTCAAAATACCAAGTACTCGCTTAACCTTGTATACATGATACTCCTCAGAAATACATTGAGAGTTCATGACCCATGCGGGACTCACGAGGTCCATATATCGGCACGGATGATCTCCACGTGTCTGTGCGGACGATCTCAACACACTATCATAAAATCAAACAATTCCCAGCACAGACGATCTCCACGTGTCCAACTTATAATCATAGTCAATTTCCTCGCATGGATGATCTCCACGTGCCCAAATTATAATCACACTCGATCTCAACATGGACGATCTCTATGTGTTAGACCTTTACTCATACTTAATTTCACGTCAATGCATGTGCACAATATGATATCAAATAAAGAGGAGATGCAATATCTCAATAAATCACAATATGATATCAAATAAAGAGGAGATGCAATATCTCAATAAATCAAATGTCGTTATGACATATAAACACCTCAATTATCACAATTATATGGATTTAGTAAAGAACACAATTACACAAAATAAATCTAGTCAATAATATATCATATAATGTCCATATGTTTTGTCATTCTCAGATTACAATTCACATTCTATAGTAATAAACTTTGCTTTTATAACATTGATACTCGTACTATTCTCAAACCATCACATACAAACAATTAATCATATTGCCTTTTATTACCCCTTTTCATCATTAGAATTAATCAAGGTGGATAAATCAACCCTTCACCAAGTCCCATTACTACTCCCACGACATCCACAGGGGGGAGAAGAGATACACAATGTGTGTCATGTAGCGCTTGGAACAATGGGGGGTTTAGAAATTTCACTTGCCTCAAATAGTCGAACAATCACTCTGGGATTTAAGCCTTGTCGTTTCGTTGAAATTTCAAATAAAGGCAATCTACTCAAATATGTAATCACCATAAGATTCCAAAACTAACAACATTCATATGCTATATGTCTAGCTTAGACCCAAAAACTCATTCAAATATATAATTAAGTTCCTAATCTTGAATTCTTGATGTCAATTGGCATGTCAACTCTTATATTTCCAAATTTCAAGTCTAGAGTTTAGTTACAATTTTTTCAATATAATAATATTCACATAATACAATATATTTAATATTTAATTATCTATCTCAATATATCAAAAACTTAATTTATCAAAATTATAGGGAAAAAATTGAAATAAAAGTCAAAGTTACAAATAATTAAGCGTGTCAATTCGCTGAAAAACAACAATTACCCAAACTCAATTCACACACCTTAAAATCTTCAATATCCTCACAAGCCATCCTTACGTAAGCAATAACCTCAAACCTTATCCATCATTAGCCGATAATGGCTTAACCCTCATCTCCTCAAATTGTCTGAAGAACTTACTGCAAAATTCTAAATTTTCATTCTCAATTTTGCCGAATTTTCCTTCCTAATTCATTCCACTTTACAGTTTCTCCCCTAAGTTAGAGAACATGGCACCAATATAAATATAATTTGTAAAGTTATCACACAATTCAACAAAAACAATAATAATCTAATCTCTACCATATCATTATACTCTAACTAATGCAGGCACATACAAAAATGGAAGGCCAGGGGAATTCTCTTACCTGCAACCCTTCGTGTCCTTTTGTTTAGTATCCGAGGACACTCTTTTCTTTAAATAATTAAGTATAAAATTAATAAACCCTATTACTTATTTTAATATATAGGCCAAGTTGAATATGATATTAAGAAAATTATGGACTTGCCCATTAATCATCAACTAATAAAAAAATTATTTAATAAATACTCGTCAAGTAAATAGCTTTAGTTTTCGAATAGTTCAAAAATTTCCAAACACACTTTATTGACTGATTAGAAATAACTCGAGACAACTATCGAGAGGGATAAAACGATAATTTTATAAAGATTCCCAAGAATAAACTTCCGAGTTAATACAATAATAATACCATATACAATTAAAAATGCACAATAAGTAAACACCTCCACCTTTCAAGTGGATCACCATATAGTCTAACTTTCAAGGTAGACTAACCACATACTTCATTCTTACTATATTATAGTCATAAAACATCAAGTAAACTCAATCTCAATACTATTTATCCATGATTCATCATATAAGACCTAATCAAGTTAGTTCATGTCTACAAGAATCAATCATAAGCAATTCATGTCTAGGTGATCTAATCCAAGGCAATTCATCAATTTTAGGAGTTTACATTTAACCCTCAATTTGCTTCTTCCATGACTTAATCCTAGGTTATATCAATTTAACCCTAGAATCTTTGATTAATCAAGAACATAAGTAGATTCATACTTAAATCAAGTAATTACATCCTAATCAACTCCATTCAATCAATTGAATCAACTTCTAACAACATTCATAATGTAGAGAAGAGTCAAAGCTAAGATAGGGGAAAACTCATGGATTCTTTGTAATTCAAGTTAAAATCATCTAAAATTTGTAGTATCATCAATAACCAACATAATTCAACCTTTTATAATAACTTTGAAAGAAATCTATGAGGTTGAATTGAAACCCTAGCTTTTCAAGATTTCTAGAATTGAATTAAAGCTTTTGAGAGGGCTCCATGGTGATAACTACCATGGATGAAAACTTCCATACCTTAGGTTTAGAATCTAATCAAATTCGTATTTAAAGTATCCATTCTTCAAGTCCTAGTTGATCTCTTTCTTGGTTCTTCAATGGAGGTTCTAGAGAGAAGATTTTTGGAGGGGAAAGTAGTTGAGTTTTGATTTGGGGTCTTGGGATATAATGAATTAATTAGGTGTTTAATGATATAAATTAGTTTATATAGGTCTATTAAATCAGTATAAAATGATCCTAAACTAAAATAATCAAATTAGGAAAACTTACCAGTTGGCCGAGATTTGGACAGCAAGTGCAGTGGTGAAATACGACCATGACCCACGGACCATGGGTCCATTCATGCCCCTGTCCCGTGGGTCTGTGGTTTGCACCTGAGTCTTTCCATGGCATGTCTTAATAGGCCTTGACCTATGCCCATGATCTAAGGGGCGTGGTTTGGTCTACTGGCCGTGGATGGTCAGGTCACACATTTTCTTTTCCAGATTTAGGGACTGTTTTGGGTACCTCCTCAAGGACCCCTTGGATGGTCTTTGGGTGTCTTAGACCCAAACGTGTAAACAGCCAAAACCCGTTTCTAAGTAGAGAAATCGGTCTACGAGGTTGAGAGCATCAGACTACACTCCTAACCTCTTACGAAACACTTTGGAACTCACTAATTCAACTCTAAACTCATACATGAAACTAGGTCTTACTAGTTTTTATAGGGTGTTACATGTATGATGTATGATGTATGGCTTGTGTAGGGACTCTCGAGGTTTTATGCGCCATGTTACACCTTATGGTCTACCTTGGGTAGTGACAATCAGAAATGACTTTATGTCAACACAAGCAAGAACTCTATTAGGCTCTGAAGTATAGTCTCACAAAATTATTATCCAAGGACTGGACATCTTTATACGAAGATCCTTCTTCGACCTACAACATTGTCAAGCTACCATGTTAACTACCTTATTACCCAATGTATCAGCTACTACATAATTAGTTTTATTCGGATGATAAAAAATGATCAATCATAATCCATAAGTAACTTTAAACACCATTTTTGTCTCAAATTGAGATCCCTCTTGCTAAAATTATCCTAAAAGCAACATTGGATAGACTGGTCAAACGACTGGAAACCAGGTCACTGCGTACAGATGAAACCCGTTACCCGAACCGGACCCTATCCGTTGACGGAATTTTGACCGGTACCAGCACCGGGAGAACCGACCGGAATTACCAAGGGATGGTTCATCGGTTTCACCTGTTACCACTATAATACCGTGGATGAATCAGAATGACCGACCGGACCGGGATGGAACGGGACGGGATTAACGGGACGATATTTTCTTTTTAAATTACGAAATATATTTTTTTTAAGTATCAAATTAATAATTTTTCAATTTACTCCTATACCTTTTAACTTACTTAATTTTCAAAAGATATTTTATTCATTTTTTATATTGTAGTTTGCAGTAATCTAATAAACTTTTCCAAAATTTAAATCTTTTGAATTTCTACTGTTGAAGTTAATGACTTATATTCATTACTCTTTATTTATAAGTGTATATTTATACTGTTATCCTTGTAAATATTAACTAAATTAAAATTTGTAGTTTTAAAAAATAAATTAAAATAAGGATAAAAAAATTACAAAATTAAAAATATCAATTTAATTTATTTAAATTTTGGTAACAATTACAATTTCAATTAACACTAGTAGAGAGTACATAGCTTACGACGCGCCACCTGCTAGGAGGGTTCTGTTTCAACTATGTCCAATTATACTAATAGTTGTATAAGTCCCGTAAACAATTCCCCTCTTTCTACTCAGCTAGGGATTGATTTGATCAACTTCTGGTCTTGGTAAGCGCGTTGACGATCTGATTTTTCGATGTCCATCATCACTACCTACATCCAATATCTAATCTATTAAAAATTCAAATTGACTATTAACTTTGGATCTTGATTTTCTTCTTCTAAATCTAACGCTCAGCTTATCCAGTCTCTACATAACACGATAGCTCCGCTGTCTTCTGATAACGAATTCTTGTGGTCTCCAATTGTGAAATCTTGCGCGCTGAAGCTGCCTTCGAACTACTGATGGATCCTTGATTGCAAGCACATCCTTCACCATCCTACTAAGTTTTGGATATTGAGCTCCACGTTCCTCCACCAGTTCAAATTATCTGGATACCATTATCGTTTGTAATATCATCGTACTCGTTCAAGATATTTAACAAATTCACATTTACTTAGAAGAGTCCAGACCAAGTGTTATGTTTCACCCGTCCCATGACACCTACTGGATTCGTAGACGTTTGAGGATTTTCAACATTATCTAGAGAATGATATTTATCATACTTTCTTTGCAAAGTAATTTTATACTATTTTGACATGTTACCAAATCACAGTCTCTTCTTCATGTTGGTAATACTAAATTCTGATAAACGGCATCAACTAAATCTTGTGCAACCATATTCTTTATATTCGGGGTTGAAAGAAGTGCAGGTTAACAAATGTTGAGGAATGGAAAAAAAATATTTTTTTAAAATTTGTAATCATAACTTCAATAGCAGAGGTGAATAATATTTGTTTTTATATTCAAAAAATAGATTGAAATCGTCACATATGTGTATTAAATTTCAGAATAGTAGATATATCAATCCGAAATTTTTTAGTAGCATCATAAAATGTGTCAAAAATATCTAGTTCCTTTACTTCATCCCCAATCCCTATGCATTAATTTAAAATTCAGGATAAGCATCTAATGGATAATTAAATAGCGTGTAATAGGTTGCCCTATATGCATAGCAACTTCAAGCATATCATAAAAGGAATTCCATCTAGTGTTTTTACATGCTTCGGAAACTTTTCTAAACGGAAGTTTTAAATGTCTACAAAGTTCTTTAAATGGATTAATTCTACTCGACTATTCATATGAAAAATGTAAAAACAAGCATTATCAATTTTATCACAACTTTTCAAAAATTTCACACAACCTGCCTAAGCAACGCAAATTTAATATATTCGGCGCCATCGACATGAAAGCCATATTTTACTAATAGGAACAAATTCCTAGGTTTCTAGCCAATTAATAGCATTTAAATTAGCAGAGGCATTATCTAAAGTAATCCTAACCGACTTTATCACAAAGACCAAACAATCTAAAATTTCAACCCGTAGTAGCAATATAAATTCCGGTTTTTTTCTTTTGCAAATTTTCTAACAATATTCTTTTTTGGTAAATATCCCAATTATAATCGATCCACTGCGCAGTAACAGTTAAATAATCAAAACATTAGGACTACACCCATATAGTAGTAATAGCAACTCTACAAATCCATTAGTTTCAAAATAGGACGTACTATTGCAATGTTTTCTTGAAAATTCTAAAAATATCTCTTTTTAATATAAACCATGCTTCTTGATAAACCTTGAAAATATGATATATTTTACTAATATAGACCAATAAAAAAACCGCGGAGTTCTCCAAAACTAAAAGGTAAACCACAAACAACAACCTTTTGTCAAGTTTTTCCCCGATCACTATCCTTGTTATAGGTTCGATGTGTAAGAAGGACCTACTAGTTTCAATAATTTAATCACTTTTTTGAACCATATTTGATCCTCTACACCCGATTCTTCACAACATTCCAATTTCCAACAACTTCAAGAGAAGACCCTATATGCAAACCACTCTTTAGCTATGCTTCTTGTTAATCAAATGTTTTTTTAAGCCCCCGTTGAACTCCGTCCCCTCCACCAATGTATATTTAAAAATGTTGTTTACAACTATTACATACTAAAGTTTTTTTTTCTTTTCATCAAATAACAAAATTTCCACACATGTGATTTTAAAGAATGTTGTACCTTGTCTTCCCTTAGTTGGGAATATAGGGGGACGATAGTTCCAACCGGAGGTGGAGCTTCAATAACCATACTATTGACTGTATTGAGGTCGCGTGGGCTATAGTCTGTTTATCATCTAAATCTACTTCTTCATCTAACTAATTGTTCATGCGTTTCCACTTCTTCAGTTTCTTGATTAATCCAATAGTGCTTCATAGAGTTTCATGAGGAGTCGGACTATCGAATTAATATGTATAGGACCGGGACGGGAAAACTGTTTCCATTCACATGCTTAAATTCACTGTATTTATTCTAACAAGAGAAATTTTAGATTAACAACTAGCACCTTTTATTAGTTTTTTTAACTAATTTTTTTAGACAGCTCTACTAGACTTTTTTTACTTCCACTGTTTTAGAAGACTCCATGAGATAAATTATAAATTATAAAATACGAAACTTAACAAGACAATAATAATAACAAGAACAACTACAATAAATAATAAATCAAAAACTAAATATAAATAGAGAGTGAACGAAGTTACCAACTTTTGTGGTAAGAACAAACGAGTATAATGAAGAATTAAAATATTGATGGCGAAACTTGAAATTTAAGAAGATTTCCTCCTTCCGAAATACACCAAATGACCAAATGATATAAAGTATAAATATAAGGTAATTTGGAAATATATATTCTCTCAATACTCAAACTTATATTTGTAAGTTGTAACTTGTATTTTTCTATAAAATTTTTACACACACCTCTAATTTATAACAAACAAAAACACTAAAACCGTTTTAATTTTTCGTTTAAAGCTGTGGAAGGGTTGTCTCGGGAAAAGGGGTAGGGGCGGGAAGGGTGGGCTGCCTTCTGCAGCTGGCAAGTGCAGCTTTATGCAGTCCCCTGCATGGGCGGGGCAAGGGGCGTCAGGGGCTGGGAGATTTGAAAAAAATTTAAATTTAAAATATAATTTAGAAAAAGTAAAATATAAAGATCAATTATACACCACTATAAAACATCTAAACACTTAATATATATTAAATAACCGGACCGGAACCGGACCGAAAACACCTGCCGGCCCGGACCGTGAACCGTAATGACCGGGATGAACGGTACCGGTACACCGACTAAATACTACGTTCTGTCCCGTTCCGTGTACCGGTTTAGATACTAGCCCGGCCCGTCCCGTAGGCAACCGCAACGGGACAACCGGAACGGTACCGGTACGTCCCGTTCCGTTGCCCAGTCTTATGTGAAAATCTCACTTTCCCTTCTAAAACTCATGCATAAGCTAATCACATGTCTTGGTGCATTCATTGTAAGTTAATAAAAACACATCGTAAATAGCATGAAGAATATTCACAAAAACAACATATATGGGCAAATAATAGTAAATAGACATATAAATACGCCCAAGATCACTTAACCTAGTCAAGTCATCCACTTCAATAAAACAACTACGATCCTTGACCATCATAACACATGCATGATTCAAACTTTAGCTCTAATCAAGGATAGTTTCTCATTTTCAAGCAGTCGAGCCTTAATCTATTTCATCATAAATGACTATACCTCAACACAACCAAGAACTCTGCCCTGAAGTATATATACCTCAACACAATCAAGAAATCTGTCAAGCTCTGAAGTATATAGTCTCAATAAGCTATTACGCAAGTACTAAACATCTATATACAAATATCCCTCCTCGACCTGCAACATTGTCAAGCTACCACGTTAACTACCTTATGACCCTATACATTAGCTACTACATTAGTTTTGTTAGAATGATAAAAAATGATCAATCATAATCCTTAATAACTCCAAACAACCGTTGTCTCAAATTGAGACCCCTCTTGCTAAAAATTATCCTAGAAGTAACAATGATATGTGAAAATCTCACAATCTATACCATAGAGGTAATGCTTTCAAATCTTCGAAGAAAATCATATTGTTGGCACACCTAGATCATGGGTAGAATAGTTTTTTATTCGTGAACCTTCAGCTCTCTCAAAGTAAGAACTATCACATTTTTTTTTCTGCGTATGTGATGTTTGATCCTCAACCTTTCTCTTTGGCTTTTGTTGAATTCTGATATCTTTTTTTAAAATTTTGAGGGAGCTCTATTTATAGTTGTAGTATGAATAAATTGTGATAGGAACAAAATCTTTTCGACCAATCATCTTGGAGTTGACACAACAACATTTGATTAGTTATCATAACAAATTACATCTACATATAACACATTTTCATTAGCCTCAAAAAATTGACATATACATGAAATTAATTTAGGTATTAATATAAAATGACATTTTGTACTTGATAAAATGACATTTTGTACTTATCATTTGTAGTCCAATTAAATGAGCTAGTCGAATGTATTTATACCTTTTAAACGAAATCATATTTAATGAACTTAATTGAACAATTAATTATATTTTCCACTTTTAATTTTTGATTTGTTGTGGATTAAAGTTTTTTGTTATATATATATATATATATATATATATATATAAAAGAAAAAGAGCAATAATCTCATATGGGCTAGTTACATTTGGATAGAGGATTATGATTTATCTCACCCCCATATATTATAAAAGAAAAATGGCGTGAGAAAATTCTCATATGGCTAGTTAAATTTGGGATAGAGGGATTTATGAAATTTATCATCAGGTAAAGATGAAGCAATTGTAGGTGTGGATATGAGGGAAACCCTAGTTTTGAGAAGTATTTGAGATAGAAGAAAAAATGGGAGCTTCTATGTGGAGTCTACAACTTCATACAGTCTCAGTTCCGGTACCACTTGAGGCATTCTGGAGGTATAATAGTACTAGGAAGAGGACCTTCAAGAAGCTTAACATAGTTGCTAATGGTGATGCCAAGAATTCGAAGAATCTTCCGCACCAAATTATGGTTGTCAAGTCCAACAAGCCCAATTTACCTGTTCTACTTCAACACGCTGTTACCAAATTACAAGAGAGCGTCAAATCTCTACCTCCCCCTTCCCTCCTGGTAAATGGCTCAACATGACTATATTCATATCACTTTTTTTTGTTCTTCCTGCTATCTTATGGTACGTGATATGATGTTTTTTTTCCTACTCTTTCTCGACATACCAACTATTTCTTTCTTCATGGTGCAATTTTTTCATGTTCCATCTGGGCTCTCAATAATTCCGATTTGATGTTCAGATCCAGTGCAATGTATTTATTGATTAAATTCACCATTAAAAGCAGCTTAGACATTGTATTCACTTTTATTTAGAGACCTGTGGTTTCAAAGATGGAGTCCAAGTTCGGCAGAGGACCCATTGGTCATAGGGAAGGGAAGGTCCTGCTTTCTTCATTTTGGCCTTTTCTTTTAATACATGTGTTTTAATTGCAGGTAAAGAAACATTCTGGTGTTAGTTTAGCAATTGCACTGTCTACCATGGTCACCTTGTTGGTTATTATACTGAGGAGTTATGTTGCAAAAAGGTCAAAACCCAACCGCCCTGGGTCTGTAGCTGATCTTGTTAGGCGTGGGCAATTAAGATCGGATAGAAGAGGCATGTATGGATCATTAACCTTTTGAATTGCTTGTTTATGATGTATTTCTTCTGCTGTTACTTTTCAGGATGTAGATTCTAGTCATATGATCATATGCTACTGAGATGATATTTTTTTGAAATTCAGTGCTTGCATAGTTTTTAAATGCTTCAATGTGTGCTTTTCCTTATTGATTTGTCTTGAAATTCAGATCAAATCCTCTTAAATATGACGACCCATTCAATAATCCATTAGTGAAAGTCAGCAAGAGCAATTCAACTGTAGAGATGTGTGGGCAAGTGTACCGTTTGGCACCAGTAACTCTTACCAAGGAGCAACAAGCGGTCCATCAGAAGCGGAGATCACGTGCATATCAGTGGAAGAGACCAACATTGTTTCTTAGAGAAGGTGATTCAGTGCCTCCTGATGTGGATCCTGACACTATCAGGTGGATTCCTGCAAATCATCCTTTTGCAACTACTGCAAGTGAAATTGACGAGGATCTGGCACAAACTAATGTTTATCAGAAGCACGGTGTTCCATTCCGTATTCAGGCAGAACATGAAGCCCTGCAGAGAAAGCTTGAGGCACTCCAAAGTGTAAGCAATCATAACCCCTAATATTAGCTTATAGACGTGGTAAAGAAAAGCAAATGCACGACATAATTCTCACAGTTGTTAAAATCTTACATCTACAGGCCGGTTACCACCAATATCACCTTAGACTTCCTGGTTTTATAATTGTGTTCAATACATTTTTATAACAGCATATGCCATTACACTGTTGCATTATCATTTGTCAGATTGTAATATCAATTACATTCATGCAAATGTAATCTGATTTGTAGCTTAACTGCAAGATTCTCCAGGTTTCTTGCGTTAAAATTCTAGGGGAAGTTAAAATAATGCAGACTTTGTTTTCCTTTTATTTTAAGCGATAAACTGCTTTATGTATTGTGAAAAATAATGGACATCTAGATGCTATATTCTAAGCTTGCAGGAAGAAAGGAAAAGAATTCACAGGACAGAACTTCCCATCTCAATTAAATGGAAAGAGATGTTAGTTGCAGAGTTGCCTGCACATTTGGTGAAATTTCCCTAGACATCGTTGTTATACATAGTTGTAGAAGCAACGAAACACCCCACTTTTGCGTCATGTAATTTTTTCTATTTCAATATGGTCGTTCATAGTGCTTTGAGGGGTACTGGTTTTCCGTAAGTGTGAATTTCATATAGGTTGACATACTTGTGCATAAATAGAGAGCACAAAAGAATTTGAAACCACTAGCAGTAAAATAATGTTAAGAAAATGACTGTCTAGGAACACTAATTGAATTGTGTGAGTCCTAACTAGTTTCTATAAATGTCGTTGCACGTCAATAATATCGTGTAATAGTCGTGTCAATTATTTATACACGGGCACAACAGTGGATATTATCTGAACCTGCAAAAACTAATCAATTTAGTTAAGTTAGATAATATTGTAATGGACTCGTGGTTTAAAAAATTGCAATGTGATCATACAGTACCCTTTTTTTTGGGGGGGGGGGGATGGTGGGGGGGGGGGTCATGAAGATTATATTAACTTCAAACAAGATTTACAAGGGAGGCAGTAGCTACCATATTGGAGTGCATATTATTTGTAGCAGTAGCTATGCTATTATTAGCATTACAAACATTCCTATCACTAGTAGTATTTGTTGTAGCTTGTGATGAGTAGTTACAAAAAGAGTTATTTTGCTGGAGCGTGAGCACATCTCACGAGACATCTCGTGGTGGTGACACCTACCTGATCTGCTTCTAGGAGATCCTTAACAAAAGCAGGAGGTTGCTAAACAAGGTTGGTGCTGCTTCCACTGAATGAGTTTCACAAGACTTCTTCTGTACTTTTAATGAGGAGTGAGAACATATGTTGGCAATAGCTATTGAGTATTAATCAAGTAACAAATAGTTAGAATGTCTAACCAATAGTAACAAAGAGTTGGAAGATCTGATGATCATGTGATATGTTCAAAGTTACCAATATAACCTGTTTCAAAAGAGTGATTCAAAAATTAAATTATTTACAATTTCTGCTTGATGATATATGACTTGTCACCAAATAGGAAAATAGTTCCAAATATGTACTCCATATTTACTTCGAACATATAATTTTGAAGATAAATAATATGGCAAGACAACTATAGTTGAAGCACTATTACTAGGTACTAATTTGATATCTACTGAAGTTGCTTTAATGCTTGTACTAAAATTGAGATTTTGTAAGCAAATCATTTTCTTTTTTTAAAAAAGGACAAGCTCATCACTTAATTAGAGTCAATTACACATTAGGTGCAGTTGTCATTGTAGCGGATTCCCTTAATGCGTACTACACATTAGGTGAGGTGACATGGTGTATGATTTTGCGGATGACATTTTTTGATCGAAGAGACTCAGGGTGGAGTTAACAATAGGTTGGATGTGTGGAGACTGACTCTGGAGTCTAAAGGGTAGGGTTCCGGTTGAGGAGGACCAAAACAAAGTATATAGAGTGTAAATTTAGTGATGTGACACATGAAGAAGGTGTGGAAGTGAGACTTGATGCACAATTTGTTCTCAAGAGGGAAAGTAAGTATTTGGGATCTTTGATATGTGGAAATGGGAGATCAACAATGATGTCACACATATGAGTGTGACATCACATGGATAAAGTGGAGGCTTTCATCCGACATCTTGTGTGACAAGAAGGTACCACCAAAATTTAAAGGTATGTTCTAGGGTGGTGGTTAGACTGACTTTGTTGTATGGGATAAACTGCTGGCCAGGTTCAGAAGATGCAAATGGTGCAAGTGAGGATGTATACTAGGAGGGATAGAGTTAGGAATGAGATAATTTGGGGACAACGTAGTGTGGCCCTTCTTGTAGACAAGATGTATGGAATATTAGACAAATATAGTTTAGAGCCATGTGACAAGTGAGATTTGTGACTGCCCCAAGTGAGTATGGTGAAGGTATACCATAGTGGGGTCGATAAGAGGCAGAGGTAGGTCGAAGAAGCATTGAGGAGAGGTGATTAGACATGATATGGAACATCTTCAGCTTACCGAGGACATAATCTTAGATATGAGCGTATGCAGGTCGAAAATAAGGGTAGAAGGTTAATAAACAGTCGGGAGTTGTCTTATTACTAAGCAGTTCATGTATTTGGCTTGATGCTAGTATAAAGCACCGTGCAGTCGTAGTATTAGCCTATTCATGTAGTCTTTGACCTTTTGTATCTTATATCAACCAAAAAAAAAAACAATATTCAGGTGTTTTAGGTTGATCACCCTTGTATTGTTTTTTTGTTTAATTCCTTGCTTATACATATATGTTCCGCCATTGGTGGTGGTGGCAATTAGTTGTCATATTTATTTGTACTGCTATTTTTCTTTTAGTTGCTGCTTTGATTTGCTTGAGTCGGGGGTTTCTCAAAAAACCTCTCTACCTTGGAGAGGTAATGGTAAGGCCTGCCTGCATACATAGTGTACCCTCCTCGGACCCTACTTTGTGATATTTCACGGTAGTTGTAAATCCTCACCAACTTATGGATTATTTTTTTCCCACGTGCTGGAGAATTTATACATCACCAAATGGCAGATCAATTTTATCCCACACTTAATCCTCGAATACCTCATCTTATCCCATTCAATTTGGGATTATTTTGTCCCATCTCCCAGGTGGAATAAATTAGTGCAGGACTATTATCCCAGGATAATTTAGTTCGCGTACCAAATGACCCCTTACAATGAATTTTCCGTCGTTCTGTCAATACTATGTATTCTGATCCTCGGCTTGTTCATTGAGAGTCACCGTATCTGAATCTTTTAAAAGATCAGCAAGTCTGGGAGATTCCCAAGCAAAGATAGTAAAGTTGTAGTTCACCTTAGGATACTGATCTTTTACATTGGTAATCTCCCTCCCCTTCGTTCATTTTTTGTTTGGGACTAAGGCGTAGTTGAAATACTTTTTCGTTCTTTGTTTGGGTATAGATAATTAGAACTTTTTACAAATTAGCATCAACAAGATACTCTATTTACATCATAAAAATACAAACAGCCTTGCTTCTGGAATTCTCTTTTTGTCGTCAGTTGGTTCAGCTTAATACCCTTTTCTTTGGATAAGGTTAATACTCCTTAGGCTTAAGAACATGTTCCAGATTTCTCTTGCTTCTTTTCAATGGAGGAACTAGTGGGTTGTGTCTTCCATATCCTTACAGCACCTACAATATATGTTGCATATGTAGAACCTTTTCTTGACAATTCATGTTGTGTCAAGTGTGCATCATGTAGGGCTGTACATTAAGAGCTTTGTCGGTGCTTTTTCTTTTTCCAAACTGATGGGCAAGGTTATTTGCATTCTATTTCTTGTTGGCTTTTTCTCCTGAACTGGTTATATTCTCTCTTCACTAAAATTATCCCTGAGCTATTCCCTCCTGGGATAATTCATGCTTTTCACCTTCCCGTTTTACTTTTTTCAACATCCATAAAAGTGGTCAGATTGTCAATTCACAGTTCTTCCATTGATATGATAGTGGGTTGCCCGGGATTCGAACCCGGAACTAGTCGGATGGAGTAGATAAGTTCCTTGTTAAATAAAATAAATGTTAATCTTAAATTAAATAAACAAGTAAAGATCCCTCCCCAAGCCGTGCTTGCACTTTTCATTGCACACGGCTTTCCCTATGTATACATCAGTTCTTCCGAATTTCAGATTCTGATACCCATTATTCCTGCATACTGCAATAGTTTCAACTTCTTGTTAGGAAATCGGTCTCTCAGAGGTCCATGTCCCAACCATGCATCCTCCCAAAATCTAACCTTCTTTTCCCATCTTCAATCAACTCGTATTTACCTGATTTGTAACTCACCAATGAAGACCACGAAATGCAGCGATAAATGATCAAAATGGTCCTTAATGTATGGGTAATGCTTTATCTTGATCCTTAATATATTTCACTTTATTAATATAGTCCTAAATGTATAGCAAAAATGTTCAATTTGGTCCTCAATATATTTCACCGGATTGAAGTGATAGCAAAAGGTGTTCTTTTTTGTTTTTACCCTAAACCTAACAAATTTATTAATATTAAAAAGAGAAGTCTTAAATTTACCTGCTGATCCCATATGGTTAACAATGTCCACCATTGTTGTCTTCTTTGTTAGCTCTAAAATGTGCATGTACACATAGAAAAGATCAGACGTGAATCTTTTTTTGTTTGGATCCCTTTTGTAACTTTTAGGGAAAACAGAAATGAATACTAGGCAAGTAGAATAATATTTTAGAAAAGAGAAAATAGTAAAGTTTTGTTAGAGAACGTAGGAGAAATGGTGTTAGATTTTATTGAGTACGTTTTTGAAGCTAACAAAGAAGACATCAATAGTGAATTTTGTTAGCCACTTACGTCCACATATATTTGACCTCTTTTATAAATTGTTTCATATATACTCAGCAGTAAACAAAAAAATTGAAAGTTAATTACGCTTTTACCACCTCTTCCCTATAAATTAAATTTGTTATAAAAGTTTAAATATTTGATGTAATAAAAATTTAATTAAAATGTAATGACTTTTGACTACCTAAGATTACATGTTATGACTTTAGAACTCCTAAGATAATGCCTAATTAAATATCTAATTTTTTACTCTTATCATCTGATAATCTATATGTATAGAATAATAATTATATTATTTTTTAAAAAAGTCCTAACCTAAGTTGCTATAAACTTTTCCTCTTCTCTTAACTTTTTCCTTAATAATAATATTTATAAGGATAAATCATTATCCTTTTTGATATATACGAAATTAATAATTAAAGGGTGCAAATCTCAAAATAGAGACACACATTGATAAATGTCCCTCTTAATGTTAAAGAATGACGTAACTTCACACAAATTTAATTCATTTATGCTTAAATTTCGTGATAAAACTGTATTTCTCTTCTACATGGTTTTGCCTCTTTCATTTCCTTTTTCAACGCTTTCATTTATGTATTATTTTTTCTAATTACTTATTCCCCTTTATCTCTTAATATTGATAACTCGTCTCTTTTCATATTTTATAACCTCCAAAATTTATACTAAAACTTTAAGCTATCTTTTGATAATCCTTCTATTCTTATCTAAATGGAACCCCTACCAAATATTATGACTATTATTTTTATTTATGCGACAGTAAATGAAGAAGACTGTTGAATTTCGATAGATAATGAAGGAGTCTATAAGAACTCCCACCTCACGAGTTAGTGGTACTAATTTTTTTTCATCTAAAAAAATACCGTAACATCATTCTTTATAAAGAATAAGTTCTATATTGTATTTTTTTCTTAAAATTCTTTTTCTTTTTTTGTCTTTTTTCTCTATTGAACTTCTTAATTTAGTTCTATGAATGTTTATTGCCGTAACTTTATTTTTAATTTTGTAATTTTACATTTTATTTTCATTACAATTTACATATATATTTCCATGAAATTTTAGTTCATTCTAGTGTAATCTTAAATTCCACATAAAAGACGAAAATGAACACATTTTTTATACATTAAGGACCATTTGTGAAAGATATTAAGAGTCAGAATGAACATTTGTGTTATACATTAGGGACCATTTCAATCAAATAAAATATAGGGAAAAAAAGACTAAACCCAAGACCACGCTCTTCCCTTTTGAGTCTGCTCTTAGGTGCCCTAGCCCGAAGAAGGAAAGACAAGGCATAGCAAAGGCTAAGGCGATGGAAGCAAGACTGAGTCCCTGTGGGGAAGACGCCAAAGTCTTTTCGAGACGTGCGCAGGATGATAACCTAATTGATTATTCTGAAGAAAGGGCCTACTATCTTCCAGAATTAGCCCTTCCTCCGAGGATAAATATACCCCCAAACTATCAAATGGTTTTAGTGGCTATACCCTCGTTGTACGATTGAACAAAAAAACCAATGTCCCTTGCCGTCCAAAAAGTGGAGCACTTGTATCCTTCACACTAACGGACGAACACGTGGCACCATCTCAATAATTTGCTCGATTTTTTTTTTTACTCAAAAACTAAAAACCCACCCAATTTTACCCTAACCCACTTAAGACCCGAATTAACAAACCCTAACCACACATTCTCAAAGAAACTTTGCAATTCGCAAAATATTAATCATTCACTCGACTTTGGTTCATCGAGTTGACTCGTTGCCATGTCCGACCACCAGTGAATTCAGAAGGACGATCCTGCTTAATTACAACTCCAATGAACTCCGAATCTCCTTCGAGTTTCTCTCCAATTGGCTCTCCTTTCTCTCCCGTAACCTCTGTTGCCTCCCGCACCCAGACCATCTACGATTGAATTGTATAGTTCATATACTGATTTATACTCACAATTTGGATAAAGTTTCCAGATTTTTTGTGCTTTACTCTTTTTGTTGGATGAGATAGCATGTTACTTCAGATTGGTTTATTTGTTTGATTTTTTATTGAAATTTTGAAAAAATTATGTTTTTGGTGTCTCAATAGTATAACGAAGGGTATATGCGTACCATTTTTGATAGTTCGGGGTATATTTGTCCCTATTCCCTAAATTATAGCAAGAACCAAGATAAAGCATTACCCACACATTAAGGGCCATTTTGATCATTTTCTCGTGGCCAATGAGTATAGTCTGTCCACAATTTTGATGTAATATCCATATTATCGATCAATTGTTGAGCATGTGTATTAATTTCTCCTTGTATAACATTAGAATGTGCATATGCACAAATCATGCTGGATGTCAATGACAGTTCAATCAATTTGGAGTTTTACTTTCTTTCCAATTATTAGTAAGTGGCATGAAATCCCTTGATGTGTCATCAATACAGGAGCAAAAACTTGCTAAACTAGTGATAGATCCTGGGGCTGCAAAAGATTTTGAGAGGCCATTCAAAACACGACTAAAGACGGAGGAGCAGCTCGATCAAGGCCCCTATAACCGGCAAATGGGCTCCAATAGTTCAGAATCAGAGGGTGCTCGTGATTCATTTGTGAACAAGCATAGTTCTGAAGAAATGGATAAACCCTAGGTTTGTTTCAATACTGTTTTGTAAATTCTGTTAGAAATAGCGTAATGGCCTAGTTTGAATGAAGACTTGATACTCATGTTTTCAGTCCTGACGTTGCTGTGTTCCAACAGTAGCAGAAATGAGACTGTAAATTTAAGTTTATTCCTTTGCAGCCAACTGTCATGTCCCGCGCACGAGATATCAGTGAGACTCTTAGTCCGTGACACAAGTGTCTGTCTACCTATTATTTCATTCTGGTAGTAGTGGACTTAACTTTTATAACATTTGCCTATTCTTTCCCTCAACTCAGGTTTTAAACCAATGGTGAGATCATTCCAGAACCTCCGCTCAGGTCTGTTTTATTTAAAGGAAAATGGAAAATAGTTTGATATACTTTTTAACTTTACAATTTAAAGTGATATATCTTTTGTGATTAAATTGACTCATATAATGAACTTTGATATACCCTTTTGCTCCAATGGATTTAAAGAAATTAATTTTAAATTATTTTTTTGATTTTTCATTTTTTAAAAAAAATCCGTATTACATTTGATTTTTCTCTCATGTGATTTGTTTTACTTTTTTGATTCAATAACTAATTTTGAGTATTATTTTGATGGTTAAATTTATTTTTCACAATTTTTTTTGTAAAATTTATCATCCCTATATTTAATAAAAGAATAAATTACAATATAGCTGTAAAAAAATTAGTTTTAGTTATTGTTTCCAACTTTTTTTTGCCTATACTATTCACTTGTTTTTCTTCGTACAGTAAAATTGTTGCTATCATTAATATAGGTGGTGATCAGATTTTGCTATGTTATAGAGATATTCGTTAAATATTTTATTAATTTGAGGAATGTTTTTGAGATTTATGAGGTTTATTTGATTATAAGATCAAATTAATTGTATCTTACACTAATTTTATTTATCCATATTTATACAGATTTTGAATAAAAAGATATTATACTTTAAGTACGAGTGAGTGCACCAAACTATTGTAATTACTAATTTATGTATCATATCTATTGAATTTTCACTATTGTGCAAACAAAATAGCATGGGTGACAAGTGCATTTTTTTATGAATATATTTGTTAATTTGACCACATAATACATGGTAGACGAGTTTTGCTTATGGTAGATAATTCTCCAGCCCATGATAGAAATATTGAAGGGCTACAAAATGTTGAATTGTTTTTCTTGCCGCCCTACATGACATTTTATAAGAGCTTTTAAGATGTATTATTGTAATAGGTTTTATCGTAGGATATTAGAAGCCTATAAAATCGGACAAACTAATCCAACAAAGATTAATTTTTTTGATGCTTTCAATTTTGCAATTCTTACTTGGAGAATAAATGTCAGCAAGAGACAATAACAAATTGTTTTCGATGTTGTGAAATTCGTTTGGGGAATGCAATCTCAAATAACTTGAATGAACTCACTTGTGAAAACGTTATTCTTGAACTTGAGGTCATGATTAATGATATCAATTATCACAATAAAATGGATGTCAATAACCTATTGAATTATCTGGGTGAAAGTGGTACATGTTCAAAGGTCCAGAGCTTATAAGAAATTATGGATACCATGATCAAAAAAATAAATGTTGATGATGAAGTTGAAGATAATACTAAACCTTTTGAACGAGTTATGTGTAAGGAAACACTTATCACATCAAGAACTCTTTATAATTTTAATACATTTTAAAAAGACAACATCGGAGCTTTTGGATGCAATAAGAAAAGTTATAGATGAGCTTCAACTAAAATTAAAATTTTAAGAAAAAATAGAATACAATAGAATCATGTTCCACTAAATTGTCATAGATATATTTGTACTTTCAAACAATTATTAATTTATAATATTAATGGGACATATATTTACATAGGGGTCTTCTGAAAATTTATTATCTTATCGAAATTTGTGATATTTTTCAATGGTCCAAGTTAGGATCGGAGGAAAATATTACTTTAGAGAGATTATTAATTTACCGAATATTGATTTATAGAGGTTTTACTGTATTTTTACTAGAGAATGAAAGAAACAAAATGAGATAAGAATAGAAAACTCGAATAACGATAAACAAATATATCTATAAGGGAGATTTATAACTAAAATTCAAATTAGTTATTGAATAAAAAAAGTCAAAATAAAAATGATTAAATATACTCGTTTGTTGGAGGATCATATATAAGGTATGATCTGTGCTCAACACAGGTGACAGGCCCAACAATTATATTTTGCAGTGTTTCCAATAATCACTTTTTCTTAGTTTCTCTAATTTTCAGTTATTATCTCCATTATACAACCTTCAGACAACTTATAAGCTTCATTTTGGAGTAAAACTAAAAGAAAATTGTGGGCGTATATAAGCTTCTGTTATCAGAAGATTAATTCCAACCTGTTTCTAGCTACTTACTTACTGAAGCAACAATACTGGAAAAGATACCGAAGACATAACATTGAAGCAGAATATCGCAAGCCTCTACTGAAATTTCTTAACGTAACATTATATTATAGTAGTAACTTCATTAGTTATTCCGATAGTTATTTGTTCTTGTATATAATACAAGTTATTCAACTCAAATGATAACAAAGTGAATATTCATTTTGCATTTCACAAATGAAATTAGACATCTTGTTGTTTTGAGCTTGATATGATAAATAAATTTGTCATAGGTTTCGGCAAGTATTCAACAACCTTCTGTACGTTTGAACTGAACCCGGGAGAGGATATGTATGAAACTCACCATAATGTCTTCACAACAAAGGCACTGACATACTGTCACACCGTGAAGTTACCTCCATGATTCTCATCATCATTCAAATAACATTGAATGGGATTTTTTTTTATTGTGTTAACTATTTTTTTTTTATTGTGTTTACTATTCCGGTGGAATGATAGTACATTTCATTTGAAATAACATTCTAGCACGGGGTCAAGATAAAAACAAAAGACATATGAGGGAAATAAATGCATATTCTATAGGAGAGGGATAGTGTTATCTCAACTTCTGTCTGAGCTACTGCCCTTTCCGTGTCCCCCTCATGCACATTTATGTACAGTTGGCTCTGTCCACAGTATTTTGAAATTTATCTAAGATAATTCAGTGCTCTGACATCCTTTGAGATGCTCGACATAAACATACCAGTCACAAGACACTAATAATGAACCAAATTCAATTTTTTAAGCGTGAAAAAAGCTTTCATACTTAAATGAATCAATGATTGTTTATCCCCCACACCTGCTTTAGATCATGGTAATCATCACTATCATTGAAATTGATATCAACATCGAGTCCTCTAAATTTAATTGCAGCATGATATATGCCCTGAAATTATTGTGGAAATCTAACACCATACAATCCGATTTCAGCTAATTAAATAGTACCATTATAACTTTGCTAATGAAATTCAAAATATAATTACTATGTTGTTCCTAGCAGCAGCGTGTGCAGTATTAAATCTTCCTATAAGACTCAAATTCTCGTTAAAAAATGTAAGACTCAGATTCTCGTTAAAAAATGTCCAAATGAAGCTTGCAGTTAATTAGAAACAATTCATGAATGAAGTATGAGAGAACTTTAAATCAGCAGAGCAGTTTTATGTTAAAAGACACATTGGCTTACCGAAGTAGATATGTTCCAGCAATTCCTGATAATATATACTTCACACAAACTTCAGTTA
The DNA here is from genome assembly GCA_027704765.1 of Solanum habrochaites. NCBI lineage: Eukaryota > Viridiplantae > Streptophyta > Magnoliopsida > Solanales > Solanaceae > Solanum > Solanum habrochaites. The sequence continues at coordinate 15,211,873 of JAKWJA010002496.1, forward strand.
CTTTCAAGCTATAACTTCATAAATTTATCGGTATTTCAACAGAACCATAGTTCCTCTGTGAATTAAGAAATTATATGTCGTTTAGTACTGAATATATGTGTAGACATAAGAAACTTATTCATGTGTTAAATGTTCAATATATGACATGACAAAGTTGGAAAAGTCCCTTTCAGGGTAGAGATTTAGTGGAATCAAGGACCTTCTCCTTTTGTGATGCTCCAAGTGTCCTCACAACTATAACTCCTTAAGTGAGAAAAACTGTGTCAAAGCTATGAGCGACTAAAAGTTAAAACACAATGGATTGTTTCCTTCCTAATCTTCTCCCTACATGCAACTCCTATTGTATAAAGTTGGAACCTTTATTGTAGATTACCTTCTGCAAAAAATATTGTAATCAGGAAGATCATGAAACTTCAACAGAACGATCGTGTTAAACATGTCACAATATGAAATTTTGAATAGAAACTTCCCATGTCATATTTTTAATTCCTATGCTAAATTTTCTATCTCAGCAAGATTTAGTCAAATTAGTTGTTGCAACTTAGTAAAGTTATAATTTAACAAAAAGGCACAACATTTAAACATGGGCATGGCAGCCATGAATTTGAAGAAACTATAACTGAACCAATATAATAGACTCTCGTACCTTGGTTATATGGAATACAAATGAGCATTTGAAATACTTCTCTTATATATCTTCACCTCTAAGTAGTTAAAGGATTCTTCTCCAACTTAACTAGTGTCTACAATTACATATAGCAAGTATTAGAAAAGCTTAAATACCGTCACCATGCATTACAGTGTGACACAGGAAGTAAAACAGGAAAAAGAGATGAAAGAGTCGAGTTTAGTGGAAGTAGAAAGAAACAGATCATAACCAATGATTTATACTACTGACCTTGTGCATTGTATTGATATTGGAAAAGCTGCAATAATAGTAGTCCAAATGATGGTAAGGCGGCATGAAGGTCTTGCATAGCCACGATTTACAATGGCCATGTATCAATTAAATCTCTCCAGAGAACTACACATTAAGTAATCGGGTCAAATATGGGCCTCTATTACCTATGATTGTAGCTGTATTGACACCTGCAGTGAAGGCACTGAAAGAGGTCATGCTGTAATCACCGAAAGGAGATATGGTTGTTGATTCTCTTCGAAATGTTACTACGTCATTTCGTGATCAGAGATTAGATATGAACCTTAACTAAATCGCTGGTGCTAAGGGTGTGAAGTTGTGAGACACCATAAGAGGAGCAGAAAAACTAAAAAGATGATGCATAACTTTTGGGATTGAGCAAAATGATAATTTTCCCTCGCTAGTTCCACACTTGAATGAGTCGAAAAAATAACTGACCCATCAGTTTATAGTATATAAAATATTAAATATAAATGAAATCAAAGAGGGAAATCTAAATCTTGAATAATGTGGAGCCAAAAGAAATGGAGAGAAAAATGATATATTGTACTCACTTTGATGTCTAAATACCTAATGCAATGCAAATTACTAAACACACAGAAAACATAGTGAGCGCCATTATTTTCTCCCTCCAAGATTATTTTATTTGTCATTGAAATAATGTAGTGTAATTGTTGTTACATTTCAGCAACAATTTAAGTATAGAACAACATCAAATCCAAAGTTAAATCAAACAAATTTGAACGCTCCATAGAAGTTTACCAACTTCAGAAACAAGAAATAACTCCACAGATGCAATTCATTAACTGTACAAACATACATGAGATAAACAGTGAAATTTTAATGATACAGGACATATTCTCTAAGCAATGATATTCCACACATCTCATGTATGTCATTATGATCTTTCAACGTGGCTATCATCAAGATTCTCGCATACCCTCCTATACATAATTAAATTTTTTTTTGCAGACTAAAGAAGGCTCCACCGATTATGTCACCGCATATTGCCTATAAACAAAACTATTCGAAGTACTTTAGTTTAGAGTTATAGAATGACCATTGGTAGACATTTGTTTTTTAACTATCAATGTAATTTTGCTATTCTACATTTAACTTGGTACCATTTAATGCCAGTACTTTTGTCTTATTGGTTGAATTCATTGGAGATAAAAAACATTCCAATAAACATTAGAAGGATAACTTCTACAATCATCTCATTAACATTGTTATCAATTAACTTTTTTCATTCCTTAATTCCTCCATTACTCTTTGTAACATATGTAACTCCTATTGTAAACCTATGAACTCCTAATGTTCTTATCTTCACTATTTACTACTATCCATGTTTCCTATTCATTGCTAGGAAGATTTCATGTCTTATAATAGTGGTGGTCCTTCTTTGGGTTGGTACACAACACCAAAACACAAGAGAACACAAAGAGTGAAAAGAGTTAGTCTAAAAGAAGTTCTTATTAGTTGAAGGGATTTGTTCTTTTTTTGTGGAGCTTTTGGACAACTCTTGGTCAGAGTTGTTGGTTATACTTTGTGAATGTTTGTGGTAGTCCTGGGGGGACAAGTCACAAGAGGACTACTGTCTGGACGATGACAAAAAACATTGTTTCATTATGCTGAATTCCTTAAGATAGCGAGATATCCGCGCCTCACCTAAAGGATTAATTTCTTCACTTCTTCATTGTTATTTCAATGTGTAATCTGTCAATTTTATTATCTTGTAAGTTTTGATTTGTGTTTGAAGATAGATAAGAAGGGTTCATCTATATAATATAAATTTTGGTTTCAAGCATATCCCCTTATTTAGAAGAGGGAGTTGTGAAGGACTAACACAGCTTCAAAAGGTTGTTCCCAAAGTAATTTAAGTTGTACTATGTTAGGCCCACCTTATTAAACCAATATTTTTTTAGGTTCCCACGTGTTTTTGTTTCGGGATCCCCACATGTCTATGTTTTATTGTATATATATTTTACTTTACTTAACAAAGATAATTATGTAATTTTGCCTTTAAATTGAGGTGATTTTTTTTTAGGATGAACAAGGACACATGGGTAATTTTGCTATTACTCTGTATGTTTGCTGCTCTTTCATTGTTTACATCGATTTCTCCTCCACAATTACTTTGAGACTGCTTTGCCCAACAATCTGGGCATATTCCATCTCACTTATCTCTGCTTCTCCTCAAATTTCTCTTCGTTGTTGTTGCATTCATTAGTCTACAGTCCGTTTTCCTTTCTCTCCTTTTTTTTTCCAATTTATCTTCCTATTTGTCCTAGGTAATACCGGATTCGTTCCTTACCAGTAACTAGAGGGGTTTTATTTTAAAAGGAAAATGAATTTGAGAAAGCAAAATTGTAGAAAGCTGGACATAGTGGCTAGAAATTTGGTTCCTTTAAGTCTCACCTTGGGCCAATTTTTGAATAATATTAGTGTAATACATGGGTGCCTATGATTTTAAGTTTGAAGAAAACAGTTTGTTTAAAATTTGTGGTTAGGGAGTTAGGGAGAAGAAAATTGAAAAAGGGTAAGAGTGTTTGCATAATAGTCGCACAACAACAACGCTTCCATCAACTGAGTCACATCTGCATGTCCTTCATTTAAAAGGTTTAAAAGGCTATTTATTTTTCTTATCTTGAGTTTACTTACTTTTTTCCAGGCTTTCCAATCAGGTGTCTACCTCAGTACATACCGGAGTAACAACTTATCAACAGACGTAGTCGTCTTTTTTCATTCTCTGTTATGTTTTGTTTATTATAATTTCTCACATCATTAGTTTCCTAAATCACTTAACAGGAAACACTGAAAGGAAAAATGAATTAAAAGAAATTTTAAAGATTTTATTACAAATTTCAGTAGGAACAAAAATTGTACGCATTCTTTCCTACATCTTACTCCTGCCCCGTTTACATAAGAACTACCAACCCTTTGAATAATTTTCCCGCCCATTAATGCATAGCCTTCCTTCGTTTCAATTTGAGTGTCCTTGTTTCTTGGCTATTGCGAAAAGAATGTCTTTTCCCTTTTTTCCTGTCCAGCAAAATACTGGATCCTTTTTGATATTTGTTGGTTACTTCACAAGCTTTTCGAGCCGAATTATCCACCAATACAGCAAATATAGATAAAGGACATAGACCTAGGCCATTTAATTTTTTATTTTTATACTTTAAAGACCAATTAATGTATTCTACACAGCAAAATGTCAAAAACATGAATGGCTATAGAATTTTGTAAGTTATGTGTGGAGTTTCTTCTGTGGATTTACCCTCTTGCTAGAATGTAGTTTACAGAAACTCTTCGGCTTAACAGATTTGACTTCCTTTTCGTTTTTCATTCGCAACATTCCTATGTTCATATTACATCTTTTTTGTTTAATGTCAAAAATCAACTGAATGGATTGATAGAATTGTGAGCTAAAGTTTCTACTTCTTCCGTTTCTTTTAGGCAACATTTTCCTATTATTTCATATGACATCTTTTTGTTTAGATGTCAAAAAACAACTGAATGGATTATAGAATTTTGTAGCCTAAGTGTTTACTTCTTCCGTTTTGTTTCGCACGAGCTGGATATCATATTTTTCCGATGACTTTTTTTTTGTTAAAACAACTTGGCAGTCGCTAACCTTCATAGGGAGGCTTACCTTCTTTTTGTTAGCAGGAAAACACTTTGCTGATAATAAGCCACTTGTCAAGCTCATTGAAATATGTTTTATTCGTAGGAATTGGATTCAACACTACAATTAGCTTAACTTTGGACTCCGCAAAATTATGTGATAAGTTACACAAATTGTGCTTGTTTGTCTTATTTTCCTTCTAATTTTTATTTTTCCTTAATTCTACAATTGATATTTCTCAAATGGATGTCATTTTTCCCCCAATGGGTTGTAACAGCCCATTTAAATCTATGTATTTTTTTTTCCAGTTAATTAAGTTATCATTATTTTAACAAATCCTAAACTCTCAAACAGGGAATTGGACAAAATATAAGTGATCTTGAAGTTCTGTACAGACCAAATAATTCACTATGCTAATTATTAGTTCCAATAGTTGGGAGATGATTCAAGACGCTAATAAAGTTGAACGTGGACTTAGGTAATAGGCATTTTTTTCCTGGATTCTTTTTTTTTCATATAGATTTTCCCGCAAACCTGATTAATCTTTATATGTTAAGCTTTCTGCTTTGAGGTGATTTATTTTCCCTGGGATATATATATACTTCCACGAGAATGTTTAGAGCAATTTTGGATTGCCAAATTGTTGGCGCGTATTGAAATTAGCAGTGATATCGACGACGGAATTTCAGAGTAAGCTTTCAATATTGAGTTTTTGTTGTTAAAACTTCTGCTATCAATGTGTTGAATAAAATGGTAGGGTCCTCATTTGAGACGGTTTGGGATTGTCTGAAGCTGATGAAAGTCATCCATGCCCCCTAGACTAGCTTTAAAGCAAGTTGTCTGACAAAAGTTTAGAACCGACAACAGAGGATTCCATGCCCACGTCACATGTCTGCTTTCTGGGTGTTCTGATTTTTGGCACATCCATAGATGCTGCACAAATATAAAATTATTGTCCAGAGGTAATGCAACTTTTTATGGACTCCTGAGAGTTCACTAGATAGCATTTAATGATTGACTAAGAGCATATCTAAAGGTATTATTCCAATCCTTTGTTTCATCTTATGCTTTTAATATGCATTATCCTCCTATTTCAATCTTCTACAAGGTTACTACGAGTTGAAGAAGAGAATTGGCATTGACCTAGATTATTAACTGTCAATCAATAGTAATGAATAAGTGTTTGGTTGTGACCCTATTTCTCGTGAGTATATTTGTATGGATATCCTTTATTTGTTGCAAGAAATTTATCCATTAGATTTCCAATGTCCCACTTTTCCGTGCATCAAAAAATAAATGATTTCTTTCCTCCCTATTTGGTATATATATAGTATTCTTTTGGAACTATCCCTTCACATAATCCATAAATAAACTAAATGGTAATATGATGAATCAGCAGAGGATTGAATTGAGATTGATCGAGTTAAGTTTTTATCATATTAGACTTACATGAGATGAATAAACCAAGAGTCAGTGGTATGTCCTGTTAATATCCTATGAAGTACTCTACTAGTGATATCTCTAAAAAGATCATGTACGGCGATAAAAGAAAGAGAAAGAAAAAGGGCAGGGCGACATTTTATTGTTATTACATTGGTCCCAAACATACCAAAATAATCTTAGTCAACAATTATTAACTGCAATAGCTTTTCACCTCCATAAATATTTATTTAACAAAAGTCGACATTTCACACTTTTTTGTAAAATGTTCCAAGCTCTACAACATTAAATCCAAAGATAATGTCGATAAATGCTTTGACACTTTCATGAATGTGTGTATTATCTGTTATTGTTGGGGTGAATGCTATTATGTGAGGATTATAAGACATAACAACACTTTTTTATTCTAAGGTTGTCTAATAAACAAACACTTCCACTTAACAACTTTCAAAGACGAGGAGAAATAAAAAAATGGGCAAATACCTAATATGCCCTTTAACTTGATTTCAAATCCATTTATTATGCCCTTCAATTTTGGGCGTGCGCACATTAGACACTTGAACTTGTGTAAAGTTAACAATTAAACACCACATGTCCTAATTTCCTCATAACTGTCATTTTTTTCGTGCCTACCGTGTATTTTGTCCTTAGGACTCATGTGTTTTTTATTTTAAAGTTGGATATTAAAGTGTCCTGTTTGTGCATTATAACAGTTGGAGGTCAAGTTAATTTGAAGTCAAGTTAAAAGGTCTAAGATATGTATTATGCCTAAAAAGAAATAGTCCTATGGTGATTGAGTTAGTTAATGACACAAACTCCATCCTATTCGTCCATTAGTGATAAATGTCTATTATAACCATGGATATAATAGACAACAACCGAAATTTTGAGTTCAATTGTCAAGTTTAGCTATGCTAAGATTTGAGGATACATTTTACGTCATTATTGTTATCTTATTTTTGATATATGAAAGGTCCGTATAACATATAAAACCATTCTCCGGTATTCGATAAAAATGTTCATAGTTTTGCTGCTCTATTTTCAAATAAATATTTCTCTCCTTAATTAAAGGTTGGAGTTGTAGCCATCTCAGCTAAAAACACTTCTATAAAGTATAATTTCTGATGCGGTGATCTTTCATCCACTACTTTATTTACTCTATTATGGCAAAAGAAGCAAAAGAGAGGACCAAGAAGAAGCAAATTTTGTTGCGTCGGCCATGTTTTTGGAGACAAAAAAGGCTGAATGGCAATCTTTTTTAGTAATAAAAATTTCTTTTTTTTAAGTGAGGTATTTTTAGTATGAATAATTTAAATAATTTAATTCAATAGTAATTTTGTTTCACCAAATATAAAATATTGGGCCCGTGCCAGCAGCACGGGCTGCGCCTATCTAGTATTTGTAATATAGCAGAGCAGATCAATTAGAAGCTAAGGTACTGCTAATCTGAATCATAATAGAACATGGAGGTGGCATGTGAAACACTGGACTTGTTCCATAGAAATGGAAATGCACCTGCCGCCAAGAACAGGCAGCATGTGAAACATTGATCCTGACATTTGTATTGTGGTTTTATGAGCATAATATTATTTATATGAGTAATATACATTTATTTTTCCTATTCTAGCGCTCGAATACTTTCTTTTCAATCATAAATTTATGTAATGAACAACATGACCTCTAAATCTGTATCCAAATCCTGGCATGAATGTAGGTGTGAAATCCAAAGAAGGTAAAGTAGATGAATGTAGTCAATACATTTATTATTATGATTTATTCATCGAAGTGCACATTTACCTCTGACATTACTCTTGAAGTTGTAGGTACTATCATCAATAGTAAACATGAATACTACCCAGTTTGATTGCAAAAGAGACGAAGATGGATACCCAACTTCAGCTTGAAAAAGAATTGGATAAAACCATAAAAAGATCACACGTATAACTTAATACAGTATATCTGACAAGATGAAGAGAATTGAGAGAAGATCGATGATTCTAGAACGTGATATATTGGTGGGAAATTACCAAAATAACATTGGTTTTCCTTTTCTTCACATTCTGCATCTGCAAATAACGGAGAGCTGAAGCGAATCAAAATTTAAATTTGACAGAGTCAACATTTATGTTCTTGCAACTGAATGCATCTCTTCTCAAAATTAGGCGATCAAAATTCAATAACTTTTTGAAATTTTAGTGACTTCCACATATAATCTATACTTGAATTCAGTTTGAAGAGAACCCATTGATTGTATGCTCCATACGCCATCGATGCCGAGGGCTGCATGTTTTTTCATGTTAGAGAAAGAAGACATATGATTCTAGAACGTGATATGTCACTGTAAATTTAAAAAAAACTATCCTTGGTCATGGCTCTTCACTCTTCTATCTATCTATATATAATATATATATAATTTTTTTATAAAAAATAAATTAGAATTAATCTTTTGACTTTCGTTAAACGAAAATAGTATATCAACCACCTTTTAACGGTGGTATATGTGAGCACTTTCACTATGAAAGGTAACTCTAAATCACAAAATTGAAAAGTATATTATGCTTTTTCTCCTTTTTAACTGTTAATACTATATTCTCTTGTGATTAGAAATGTTGAAGTTGTTTTGTTTTTCTCGTGAAATTCGAAAATATTCCTGAATTAGTTGTGGATGTCTCATCTATATCTATACTAGATATGGGATCCGTGCTAGCACAAACCCAATATATATTACTTTTTGATTTAATTTATGTGACAATTAAAATTTTGATAATTATCCAAGAAAAATATGATTTTTAAATGTTTTAAGTTTTTATTATTGTGATTTATAATAATTCTTATGAAATTTTTAAAAAATATGTATTACTTTGTGTGTCCCAATTTACACAACACAAATAAAATTTTAAGAGTCAATCATATTTTTTTTTTTAAAAAAAAAATTATTTTAAATTATTAATTATGGTGAATTTTAGTGTTTTAAATGTCATTATCAATCAAATTATATGTCTAACTTCTTTGGTCCCAATTCATGTGACATCTATAGAATTTCAAAAATAAAATAATTTTTTAATATTTTTAAAATTTAAATATTTTAAATGGTAATGATCATGATTAAAAAATAAAAATAAGAATAAAAACATAAAAGATTATAGAAATATCATAAATGCTCTTGGTTATTAGGAATGAACATAGTAACAAAGAGGTACCTACTTCCAGACTTCACAATATAGTGTAATACTAATTATTTATTACCATCAAATTACAAAACAATAGGCAAAATAGTATAATATATTTAGTCAAAAAATAGAAAGTAGGAAAAAAAGGAAATAAAATTGTCAAAGCGAAATTAAAAGAAAAGAATAAGGTCAGGCCCACAAGTCAGAAAAAAGGAATACTGTGTGTGGAGGATATAAAAAGGGATCCACGTATTCTGAGAATGTGTGCAAGTATATTCATAAGGTATAGTGAAAATAATTGAAAGTGAAACAGCTTTTTGGTCCAAGAAGAAAAAAGGCAACTTCACTAAATAACCAAGTACAATAAACGTTAAAACTCATGAAATACCAAAAAAGTCCTTGGTCGGTAAGCTGGCAAGACAACCATGAGAACACGTGGAGAAGCAATTGCGTGGACGACGGAAGTACCCTCGAATTCAAAGCCCGTGTATGACTATAGTAAAAAAATGAGAAAATTACGGAATAAAATAAATTTATATTATTTAATTATTTATTATAGTTATAATTTAATATAATTATTACTTGTGATTAACATTATATATTAATATTACGTAAGATGTTATTAAAATTTGTATAATTTAGTCACCTTATATATTGTATAATCGCAAGATATACAAATTACCTATGTATCATAACAACTATTTAACCTATATACATAGCCTTTCAACTTCTCTTTCCCGCTCGCTCCGCCTCTCTTCTCACCAATCTCACATTCGCCTCTCTCTCTTCTCCTTTCTCCAATCCTTCTTGCTCACATACAAATGTATAACGTTAAATGTACATTTCTACATAACAATTCACATCTCTCTCTCCCACCTCTGTCCTCGCTCCTCGCCCTCTCTCCTCCTCTCACACTCTTTCTTGCCATATACAAATACAATATATAATATAAGATATTAACCGATACCATATACAATTCATCACCTTTCTCCTCTCCTTTCCTCTTTCTTCCACATCTTTTCTTCCCTTCTCCTCTCGCGCTCTCTCTCCTCTCTCTATTCCCAAATGTCTCTCTCCTCCCTCCTCATCTCTCTCAGCCTCTCTTTCTCCATATACCTGTAGCTATTCCTTGTATTATCAACTATATTTATGAAAACTAACAACTTGCTTCTTGCTTTTATATATATGTCCCAACTATGTGGTAAATCAAGAGTTTAAGAAAGAAATTGCATTGTGGTGCTTAGAGAATAAAAAATAATTAAGTTCTCTGTTTATATCGTCTTGTATATATCAAAATATTGATATATAATGCCACTCATGCCACCAATTCAAAAACTCACAGATTAAAACATATGCAAATGAATCCATTTTTATGTTAACATTATTTATACACTTAAAAAAGTTAAAGATTACCAAAATATGATACTAATCTTAGTACCCAAATCAAAATTATGGGTCAGATGAATTTCAAGAAAATTCAACATGTAGCTCAAAGGATTGAACTATTATGAACACATAATCTATAGAATCGTACATTCTAATGCCATTTTTCTTCCATATCCAAGAAATTGGAACACGTATATTGAGCGATAAATAAATGAATAACTATATCATTAGACATATCAATGTATTTTCAATAGTACAATCACAAAAATCAAGTTTAGGTGATTAAATTTATGTGCACTTTCGTGGTTGAGAGATGTAGTTGATGTGCTCTACCAAAAGATATATTTCTTACAGAATAGTTTTGCTTCTTTCCCTATTGACTACAACAAAAGAAGAAAACTGCAAAGAGAAAATATTAATTTAAATGAAGCATAGTATATGTATCTTAATGAACACTCCATATGTAAGGGTTATAAGTACATATAGCACAAAATATAAAATAAGAAAGCAAAAAGAGAAGTTAGAATATTCACAAAAATGTAGAGATAATTAAAAGCTTAAAACTTAATTCTTTATTTGTATCTTCATATTCATGTAATTGGAAACAACATTTCTTAGCTCGCGTCTCCTATCCTACTTGAGGCAGAGGTAACGCCTTCATATACTCTATCCTCTCAAGCCTCCTTTGTTGCTCCATAACATGTAAATGATGCATATAAACCCCATTAGAAAGTTAGTTACCTTAACGCTAGAATCTATTTTGAAGCAGAAAATTATTTAGAGATACTACTTGAACAATAATATGTCCAGCCGTAGGTTTAACAGTTTCAGTATCCCATTCAGTTAATTTCTCAAACTTCGAGCGAAAGCAAACTTTTAATTCGAATGACAATACATCAAAAGCTATCAAAATTATGTCGATCGAAGTTCTTAATTGTGAATATAAAATGCACCATACACTCATGTCCGAAAAGCAACCGCATCATACACGAATGAACCGCCAAAAAGCTAGGAAATACAATTAAGTTTAATTTTTAATTATATTTTAAAAAAATCTTTTTAAAAAATGATCAAATTTGCTAAAACTAAAAATTATCATAAGAGATGTCAATGTTTTGAGTTTCTTTTAATTATATATATAGGGAAGTAAGGAATGATTTAAGAATTAAAATTTTAGTTAATTTTAAATAGTACATTTTAGGAATTTTTATCTTTTTAGTTAAGCCGTTTAGTTTTATATCCGAAAAAAATAGCTTAGTTTTGTTTACCAAATTTGGCTGTTAGAATTCACCTATATATATATATATACATATATATATACTAGAGGGGTATGACCCGTGCTGAATCCTGGCCCAATATTTAATATTTTGAAATAATATTTACTTTGTAGTCATTTGATGTAAAAAAGAGTGAAGTTATCAAAAAAACAAACATAAAGTAACTACTTTGATGTAAAAGTAAGTCGCATAAGTACTTAATTTACACCGGAGAATATCTTCCCAAGTAATATAGGCATTGCATATATCCAAAACAAAACTACACCAATAATGAACTAATAAATTTGAACTTGGACAATCAAGTTCAAGACAAACAGTACATTGTTTCATCTCTTTACACAAAAGGAAGAAAACACCAAATGAGAGTAACCCCGCGGAATCAAAATTCACAAGGCCCCTGCTAGCACGGGCCTAATATTTTAGTCATTGAACAATGAAAAATATCAATAAAGAGTAGAAAAAGATTAAAGTAGTACATGAAAAATGTAAAAAGAAAATTTCCGGTATGATTGAAGCAACCACATAAATTTTCTATTGTCCTTCAAAGCTTCTCGGCTCACTTTCCACTTCTTTTTCCAAAAAGCTTGTATGTTCTTTAAAATTTGTACATGCAATGCAAAAGTTACACATCAGAGAACATACAATTAAGTTCTACAATGATTTACACTACTCCTTTTAGTTGTCATGATTTGCTATACCATCAAAAGTAATTTTACGATTGACCATCCTTCGTACTTTGTCTTTTCTATTAAAGAAGATTGAAGGCAATACTTCAGATGAAGAAAGATGAAAATTGTGAGAGGAGAAAATTGCAAACAATGCAGCGTATATTATTCTGAATCCCCATGCGAACGCAACAACATTTCATTTTAACTTACCCTCTCAAGTATTCCATGATTACTTGGTGGATGGAGCCAATGCTCAATAAGAACAATAGAAATGTAACGAAAAAACCAGTAAAAGAAGTCAATCAAAATTTTAAAATACTGTACATTAGACATTGAATGATAATACATTTTTTCGAACGAAATCAGCAAAGTCTGAAGCAAATAAGACCTGTGATAGTAACCAAGAAAGAAACATTAATTGCAAGTAGATTAAAAGACAAGCCGATTTATATTTAGAATATGCGTTTCAGTCACATCATAAGGGCATCAACTTGGTGGAAATTAAATATATTGTTACCATGATAACTTCCTCCATGATTAAAAGTCAAATCTCTCAAAGGCCTTTCCTAAATACAAAGAAAAAGACGCGCTCAAAAATCTCTCGTTTATAAATTTGAAATTCAATCAAACATAGAACAACTTGTCTAGGTTAATAATTTGTTGTTTTGTACACTACCATTTTACCTACCTCATAAAACGTGAATTATGATTATACCCCCCCCTCTTATATCCCCCCCCCAAACTCCTCTTTGTTCCTACCCCATAAACCAGTTAATCAGTTTATGCCAAAATCACCATTAGCCAAGAACTTCATTTTCGTTATTTGGGTAAAATCCCTTAACTACTAAGTAAATCACTGATTATGTCCCCCTATTCATATTTATATCACTAATGATTTATTTTGTAAGACCTCCACACCTTCATCATCTAGATGCTTTGTTGTTGCATTTTTATGGCCACATACACCTTAGTTACCTAATACAAGAGTAACATATTCAGTAGGTCCACAAGTAGAGTTTGAGGAGAGTAAAATGTGAGCAAATCTTATCGCTATATTGTAGAGTAGAGAGGTTGTTTTTGAATGACCTCAGTTTAAAGAAAACAAAAACAGCAAGACAGTAAGAAAGTAAGAAAGTAGAGGCTCTAAGCCAAACCTGCAAAGCAAAAATACCAAAATTAATGGTCGTATATGCATAGGCTATTAACTATTGAAATCTTTACAGTGTCGAGTTTTTTCTTTATATTTTTCATTTTTTTGACAAGTCATCATGCTTAAAAATCTTTTTTCTCTGCGCTAAAAACAACAATATATACTTTCTACACATTGTTACAATCCTTCCAACTTATATCAGATCCTGGAAGAGGTTTACAACAACGTTATATTGCGTGTTTAAGATCGTTACGCTCTAAAATTGATATTTTCTGAGTAAGGGATTTCACTCAACTCTATGTTAGCAGAGCCAACAAATCTTCCTAACTCAAAAAGTTTTAGCAACCATTTTTTTATACTTGTATAAATATCAAATTGATTATCCATGAAACACTCAAATAAGAACTCAATTTACTGTAAAAAAAATCAGCTTAGCCTGCCTTTTATGATAACAGGGGCATCACAATTCGACCTCAAAGAATCTAATTCAGTCAAATTTCGTGAAATTTTTTGTTTCAACTACATTTTCATATAATATTGTCCAAAAGTAAACTATTTGATCAAGGAGTAACTGTATCTTACTGAAGAAAAATGTTGACATAAAAATGATTTTAAAAAAATATTTTGGTCTCCATCGATCAGTAGGCATTAAGGAAAATGTCTGATACTTCAAAGCTTATATGGTATACCTTTTCTATTTACTATATAAGAAGAATAACACTACATCATTAAAAAGAAACAAATATTAAAAAGTTTTCGGGTTAAAAAAAGGTGAAATATCTAAAACTGGTAAGCACGGTTGAACCCAGGGGATCTTTGTTCCTCCACGCTAAATAAATAATGACAATAGGTATGTTGGTAAACTCTGACAATATTTTTTTCTACAATTATTTTGGGTTGTTGAATTTTACTATTGTCTTTGATCTATACATATATCTAATGGAATGACTTTATGTCAATAAGGTCTTAATAGTTTTTGGTATCAGTTTTTGTTGCCCTAACTGTGGCCGTTTTCTCTTGTCCGATACTCACAAGCTCTAAATATTTTTGGTATAACCGTATTGTGCTTTTGGTTATATATTTTTAAAATAGTATATAATTTAATAATGATTCTATAAATAGTTGTTAACTGTGGTTAATAACATGCTAGCTAAAATAATGTATGACAAAGAGGCAAACAAATCATTGAAAGTAATACTTCCCCAGCCTGAGAATATGGCCAACATATTCGGCCCCCCGATCATGATCTGGGTCTTTCGAAAGGATGCTTTTATGTTCTATGGATAGGCCCATGCTTAAGGTTGTGTAATAATATGTAGTCACTTGTTGCCAATAGACAACCAAAGTAGGGCATTGAGATTGTCTCTTCTTAATAATTTACATACGCTCTTTAAAATGTTGCACTTTCCAAAGCATATAGGCATACCTTTATCCACAAACCAATTACATAAACAAGTACTATTAATGAAGGTTTCTTTAAATAAAAATCTCTTTATAGAACATTCTTTGTGGTCAGGAAAAAGACTTTCGGAAATTTGAAAACACTCTCAAGGTTTGGCTTCTTCATCTTTCGCATCACAATTTGTCATAAACCTCTTCGCCCTTATCCAAATACAACAACTTTTTCTTCTTATTTTCATTTTAATCATCATCAAATTAGAATAAATTGTTGTTGCTGATTAGTAATAGATAAAATTCTAAAAATCGAATTAAGGCTTAAAGGTAACTCAAAATCATCGAACAAATAGAAGTGTGTTACTGATCGTTGAAATTTTTGTGACACAACCTTCGAGTTGTTCACAATTCATTCGATTTTATAAATTTACCTAGAAATAAGATATATTCATTCCGGAAGTACAAAAAATGTTATAATTATACAAATTGAAATAAAAATCAATATTGAAGCGGTATGATAGAAAACACAAGTTCTGAGTAAGCGGCTGTATAAGATATGTTCCTTTTTATCTGGACCATTTGCTTATATCTAAATATCTTCGGCTTACCGGTGTCTTGTGATCAATTAATTGAAGCTAGCACTCATAATACTGACATGCTCCATATGCTTCAACTTGCTCTATAATCTTAAGAAAATCATCTTTTCTAATATTCTTAATTAGAATCTGCATCAATGTCTTTCAGAAGTCCGCTTCATTTGAATTTTTCAAATTAATCTCTGTGTGTTCTGCATCAATACGTTTCACCTACCTGACCTCAATTACTTCCTTCACCTATATATCTCCTATCACTAATGAGTATAGCACATATCCATTTTGAGAATGTGCACACGCATGTTTTGTTTTTCATGAACTCTCTCCTGCCTTCCTTTATACTCTACTCCCATGTCACATTGATTTCTCCTCCCAGTTCCTCTTCCATTACTCTCCATTTCTCCGCAAGTTTCTCTTCAATGTAGTTTTTGTCCATGTAATACCATTAAGGGTTTATTTTCAAAAAGTAAAACGATTTGGGCAGAATTCTAGAAATGTAGACATAGTGGTCAGAAATTAGAGAGAAGAAGAGGTGTAGAATACAACTCAGGTAACAATCTTTTTGAGCTTAAATTTGAACAAATTATTGTTTTGTTCTTGCATGCAACATCTGATTTGATTCTTGTAGCCATGAGACAATTTTGGTGTGTTTTGTTTCTGATCTTCAAATTTGAATGCTTGGCATAAGTCTAAGCCCACGAAAACTTTATAGGAAACCCTATTTAGAAGAGGGAGTTGAAGGACTAAAACAACTTTAAAAATTTGTTCATCTCTATACTCTCGTTCATTCTATTGGCAACTCCCTGTTTTACCATAGAAAAAATTGTTAACGATGGAATTAATCATGTGCACAGTATTTTTGTGACAAAAATCTAAATGTGGCAATGTTCCAGGATGAATCCAAAAAAGGGGGTTTCTTAGAAACACAAGATAAAAATACAAATTATAATAGGAAAACATAAAGAAACAGCTCAAAATTGAAATGCTTACCGGTGAACGTATGAAACATATAGAGCTTCTAAAAAGTCAATTGAACAAGGTTTTTGATCTTCTTTCTCCATTTTCCTTTGTCTCAAATATTCTTTTGGATCATTGAGTCGATTTGACTGTAAAAATCACTGGTATTTCAATTTTAATATTGGTGTTAAGTGTCTCCTTTTTACTTTTTGACCACAGCGCACCTCTTTCACAACCAAATTTGGAATGCCTCATGTAAATATTTCTAGCTCTTCCTTCCATCTCTTTTTATTTTTTTTGTCTAATCGCGTTTTGCTGTTTTTCTCTAATTCCTTCAATTAGAGCATATTTAGGAATCAATAATATTTTTTGGGTTGGGTGTCTGCATTTTTCCTCTACATTATGGTTTTTCTATTTCTATTATTTTCTTCAAAGGTGAAGTTTCTTTCTGCTTTCTCTCTCTCTCTTCTCTTTCTTCTCTCTGCCTTTTCTTGGCACATAACATGTTTTTGATGAAAGTTTGTTCAAATTGTTAATTAATGTCGCATTAGTAATATATGTTAGTCCACGTCTTATAACATCACAAATATGGATAATTAAATATACAATTTATCGGGGATGAAAGGAAATGACCTCTTGACTACGATTGAACTAACGCACAGTAAACACTAAACAATACTGAAACTTCAAGCAAGCTACAACCTATGATGGTATGGGACACATACCTATCTCTTTCTTAAAATAAAAATATAGCTTTGGTTTGCTTTTTTGGGGGGTGAATTTGTGACTACTATGGTTTGTTGCTTAAATGAGTTTCCTTGATGAACAACCAGTTTCAGCACTTTCGAACACTTTTTCATCTACAATTGTTGAGGGCCCCCAAACTGTGAAACAACTTTGGGTGGGTAGAACAGACTTTCTGTTTGGCATGTTTTTGTTCTTACCCCTCGTCTTTGCTGCGCCTTCTCCTTGTTGTTGGTGCCTTTTCTCCCGGTCTCCTGCTCCCCCTGGTACCTGGTTTCTGTCTTCTCCACTCCTTTTTCGTTATGCCTTCACCTTGTTTGTTGTTTGCCTCTTTTTTCCTTCTCTCCCCCTTTTTTATCTTTTCTTTATTCCCCCCCGGCAAACCAGTAGACGCCAAAACTTACGTAGTTTGTCTTCTTTTTGTATTCGTATTTGCTCGCTGAATTTTTAGACTAATAAGCTACTATTTTGTTACACTTCTGATCTCTGATTTCAAATTTCAGTCTATTGTTTGCCTGATGGGACAGGTGTCGAGCATGAAATTTGCCCCTGGCAACTTGGCTAATATTTGAAGGCCAATGGTTAGTGTGTGGGCGCTACTGTATTTTGCAAACTGAAACTAAACTTTTTTTTTTTGGGCCGCTGTGCACTTTTAACTTAACAAACTCCTGCCATTTTTGTCAAAAATATTGCCCTTGCTAAAGTTTTTGAACTTTGGGAAGAAAGTTGAGGCTTAATGCTTTTCTTGCATTTGGTGCTAAAAACTAATTGCTGCATTCTTTTGCTGATTGGGGTTCTTATTGTTGCTCTGGTGATTGCCTGCTCTCTGGGCTTTTTATGCTGGTATTAAATCGCGTTTGTTGGTTGCTAGAGATGCACTTTGCGTTATAGTAAGTGAAAACTGGTAGCAACCTTACTTTACTTTTTTTTCTTGAAGAAACTAACTTGGCTTTTTTTTTCTTGAATATCAAATGTTTTGCGATGATTAAGATTATGATAAGATTTGTTAACGAGAGACAACTAACATGCAATTTTAGTATTCTTATAAAACAATTCAACATTTTTATTATTTATCTATTTACAACCTTTGTGTTACTGGATAATGATTATTTCCCTTGCGTGACCGAGCGGTTCCCACCTTTTCGCCTGTGTCCCCCCTCTGCAACGGTTATTCCAATATCTCCATCCTCAAAATCCCAATGCTCCCCGCCTTCCCAACCCCAAAAAATGTCAAATTATTGATACTCCACCTAGAATAAACTTACAATTTGATAATGCCTACATATAAACGTGTGTATAGAGATCAGTTGCCACACATTCACATAAATCCCAACTTCTCTAATCCTTCACTATAAAATCTATTACACCCCAGGGTTAGAACTTAAATATGAAGATTTGAAGGAATTAATTACATTCTTTAATAGGAGAAGTTCTTTCATTTTTAATAATGTCTTGCTTCTTCTTTTTCTTTCCTTGTCGTGGTTGAACAAAAAATATTACGACAGAAGGATATAAGATTGTTTTTGCAGAAGTACGCTACAATCCACAACAAGAATAAAATACATTCACACAAAGTTGATATATTGTCACATCCTCAATGCAGACTGTAATTATTGAGAAATATCATCTACATGTCTCCTACGTAAAACTTAATTCTGAAGGCATCTATTGTTTTAACAAACAGACATGAATTTTTTAGAGTTTATTCACAAAAATATCTCTCTTTTCCTTTCCTAACAAATAGTCCGAAGATGCAAACGAGGCATGGTATCCTTGATTTTCTTCAATTTTTTATTACTTTTCATTTTTGTAACAAACATTTTTAGCATCCTCTCCACACTATATAAATTCAAGAGGTGCTAAATTTGTTTTGTAATGGCTGCAGTGGAGGAGACCAAAAGTAGTGTCTTTGATTAAAGCAAAACTGAAAGCACTGTAAATGAATTAAAGACACCTCAATGTTTCGTTCATGTTTTTCGCTAACCGCATGGATAAACGTGACTTTGCAGATGATTCTACTCTTAAATTTTTATGAATTGCCAAATACTGTGTTAATGTTTTGAACTGTTCATTATTGTGATTATATAGTTTGATTTTCAATAATAACTTGATAATCAGGATGTATACTGCCCTTAACATTTTTTTGTGTGTGGGGTTTGTTCAAATTTCAGAGTTGCTTTGATGAACCAGCTGCAGTAACGGTTTCTGTCACCTCCATCTCATTTATCTCCAAAGGTCTTATCTTTTTGGAATTCCTATCAATAGTGGTTGGCGGAGTATGTTGCTTTTCCATGTATAAAATAATGGAGTAAGTTTCTTGAGTGTTGTTTGAGGTACCCCAAGATGACTTCCTTAGCTGAATTTGCAATAGTTTATTGGACAACATCTCATGGACATGATTAACATGCAATGATTGCCTCTGTAAATGTAAAGAGTGAGAATAAACTCTTTGTGACAAAAGATGTGTAGGCTGGAATAAGAGATCACCTTAGCACAAGTTATGTCAAATATGTCTTCCGCTGTCATGGAGAGTAGTTTTCTCCCAATTCACCAGAGATAGATGCTGTGACTGTAGCAGTACCGTCAGTAAGATCAATTTGAAAGATACACCTGAAATCATGATAAGTTTAAAATATGAGTGTTTCTTACTTTTCCTTTTTCTGACTATTTGATATTTAATTTAAGGTGCTTTTATATTTTACTATTATATGGACAATTTATGAATCATTCTTAATACATATCAATAATATTTGTTGTTATGTGTGTGATCTATTAATTTTAGAGGTTGAAGGACAGCCTTCTATCAAAAAGTGTTATCTATTTTGGCACTTACATAGTTAAAGTATAACTTAACGCTTCTGTATATGTATATGTCTTATTATTATTTTTTCAAACATATAATTGTACTAAATGAGGCTATCTTAAAGTAAAACTATTTAGAACTATAGCCAACTACTGTAAAGTCAATTGGTATAAACTGTGGGTCAGTATTTTCTGGTGATAGGGGGGGGGGGGGCATATACACATCAGTCATGGATTGTAAAAAAGGAGGTCAAACAACATCTAACATAGATAAACGGGTTATCAATATCACATAATATGGTATTCTTAAGTAGATATATTAATTGAACAAGACGAAGGAGAAGATAATACGAGGAAGTATGTTTGTTTTTCCGATTGCATTTTGGGCAATGAAAATCCTTTCTATCTTTTCTGCGGCTTCTTTTGTTTGCATCCTGAGCATTCAAGTACACAAAACTCTTGCAATTCATTTGATATGGCCAATTCTGGTTCAATATAGAAGAGTCCCATTTGTTGGGAAATATCATATACATAATACATGTTAAGTTACTGATCTGTAAGCACCATATTTGACACAAACATAACAAAGTTTTAAAGAGTGGTGAACAAAAAATATTACGACAAGGATATAAGATGGTTTAGCAGAAGTACGCTTACATCCACAAAAACATAAAATACATTAACAAAAGCTGATATATTGTCAAATACTCAATGAACTGTAATTATTGAGAAATATCATCTACCATGTCTCCTACATCAAAACATTAATTCGGAAGGCATCTATTGTTTACAAAAGACATGAATTTTTTGGAGTTTCAAAAATATCTCTCTTTTCTTTCTAACCAGATAGTCCCGAAAGATGTCAAAAACAGAGGCAATGGTAGACCTATTTCTTCAAATTTTTAAATGACTTTCTTGTTTGTACAAACATTGTTTAGCAAGCCTCTCACCCTATTGAAATCAGATGTTCTAAATTTGTGTTTTTGTTGTGTCTGCAATGGAGGAAAAAAGAACCAAAAAAGTAGTGATCGCTTTGATTAAGCAAAAATGAAGCACTCTGTAAATGAATGGAAATACACCCCCTCAATGTGTTGCGTTCTGTTTTTCTCTAACATCATGGTAAACATTGACTTGCATATGATCTACTCTTAAATTTTTTAATAAATTTCAAATACTTGTATGTTTTGAACTGTTATTAATTTAGTTATAGTTTGATTTTCATAATAAATGTGATAAATCAGAGTAAATACTAGACTGACCTTTGTACGTTTTTTTGTTGTGGTGTGGGTGGTTGAATTTCAGAATTGCATTTGATGAACCAGCTGCAGTAATTGTTTCTCTTCCTTCTGTCACCTCCATCTTCACTTTATCTTCCAAAGTGTCTTATCCTTTTTTGGAATTCCTATCAATAGTGGTTGGCGGAGTATGTTGCTTTTCCATGTAGAAAATAATGGAGTAAGTTTCTTGTGTGTTGTTTGAGGTACCCCAAGATGACTTCCTTAGCTGAATTTGAAATAGTTTGTTGGACAACATCTCATGGACATGATTAACATGCAATGATTGCCTCTGTAAATGTAAAGAGTGAGAATAAACTCTTTGTGACAATAGATGTGTAGGCTGGAATATGAGATCACCTTAGCCAGTTTGTCAAAAATATGTCTTGTCTTGGCCCCGCTGTCATGGAGAATGAGTTTTTTCCTTCTCCCAATTCACCAGCAGATAGAGAAGTGTGACGGTAGCATAACCGTCAGTAAGATCAATTGTGAAAGATACAACCTGAATCATGAATAAGTTTAAATTGAGTGTTTTCTTACTTTTCCTTTTCGACTATTTTGATATTTAATTTAAGGTGCTTTATATTTTACTATTATTGGACAATTTATGAAATCAATGCTTTAAACATACAATAATATTTGTTGTTATGTGTGTGAATGAATTAATTTTAGGAGGTTGAAGACAGCCTTCTATCAAAAGGTTTTATCTATTTTGGCACTTACCTAGTTAAAGTATAACTTAAAACGCTTCCTTTTCTGTATATGGTATATGTCTTATTATATTTTTTCAAAACTTAATTGTAACTAAATGATTGCTATTCTTAGTAAAACTATTTAGAACTACTAAGCAACTAATGTAAAGTCAATTTGGTATAAACTTGTCAGTATTTTCTGTTATAAATGATACACATCAGTCAACATTTAAAAAAGGAGGTCAATAAAACATCTAACATATATACGGGTTATCAATCGCACATAATATGTATTATTAAGTAGATATATTAATTGAACAAAGACGAAGGAGAAGGATAAATACCGAGGAAGTAATGTTGTTTTCCGATTGCATTTTGGGCAATGAAAATCCTTTCTATCTTTTCCGCGGCTTCTTTTGTTTGCATCCTGAGCATTCAAGTACACAAAACTCTTGCAATTCATTTGATATGGACAATTCTGGTTCAATATAGAAGAGTCCCATTTGTTGGGAAATATCATATACATAATACATGTTAAGTTACTGATCAGTAAGCACCATATTTGACACAAACATAACAAAGTTTTAAGAGTGGTGAACAAAAATATTACGACAATGATATAAGATGGTTTTTAGCAGAGTACGCTTCATCCCAAAACTAAAATACATTACCAAAAGCTGATATATTGTCAAATCTCAATGAACTGTAATTATTAGAAATATCATCTACCATGTCCTCCTACATCAAACATTAATTCGGAAGGCATCTCTTGTTTACAAAGACATGATTTTTTTGGAGTTTCAAAAATATTCTCTTTTCTTTCCTAACCATATAGTCCCGAAAGATGCAAACGGGCAGGTATAAACCTGATTTTCTTCAAATTTTTATGACTTTCTTGTTTGTACCAACATTTTAGCAAGCCTCTCCACTATATGAAATCAAGAGGGTTCTAAATTTGTTTGTGGTGCTTGCATTGGAGGAGACAAAAAGTAGTGATCCTTTGATAAAGCAAAACTAAAGCACTGCGGTAAATGAATAAAAGACACCTCAATGTTTACGTTCATTTTTCGCTAACAGATGGATAAACATTGACTTGCAGATGATTCTACTCTTAAATTTTTAATATTTCAAATACTTGTAAATTGTTTTAACTGTTAATGTATTGTGGATTTATGTTTGATTTCAATAATAAATGGATAATCATATGTAGACTGACCTTTACATTTTTTTGTGTGTGGTTGTTGAAATTCAGAATTGCATTTGATGACCAGCTGCATCAATTGGTTGTTCTGTCACCACTCCACCTCACTTATCTCCAAATGTCTTATCTTTTTGAATTCCCTAATCAATAGTGGTTGCGGAGTATGTTGCTTTTCCATGTGAAAATAATGGAGTAAAGTTTCTTGTGTGTTGGTTTGAGGTACCCCAATAATGCTTCTTCACTGAATTTCCAATGTTTGTTGGACAACTCTTCATGGACAATGATTAACATGCAATGATTGCCTCTGTAAATGTAAAGAGTGAGAATAAACTCTTTGTGACAATAGATGTGTAGGCTGGAATAAGAGATCACCTTAGCACAAGTTATGTCAAATATGTCTTCCGCTGTCATGGAGAGTAGTTTTTCTCCAAATTCACTAGAGATAGATGTTGTGACTGTAGCAGTACCGTTAGTAAGATCAATTTGAAAGATACACCTGAAATTATGATAAGTAAGAAATTAGGGCAAATAAAACCCAACAAATATCCCCCTTGGCCTAAATTTCTGACAAAATAAATTTGTCCATCTTCATCACTTAATCTTCAACAACTTGCTTCTTCACTCCATAATCTCCTTTGCAAAATTTATTTGTCAACACATAGAGCCTCTCTGAAACAATTTCTCCAACAAAATATTAATTACTGTCAAAAAAGGTTGCGGCTAGAACTACACCCATCAAGATAAACACCTCTTTCTAACTCTGGTTCAATCATCGATTATCGAATCACTAAACCTGACTCCAAAAAGCACGGGCCCAACATTTTATATTTGGTGTATTAAACAAAATTACTATTGAATTAAATTATTTATACTAAAAATACCTCACTTTAAAAAAAGAACTTTTTATTACTAAAAAGAAATCGCCATTCAGCCTTTTTTGTCTCCAAAAATATGGCCGACGCAACAAAATTTGCTTCTTCTTGGTCCTCTCTTTTGATTCTTTTGCCATAATAGAGTAAATAAAGTATCAGTGGACGAAAGAACACCACATCATAAATCATACTTTATAGAAGTGTTTTTAGCTGAGATGGCTACAACTTCAACCTTTAATTAAGGAGAGAAATATTTGTTTAAAAGGGGAGAGCAGCAACAACTTATGAACATTTTTGGTCGAATACTGGAGAATGATTTTAATTTTTGTTTTTTATATTTTATACAGACCTTTCATATATCAAGAATAGATAACAATACGGACTGATAAAATTGTATCCTCAAATCTTCAGACATAACTAACGTTGACAATTGAACCACTCGGTTGTCTAATTATATCCATGTTAATAGAAATTTTCAATATATAGCGAATAGAATGGGTTGGTGTTGCTCGTACTCCTCCACCATAGACTATTTCTTTTTAGGCCAAACGAGAGTAGACCCGAAACGTGTAGGCCGTCAATTTTACTGTGACCTCCATCTTGTAGAAAGGTGTTAAAAAAAACAACACACTTTAAGTATCCAACTTTTAAATAAACAAACACATGAGTTCTACATAG
Source organism: Solanum habrochaites (assembly GCA_027704765.1). Lineage (NCBI taxonomy): Eukaryota > Viridiplantae > Streptophyta > Magnoliopsida > Solanales > Solanaceae > Solanum > Solanum habrochaites. Next base: position 15,236,716 of record JAKWJA010002496.1, read on the forward strand.
CAAAATACACGTAGGACACCAAGTAGGACGAAAAATGACATGTAGAATGACATGTAGGACATGTGTGTCTATTTGTTCAACTTTACACAAGTTTAAGTGCCTACTTGTGCACACCCAAAGTTGAAGGGCATAAATGTGATTCGAATCCAAGTTAAATGACATCTTTATGTATTATGCCATTTTTTTAATTCTCCTTCGTCTTGAAAGTTGTAAAGTGGAAGTGCTTTTTGCTTTAGACAGGGGTACGTGAGAAAATAAAAATGTCTTTTATGTTCCTTATAATCCTCACATATTAGACATTTCAACACCACAACAATACAAGATAAATACACACACATTCATGAAGTGGTCAAAGCTTTTAAATATCGACATTTATCATTTGATCTAATGTTGCGGAGACTTTAAAAAAAAAAGGAAATTTCAAAAAGCGGTAAGTGCCCGGCTTAAATACCTATTTTAGTGGTGATTAAGCTATGAACCGTTAATTAATTGTCTTCTTATATTATTTTTGTTTATTTATTGGCTACAATGCTAATAACAACTAAAATGTCACCCTTGACCTTTTTCTTTTTCTTTCTTTCCTCGCCGTAACATCGCTCTTCTGATTCAATAGGTGGAGTACTTATTAGGATTTAACAGATATTGCTACCACTGACTCTTGGTAAATAATCCATTTAAGTGTTACTATGATAAAACTATAAAATACTTTAACTCGATCAATCTCATCAACCTTCCTTTGCTCTGCTGATCATCATTTCCCATTAGTTTATAGATGGATTCTGTTGAAGACGTACCAAAAGAATACTATAATATATCCCAATAGGGAGAAAGAACATCATTTATTTATTGATGCACGGACTGTGGTATATTGGAAATCTAAGTGGTACATTTCCTTGCAACAAATAATGATATCCCTACAATATAAACTCCCAGAGACCTAGGGTCACACAACACAAACCTGATTACACTATGATTGACGTTTATAATCTAGCAAATGTGCAATTCTCTTCAACTCGTAGTAACCTGTAGACGATTGAAATATGAAGATAATTGCATATTAAAAAACATAAGATGCAACAAATGTTTGAATAATAACTTGAGATATACTCTTAGTCCATCATTAATTGGCTCAATCTAGTGCGCGCTCGTGAGCCCATAAAACATTGCTTAACCGTCTGGACCTATTTTCTTCTCTTTTTGCCAAGTATTTAATGGATGGGGCAACAAATTACAGAACACCAAAAACCATCCTCTGGTTTTGTCGTTTCTAAAACACTTTTGTCGGACAATTGCTTTCAAAGCTAGTCTGAGGTTAATGGATGACTTTCATCGGCTTTTCAGACAATCCCAACCTCTCAAATGAAGGCCTACGATTTTCTTCAACACATTGATAGCAGAAGACGTTAACAACAAAACAATCATATTGGAGCTTACTCGGATTTTCATTCCGTCGATATCACGCTAATTTCATAAAAGCACCAAACATTTTGCAACTCAAATTTGGCTTTCTAAACATTCTAGTGGAAGTTTTATGATATCATCCCACGAGGAAAATTAAATCACCTTAAGCAGAAGGCTTTTTCACATAAAAGATTAATCATTGTGTGGGAAAAATACTATATGAAAAAAAAGATATCCCTGAAAAAAATGTGTATTTCCTAAGTCCACCGTTCAACTTCATTGCGCCTGAAATCATCTCCCAACTATTGGACTAATAATAAGCATAGTAATTATTTTGGTTGTAACAGAACTTCAAATCCACATAATGTAACAAACTTCACTTTTTGTGAGATTTCACTCAAATTTCACTTCATTGTTTCATCTGAATTCATAAGCTTTTTAAAAATGTAATAAAGACCTAAAACTATGACAATCATAGCCGAACAAAAAGATTTATCCAGCCCACATTAACAGTATAATGATCCTAAAAAATTTAAAAAAAGCTATAAGATGTACGACACAACTCCTTTGAATATTAAGTGTACTGATACATCCATGTGGTTCATTAGGTGGTAAATCCAGCTGTCCTATAAGGCTTAATATTAGTCTCCTCCACATTATGTTTGGTTCTTCTTCCTCCTTCACATCCCTTTCAGTCACTCCTCTTTCACACCTTCATTGTTTTCTTCTTCCAACAATGGTTATTTCTATGGCTGTTCAAAATCGAACCGAAATTAATAAATCAAACTGATAAAAAAGTTATTGATTTATATTATTGGGTTATTGGTTTATGACTTTGATGACAATTTTGATTTTTTTTGTTATCGAATTATCGGTTCTTACGGTTTAAAGTTTTTTCTTAATGGATAACCGATAACACGATAGTAAGTTAAATAGTAATATTTTCAGCTGCCTGACTAGTTAGTTAGTATAGTAGGAACGGGAAAGGGAAATATCTATCTTTTAGTTTTGAGATTTAGACCTTATTAGAAAAGTGAGGGATAATATATATACCATAACAAATAGAAAATATTTACGCTTTTTGTTAAAAACTCCATAGTTAGTGGAAACCATTAAAACAAAGGAAGCAAAACTATAGGAATTTCGTTAGGTAGTGGAGCCTGATTACTATATATTCTCTATTTTAAGGTTTTTCCTATTTATTCCTCTATTTTAGGCTTTCCTTTTATTCTCTATTTATTCTATTCCAAACCAAAATACTCTGATTTTAATTAATATAAATATACCTCATCGCCGTGGAATTTTACTCCGGGGTGTTTACCACTAAATTTGGGTTTTTTTCTCTTTCTCTCTCTAGATCTGCTCATCTCTTTCTTCTCAAGAAAGTTCAAACCTGTGCTCTTCATTCATCTAGTGTGTGTGGCGTGATTCTATCCTAACACCTGGTATCAGAGCTAGAGATTCAACACGATCACTGAAGATGGATATTTCGAGCTTTGGATCGAGAAGTTTGATGATTCTAATTTCAGTTTCTGGAAGAAATGCAGATCGAAGATTCATCTTGTACCAGAAAGATCTTCACGAACCGTTTGATCGGGTGAAGACGGAATCCATGACATAGGTAGAAGTGGAAACTCAAGGATCTCGCAAGGCTCTAGGTTGATCCGTTTGACTTTGGTTCGAATAAAATGTGGCGTGTCACATCGTGAAGGAGAAGACTACGTCCGGTCTGTTTTAGGCACTGTCAAAACATGTAATGAAAACCCATCATCTATTAACAAGGTTATATTTGATGCGTAGAGTGTTCATTTACAGAGGTCGAGCATGGATCAGTTTCTGATCATATAAACGATTTCAATATGATTGTGAGCCAACTAACATTCTATTGATATTAATTTCGAAGATGGAATTAAGGCGTTTGATTTTTGAGTGTATCTCTGCCCGGTCTTGGGAACTGTTGTTGCTTGCTGCAATTAGCAGTTCTCGTGGAATCTGAGAAAACTGAGTTTGTGAAATCCGTGATGTTGTTCTTAACGAAAGTGTTTCGCAACGAGATGGGAGATCATCGGGCAGTGCTCTCAGTGTTGACCGAAGGGGGAGAAGTAAGACGAAAGCCAAAATCAACATGGTTCTTCAAAATCAATGAATCGAGGGAAAATCCCTGAACAGATCAAACGTGCTTGTTTGGAAACTGTGGAAAAAAGGGCACTTTCGGACAACCTGTACAAAGCCAAAGAAGAAACAGAATCAGAAATTTTGAGATGACAATGATTCTGTAAATTCAGCAGAGGACCATTGGGGATGCTCTAATCCTTATGTGAACAGCTCGGTTTGACTCAGGGATTTGGGATTCACTGGTTGCATCTTCCCAATCGTCTCCAGCAAGGAGTTGTTCAACATTTCAATTTGGAAATTTTGGAAGTATTAAGTTGCTGACACTAAAGCCTTATAAGATGAAGAAAGGGGGATGTTTTCCAAAAAAGACCACCTCGGGAGCCAGTGGCATTGGTAGTGATGTCAGTATATTCCTAGACAAGAAATCTGATCTCTGTTGGTCAGTTGATAGCACGGGATCTGCATCAGAGTTTGGGGAAGGTTCCACATATACATCGTGAACTGTGTTATTGTAGTAGCTCGTGGCACGAAATATGGAATCCCACCGTTGTTTACACCACTGCAGGGTGGTATAAAAAGGCCGTTGTTGCTGAAGGTGCTTCCGGTTCATGTCTGTGGCACAACCAGACTTTGGACACTTAGTCCTAAAAGGAATGGAAGATGATGGGTTGGCCAAAGGGCATTGAAGAGGGTCTGAAGTTCCCTGTTGAAATATTGGTCTTTTGCGAGAGCTGTGTTATGGGCAAACAGAAAAGAGTAAGCTCACAAAGACTCCTAGAGAGCCAAAGAAAGTGCGGTTGGAAATGGTCCCATACAGATGTTTGGGGAACCATCTCCAGTATCATCACGGTGGAGGATCCATGTTCTATGTCTTCATTGATTATTTCAGCAGGAAGGTAAAATGGGTTGTGCTTCTTGAAGCATAAGTCAGATGTGTTTCAACTTTCCCAAGAAATGGAAACTGAAGTTGAGAATCCAGTCCGGTTTGGAAAGTCAAATGCCTAAGGTCTGACAATGGAGAGAGTATGACAAATCAGAGTTCCAAGGCATTCTGTCACTGAGGGAATCAGATTGATGAGAACAGTCCTGGTAATGTCAAGCGAATGTAAATTGCTGAGTAGGATGAACAGAACATTGAATGAGCGTGCAAGGGTATGATGATAACCTGTGGGCTCCCTAAACACTTGGGCGATGCTGTAGCACAACTGCATACTTATCAATAGGGGGACATCATTTCCTTTAGTGTTTTCTAGATTCCAGAAGAGGTGTGGGACAGAAAAGAAACTCAAGTACTCACACTTTAGGACTTTTTGGTTGCAGCACTGCTTATGTTCATTTTTGATCCAGAAAAGAGAGACAAGCTTTGATGCCAAGGCTCTGAAGTGTTACTTCAATAGGCTATGGTTCGGAGTTTGTTTTTGGTTAACCGGTTTTGGGATGACAAGAACAGAAAGATCCTAAGACCTTGTGACTTGACATTTGATGATTCCTATCTTGTACCAAGGACAGAGAGCAGAAGGTTCTAGAAGATTACCCAATCAAGTGGGAGTTGAGGTTGAGTTGTAGAAGAATAACCCCAGAAATGGTCGAAGCAAATACTCACCCCACTCCTATTGAAGAATCTGAAGTGGGATCAAGTGTACACCTAAGCGGTGTTAAGGAGATCATCCCCGACCCATCAGGACCTAGAAGTAAGTCACCTTAATTTAACTAATCTATTGTTGAACTGATGAGGGGAACCATAGTCTTTTGATGAGGCCCTACATGTGGAGGATTCATCAGAGTGGGCGCAATCCATGGATGATGAGATGAGTTCACTTTTGACGAAGAACGCCACTGGGTGTTTGACGAGTTACCTACAGGGAAGAAGAGCTTATTGCTGACCACAAGGGTGTTGATAATAAATAAAACATGCAGACTGAACCAATGAATGGCAAAAAGAAGGTTCAAGGCTCAATTTAGTGGTTAATGGTTATTCACAAAGAACTGTATTGATTATGCTTCACTATTCTCTCCTGTTGTGAAGTTACCTCTAGTGAATTTCTGTTGAGTATTGTTGCAATTCGGAGAATTTGATCTAGAGCAAAATGGATGTAACCACCGTTTTACATGGATGTCTGGAACAACAGAGATCTATATGCACAACCCAATGATTTGTGGGTTCCAGCAGGAACACATGGTGTGCAAGCTCACCAGGAGCTTGTTATGGACTAAAGCAAGCACCAAGGTAAGTGGTACAAGAAGTTTGACTCGTCATGAACCAAGAGTGGATTCTGCAAAGCTGAAAAGGATCCTTGTTGGTTACTACTTCAAGAATACACTGATTCTATGTCTTTCTACTCTGGTCAATGTGGAAAATGATATGTTTAATTGCAAGGATCTAGTCATGATGGAGATTAACAATCTGAAGACCAGTTGTCTATAGCGTTTTGAGAATGAAAGATTTTGGTATCACAAAACATATTTTGGGGATGAAGATTTTCGGATAGATTTGCTGGAAACTTTAAATCTATCTCAGGAGTTGTACATTGAGAAGGTGCTGTAGCAGATTTCAGGGTTTACTAAAATGGCCTAACCCCAGGACTGCCGAGGACATGATCACATGGCACTTGGTTAATTCCATATGCCTTCAGCAGTTTGGTAGTTTGAATGTATGCTATGGTCTGCAATATACCTGATATAGCACATGCCGTGGGACGTTGGTTAGCAGGTACATTACAATGTCGAAACCCTGGTAAAGCATTCGGAGCCTGAAGTTGCTTCTGTAGATATCCTGAGAGGTTACATCTAGTACTTCACTTTGTTTTTGGCAAAGGCAATGTACTCTACTCGGGGTTTGTGATGTTGATCTTGGTTGGGGATGTTTGACATCGAGCAAGAGTAACAATCCGTGTACATTTACACCATAGGTGGAACAGCAGTGAGTGGATGTCCAGGCTTTTAGAGTTGTTTCTCTTTCATCTACTGAAGATGAGTAATGTGGAAATAGCTGAAGCTGGGAAAGAGATAATATGGCTGACCGATATCTTGAAGGAATTGGGCAAGAAGCAGAGCTAGAAGATTCGTTACTCAAATAGCCAGAGTGCCAAAATTGGTGAAAAAATCCAGTCTATCATTCCTAGACAAAGCACATCATAAGGGAAGGCGATACCCATTTCACTCGCAGGGCAGTAGGGATGGTGATATGTTCTTGGACAAGATAGGGGGTGAAATGAACCGACAGACATGTTGACGAAAGTGTTGAATGTTTGGGAATCCTGAGGTTATGTAAACCTCAGTTGGTCTTCTGTAGTTTGTTGCTACAGATGTTGCGGTGGCGGGTAGAAGATGTTGTAGTGATGGTGAAGAAATTTTTTTTGAATTGTATTTTTTTTGAGACTGAGTCAGTTCCCTCCAAGTGGAGAAATTGTTAGGTAGTGGAGCCTGATTAATTATATTCTCTATTTTAGGCTTTCCTATTTAATTCTCTAAAGGTTTCCTATTTATTCTCTATTTATTCTCGTGTACCAAAAATACGCTGATTTAATTAATATAAATATAACCTACGCCGTGAAGTTTCCTCATGGGGGTGTTACCCCACGAAATATTTGAGTTTTTCTCTTTCTCCTCTCTAATCTCTCATCTCTTTCTCAAGAAAGTTTTCTTGTGTTCTTCATTCATCTAGTGTGTGTGCGTGAATTCATCCTAACAATTTCTCAAGCAAATGAACTATGTTCAAGTAAAATTAACAAAGGCTAGTATTGTAAGAAACTCATAATGGCTACAGTAAAATTGGAAAGCAATTTGTGAGTACCATTTGGCTGCCACACCGACACCAATTTTCATCGTTATATGTCTCCTTCATAAGAAGTTGCTAGCTAAAATTGGAAAAAAAAAAACATTTTCAACTTGTTTTCCATGTTTCCGACCCGAAATATCAACAAACAAAATTAATTCAACCAAAGTTTATGATGAGCATCTATCTAGTTGTAGTAAAGAGGTTCCCTTGTTTCTTAGATCGTACCGTCATGCTGTAAAAGAGATCGATCATGTGCAACGTAGCCAACTTTCTAGTACAAATGAGCCTTATAATTACATAGAAAGCCACCATTTTTTTTAATCGTAATCTCTTTCAGAAAAAACAAAACATAACAAACCACACGCTGTATATTACAAGACTACTGTGAATTACATGAGATTTTTTTATAATTAATATAAAAACTTATAGAAAAATAATTTTTTTATGAATTTTTACTGTAATCCCTAAAAAAATTCTCCATATAATTTACTGTTTCTCCTGTAGTGGCAATAACAAGCAAAACAGAAAAAAAATTTGTTTTGTTCTTTTGAGAGTTACCTGAAATGGGTTTTTTTTACTTAAAAGAAGAAAGAAGCCCAAGATTAAGTAAGATAGCAGTCATAAACAAGATTTAATTGTCAAAGTTACAATCTCTAATAGAAATATAAGAAATTCAAGATTAAGCAAAGTTAGCAGTCATAAACACAAATTAACATAGCATTATATGTTGTACTTACCAAAAAACAATATATATATGTATAACAAAAGATTATTCAGTTTGCTGACCCAAATGATCAAACACCTTGGATAAGTAATTTTGCACTTTGTGAAATAACTCAATTATGCAGAAAAGAAAATAATTAAATTAAATAAGAAGAAATGTACATGCATATCGTTATTTGATTCGAGATCATCTATTGAACACATAAATTCACTCTCACATAGAGATTTGAATTTTATAGATGAATTTTGATAAGTGAATTTTTGATTTTGAAGTAAAATTTAAGTTCTACAAATGACTACTATTGAAATTGCAATGGAGATAAGAAGGGTAAAGCGGAAGGCGAGAGAGTTCATATGAATTGGGATATTTCTTTTTCTTTGGACATAATACACGTGTACAGAAAGCACTACATGTTACACTTTAGAAAAAGTAAAAGTAGATGAAGTTACTACTTTAACCCTACTATTTGTAGTACAAATTATCTTGACTTGTGTATAACAATCTGATGCAATGTTCATCCTTCCAACTGTCATTTATTAATACGGAGGATATATATATATATAATAATAATAAACTATCAACAAAGATTATTCATTCAATTATAAATCCCAATTTCAAGGGAAAAAAGAGGATGTCCAAGAAGTTATTAGAAATGTTTCTGCTTTTGAAATTTATTATATATAAACTTCTAAATATTCAATACGTCAAGTAACATCATGTATCAACTCTTAAGATCCTTTTACTTGTAAACCTTTAGTGCAAACATTACTATTTGTTCCTATAAATGATTGAAAAATGCACACACCAAAAATTATAATCAGAATAATACATATTTACACTAATTTTGACAACATATTCCATTCATTGCCTACAAAGCACATAATGCTACAATAAAAAAATTTGAAGGTGGAAGCGGAATTAAGAAGAAGAGAGAGTTGCTCGCAGGACTTGTTTTTTATTCCAATGGAAAACCCTCTTTTTAATTTAGAAAAAAAAAAAAAAAACTATACTTTGGCCAGATAGCCGACACCACTTGACACAAACACTATTTTATAACAATGACCTTTTTAATTCCGGCCGACACAAGAAACCAATTCTTTTACATATGATGGGCCTTACTGTTATATATGGGCCGCATACTATTTATTACTTTATTACTTTACATAGTAGCAGTGACTTTTTATATATGTCGACATAACTTTATTATTTTAACACCTGTCTTCATTCTAGCTGCGCTTCCTGGACGTAAGTTTATCTTCTCCGTCACATTTTGTGCCTATGGTCTGGATATTTTTTTGTCCCTACTGAGTTTGAAGTTCTGTCCATCAGACTTGAGAAATGAAATTCTTCCTGATAGCTCTTGGGTAGGTGTTTTTGTTCTGCTTCAGCAAGCTTAATATCCATTGGCGGTAATGCCTCATATCTGCTGCTCTTAGCTCCTCCAATTGGAGTAATATCATCGTTTGGTCTCGTTGTAATATTAAATGCTCTCCAAATAATTTTCATTTAGAAGTTGTTTTGATAGTTCGTTCATAATGGTAGCTTACCAATAGTCCTTGTTCGCCATAGAATTCTGGGATATTTACCTATTGTAAATTTCTTCTTGTAACGTCTAATTTTTTCTAGGATTAAATCATTTTCTGTTGGTTAATCCAATTTTTATAACTTGTTTTGTAGTTTATTTCGTCATATACCAGTTGAAGGTGAAGTCGGAAATTAAGAAAGAAGAGAGCGTTGCTTTGAAGGACCTTAATTTAACTCTGAGGGAAAGCCCTCCTTTTATAACAAAAAATAAACTATTACTTTGGCCAGATAGCCAACACTACTTTACAAAAAAACACACTACTTTATACATGACCCTTTTTTAAAATTCGCGGTCCGACTGACAAGAAAACAATTCTTTTTTTACATATAATGGCCTTACTTTAATATATGGCCGACATCCTAATTTATTACTTTATTTACTTTACAATAAGTCATTTACTTTTTATATATGTCCGACCATAACTTTATTATTTTTACACATGTCTTCATCTAGCTGTCACTTTTGGGACGTAGTTAGGTCACATTTTGTGCATAGTTGGTCGGGATATTTTTGTCCTAACTAGTTGAAGTATCTGGTCATCAGACTTGGAGAAATGAAATTCTTCCTGATAGCTCTTGGGGTAGGTGGTTTTGTTTCCTGGCTTCAGCAAGCTTAATATCCTTTGCGTAAGTTCTCCATACTTCTGCTCCTTAGCTTCTCTCCACATTGGAGTATATCATCGTTTGGTCTCGGTTGTAATAACTCAATTGCAATTTTCATTTAGAGAGTTGTTGATAGTTTCGTTCAATATGGTAAGCTATCCGATAGTCCTTTTGTTCGCATAGAATTCCTATGATTTTCCTTGTACTTTCTTCTTGTACGTCTATTTTTTCTAGGATTATCATTTCTTTGGTTAATCCAATTTTTATAACTTGTATTGTAGGTTTTATTTCGTCATATACCAATGTGAAGGTGGAAGCGGAATTAAGAAGAAGAAAGAGTTGCTTGGAAGGACTTAATTTACTCTGAGGGAAAGCCCTCCTTTTATACAAAAAAAAAAACTATTACTTTGGCCAGATAGCCAACACTACTTTACACACTTATTTATACATGGCCCTTTTTAATTCGGACGACGCAAGAAAATAAAAGACTTTTACATATAATGGCCTTTACTTTTATATATGAGCCGACATACTATTTATTACTTTTTACTTTAACATAGTAGCCTTTACTTTTTTTATATATACCCTGACAAACTTTATTATTTTTTACCATGTCTCATCTCTAGCTGCACTTTCTGGGACTATTAATCTTCTCCGTCACATTTTGTGCATAGGTGGTCTGGATATTTTTGTCCTACTAGTTTGAGTATCTGGTCATCAGACTTGGAGCAATGAAATTTCTTCCTGATGCTCTTGTTGTAGGTGTTTTGTTCTGGCTTTCGCAAGCTTAATATCCATTGGCGTAATTCCCTCCATATCTGCTGCCGCTTAGCTCTCTGCTCTCTCTCAATTGGAGTATACTCATCGTTTGGTCCTCGGTTTAATAAGCTTCCAAATTACATTTTCATTAGATAGTTGTTTGATAGTTTCGTTCAATATGGTATGTTATCCCAATAGTCCTTTTGTTCGCAATAGATTCTGGAATATTTACCTTTTTGTATCTTCTTCTTGTACGTCTATTTTTTCTGGATATCATTTCTTTTCTTGGTAATTCGATTTTTATTAACTTGTTATTGTAGGTTTATTTCGTCATATAATATCTCTGCTGTAGCTGAGTAAACTTTATATAAATAAAGTTCCTTTAGTTTATTCTTTTATCGTGCATAAATGCTTTATGGTACTCTGGTATTTTTTAAGCTACTGTCTTCTCCTGTTACAGTAATACTGTACTTATCAGCCGTAATTGTAGCAAGTGCACTTAGGTTTGAATTTGTAACCTGGTTGTTGCTATGAGTTATGACCCTTGTAGGTGTTGGGTTATATAGTTTTCATTTGGATTTGGGTATTTTTTGTCTCTGGTGTTTAGGTTAGAAAAGGTTTTTATGTTTATGTATATTTTTCTATTATACCTTCTGGTAATGGGTTATAGTTTTTTTAGTTGAGTTCAACTTTGCTTTGGTAGGTATTTATGTGTGGTGGTACAAATCTATTTTATTTGGGTATTTTCTGGAGGGTATGGTTTGGAAAATATTTTGTTCATATTTGTATTTATATATTTTTACCTTACCTTCTTCCCTTTTTGTAGCTGATCCCCTGTTATGATGTTCTAACCTGTATTTGCATATATCATTTTGTATGGGCTTTTTAGGTGTTTTCCAACGTCACCTCTAGCTCCGCATGTTTTAAAGTCATGCTGCTGACTTTAAACTGTTTCTTTGCAGTATTTGTACTTCCGTTTTCTATCTTCTCCATTTTTTTTGACAAAGGTATTATCCATTGTTAGCATTATTTTGTTCCACTTGTACTGGAAGGTAATCTGCAACAAGATTTTTAATCATTCTTGATTCACTTCAATTGTAAATGTAAAAATTAATATATTAATCCATCTCCTTATTTTCTTTTGTTGTAACTGAATTCTGGTACCTTGCCTGGTGATCCACCTTTTACATTGTATTGTTTGTTCTTACAATAAATTTTATTGTAAACAATTATATGGTTCAAATGCTACTAGACAGTTATATAGTGCAAACATTCTTTTCTATTTATTTTCCATTTAATTTGTGCTTCTTCCTCCTAAGTCCTGAGTGATATCTGCAATGAATGGTTTTCATTTTTTGATCTTTGTCATATTTATATTTTAAACCTCTTCCATAACTGTGATTGCTTGATCTGTTATCAAACAATAATAAAGTCAATGATTTATTTTCATTGGGAAAATATAGTTTCAGCCGTTTCCCTTACATAATTGTTTGATATGTCTTATATGTTCTTTTCTTTATGTGTCCAAAATAATAGTCCGACATCTTTCTTAATTTTTTGTGTATGATTTTAGATGTTTCTGCTAATTTGGTATGTAATTCCCTTACATGTTTACTAATCCTAAGAAGGATTGTAATTTCCTTTTTGTATCTATATTTTCTCAAGGGGGTGATTTTTTGTACTAAGTGGGTTTTGCCACTTCATCATACTTCAATCCCTTTTAATCTATTTGTATTCCTAGAAAATTCTTTTGAGGTTTCATAATTTCTGCTTTCTTTTTACTTAGGCTTATACCCAGAATGTTTATTATGGGGTGTAATAAATTTTTCTAATAACCGAATAGTTCATCTTGTGTTTTTTTAATTAATACTATATCATCTATATAACACTGCCATTTTCTAATTGATTACAATAATTGTCCTAAAATGTTTGTAATCTACCTGGTTTGCTTTTTATATCCAAATGGTAGAACCCTTTTCCATTCATAAAATCCTTGTGGTACATTAAATGTTGTTAGCTGTTTAGATGCATCTTCTAGTTTCAAGTGATTAAAATCCTGATTTGCAATCAATTTTACTGAAATAGTGTATTCCTGTATCTGTCTTATTTTTAATACCTTTATTTGGTATTGGGTAATTATATGTTTTTAGTTTTAGCATTTAAGTTCGATAATGTATGGCCATTCTACTTACCTCTTGTTTTGGTGTTCACTATGGTTTATTAACTATAAATGCTGGACTTGTATGTTTACTATTGCTTTTCTTGTATATAATTATTCTTCAATATTTCATCTATAGATGCATTTTGATTCTTCTAAATCTCAAATTTATATTTTAAATGGTTTTTTGTGTTTATTATACTATTTTTCATCTATTAATTCAATTTTTTTAACTTTATACTTTCATCTTATCTTTTCCCTCTTGTACTGGATGTTTTTCACTATATAAAATTCTCGTTTTTCATTAATTATTTAACTCTATCGATTGTAATATATCATTTCTAATTGTGTTATTTGGATTTTTACTTATATGTTTCATTTCCTTCTGGTTTTTTTTTTACTTCCTTTTTATCCACCCTATAGTTTAACGTTGCCTTGTTTATTTTACTCTTTTTGCTCTTATTTTATTTTCGCATGGTGTATAAACCACCAATGTTGTTTTTGTTATCATATGTGGGTAAAATCTTTCTAGAAATGGCATTCCTAATAACATATCTTTTGTTTGTAATTCAAAATTGTACTGTCTTCTATGTTAGTATTTTATCCATATTTGTATTTTTATATTATTTTCTTTATATGTAATCATACTACCTTCATTATTAAAAAATCCTGTCACTACCATAAGGTTTTTTAATTTTTTCATTTATATCTTCTGGCAAACAACAATTATATTATACATATATTTTCTTTGCTCCTTATCTATCATGAGGTATAATATCTGTTTGTATCCTTCGCAATAATTTTTTGCAGTAAATATAATTTTCATTATTCATTTGTTCTTTTTGATAATTATTTTCCTTATTTTGGCAATTATTGTGATGGTTCATTTGGCTCTATCGTTATGTGGACTTTTTTCTAAGCATTTTCTTCCAAGGTACCTATTTTGGTTTCCTTGGGCGATTTTGAATGGTATTATTATGGTATTCCCTCCTATATTTATTGTCTTTTCTGTTATTTCTTCCTTTTGTGGTTACTATCTCACTAGGTAATCCCATGGCATATGTCCTGTTTGTTATAATTTCTGTTTCTAATACTAATTCTCTTGTATTAATTTTTCTTCTTGTCCTGTATTATCAAATTTTATATCTTCTTTGGTCCTATTATGTACGTTTGCTAAGTCATGGTATAGTGTTATCTCCTTCTTATCTATAAAATTTGTTGGATTTTCATAGTTCCTTTTAGATGTGCTTTGTTCTTGATGTAGTAGTTTTCTAGTTAATGTATTTTGGGGTACACTTGAAGCACTCCAATTGTCTTTAACAATTTCTAAATCTTCTTCTATGTCAATTCTTTGTGAGCTATATTCATTGTTTGTCTATTATAAGTAATTATCCTGCAAAAGGATTTTTTCTATTTTTTATTTTATAATTTTGATTTTTTGTTGCCGTTACTTTAATGTTTGTTTGTTAGTATGTATAATTTTTTTTACATCTTCGCTGTAAAAATAATTTTATACTGCCTGGTGGCTATTTAGTTCTATTCCAGAAATTTCCAATATAGAACTTAATGATTTATCTATATTTCAATCTGTTAAGCTACTGAATAGTTGACACTTATTATAAATTAAATTTTTGGTATATTAAGTTTCCCTTTTTACTGCACTAGTTACGTTTTTTCTATGGGGTATTCATTCTACTCATCTGCTAAATATATTTCCCAATAGGTGTTCTATTTTTTTCCTAAAAACAAGCTTTTAATCCAATTATAAGCTGTTTCCTCTAAGTGTACATATTTATGGGTGTTTTTAGCTCTTATATCTTTTTATTTTCTTTATTTATTATTCTCTTATTTAAGTAAGGTTTTGTGTCTTTCCTTTTGATATTTCAATCTATGATGTGTTCTTTTTGGTTAAAAAAGGGGTTAAGACGAAGGAAATAAGAAAGAGAGAGGTGGAAAAGGGACGAGAATCAAAAAGGTACTAAAGAAGTGGAAAGTAAGATCAAAGAGTGGCCAGAGCATGATTAGGAGTGGTCCGATGACGGGATGGATAAGGGAATGGGACGAAGAGGGGAGAAAAAGAGAAACCGTAAAAGGAAAAAGAGAAAAAAAAAACCAGAAGTGGGGTAGGATTCAAAAGAGAAAGGGAACGTGGAGAGCACATATGGGTAGGAGCAATAAAGGAGAAATCGGACCGGGAGCGAGAGGGGAAGAGGTAACGGCGGAAGTTGTGAGGAAATCGCGAAAGCTAATAGGGGTAGCAAGGGGGAGAATTAAAAAGCCGGATCGAGAGCCGGATAAATGGGAGGGACGAAACGAGTTGGGAGTAAGGAGAGAAATTAAATAGTCGAGCGGCGGCGAAGGGATGTATAAGTGAGAGGGGGACATAGAGGCGGGGGGGACGGAAGGGCGAGGGCAGCCAGAGGCAGTGCCAGAAAATGCGGAGGCGACGGGGAGAAAAGATCCTGCTATTACGGGGAACAAAGGTGGAGAGGGTCAAAACTACCATAATGTATTCATCTTTTTTGTCTTCTAAACCAATTTTCTTACAGTAGGTATTTTCAGTACTTTTTCAACCTTAAATCTAATGTCGTTACTTTATTTTCAAAGATTGTACTATCAAATATAATTTTTTGTTCGATAATTCTTCATTTTGATAAGGTCTTCTTTTGATATTATTTTTTAATGTCCCATCTTCAAACATTAGATTTCTCGACATTACAATCATTCTCTCGATCAATATTTTGTTTCTTCATCTTCTAATTCAGTTTCCTATATCCGAATACTTCATATATACTATCAATTTTCAAAACTTAATTCCTAGTCCCTATGTAATCTATCTGCATATATTCTTTCATTATCTATAATTACTTCTGCTTTGTTTACTTTTTGAGTTTTAGGTAACTTACAATCTCTAGCTTAATGTCTTATCCTTTTTCGCATTTTGTAACAAGTCCACTTCTGATAGTTTTCTTTTGGGTCCTATAAAAACAACGGTCTTTTATTTTAATAATTTTTTTTACATAATATCTTTGTCTTGGTTTTTTTGTATTTATATCTATTTGATTTTTCTATATTTTTGTGTCTTTAGGTCCTTCGTTTTTTATAGATTATCTGTACAACCAAACGGTGGTGCTGTTTATCCTTACAACCTTTAGATGTTTAATTAGTACTTTCTCCATTTAATATTTTTCTTTTTCGGTTTTCACATAATTGTACAAACCACTGATGTGAAATTTTTATTCTAGCCTCCCTAAAGTTGAAACATTTTTCCCCCCTGTTAATCCCTTCATTGTTCCATCTTTTAATTAGTTTTGTCTAATGGTTCCTGGTAGTTTTTTGTGTAAAATATTGTGGTCTTATTTCTTTTGCCTCATTTTATATCAATATCTTTCTTTATAATAAATTCTTTAAATGCCCATGTGTATTCTTCTATATAGCACATTTTACATAGAAGCTAATTTTGGTCATAAGTTGTCTATTTATTTAATTTTTTTCTCTATTGGGGGAGGGTGGCTTTTATTTTTGTAGACATGCAACCAAATTCATTTCGTTCGTAATGCTTAAGTCATGTTATCTAGTATGTCTATATTTGTTTGTTTGATGGAGACCCCTCTATTTTCCTTATCCTCCTAAGCGTTTTCCAAACTTTCTGGGGGTAAAAATTCGCTATCCATATTTTTGTTGTTCCCAACAAATTTTCTTCTATATATCCTGGCGTTTCTTTTGTTGTTTTTTTGTTTATCTATTAGATGTTTAGATATATTTCCTACCCATATAAGATTGCTTTATTTTATATCTAATAACCCAATTTAGATCTAAAAAGTTTATATTGTTCAGTTATTGGTCTATGGCATCAATTTTTTATTTAATTCTACTATTCCATGTTTGCATTTGTTCTATCTGATCGTTATAATTATTCTGTAGTAATCATTGGTGCTGTCCTTTTGGGACTACTTTCTTGAGTATTCTCTGGGGTTTTAACTCTTGAGTTGCTATTTATTTAATATCGCCCTGTATTTTATTTTTAATTTTTTTTTCGGGTTAGTCACTTGTTCTAGGATTTCTTGTATGTTTCCTTATATCACTTATTCTGATTTTTGAACGTTCATTGGTAGCTGATTCATTTATTTCGTCTATTTTCAAGATTTTCATTTATTTTTGTTTCATCTTAATTTATTTATTATTCAATTCAAGTTCTTATCTTTTTTTGTATTTGTTTTTCTTTTTGTTTTGTTCATATAATATTTTAGCCTTAGCTAATTCTTTTTCTAATTCACTATTGTGTCTTTTTAATTTCTTCTAGGTTGGTGTACTTTCCCTGTTTTTGCGTGTGTTTTTATTTTTTCAATCTCTTTGATTTATCTATGTCTTTCTTTCTCTTCGTTTTCCTTTTTATTCTTATCATAGCTGTTAAACTGTCTTCTATTTTGATCTTCCTTTTCTAACATTAAATACAAGTTATTTCCTATTTTTTTTATATCGTCTTCCTAGGTTTGAAAATATTATTTTTTAATTACTAAACCAGCTTGATTTTCAGATGTTTTTTTTTCGTCTACTGCAATTTCTTCTTTATGCATTATGATTCCTGTTGTAATTATTCATGTTTGTATTTATAATTCAAGACGAATCTATTTGTATTTCTAGCATAAATATAACTTTTCCTTTGTTGCAATAATTGATTTATTACATACGCCCTGCTAACATATTTTCTTCTAGTCTTCCTCTTCTGTTTTTAACTCGTCTTTTTTTTTCAATATTTTTTCTATCAGTTTTTTTTTGCTTATATATTCCTTTGTCATATTGTTTTTTTCAGATAACAAACATATTTATATTCTGTTTTAGAAATTAATATTCTATCAAAAGGTTTGTCCTTGCTAGTATTTGTTTTAGTGAGTTGGTAATCATTTCCTATTCCTATAT
Organism: Solanum habrochaites; assembly: GCA_027704765.1. NCBI lineage: Eukaryota > Viridiplantae > Streptophyta > Magnoliopsida > Solanales > Solanaceae > Solanum > Solanum habrochaites. Next base: position 15,254,758 of record JAKWJA010002496.1, read on the forward strand.
ATAAAGTGTTTTAACTTCTTCGGTGTTTTTTCGTATTCTTCTTTCTATCTTAGTTTTTGTTATGGTAGTTATTTTTATTTTGATATTTGGGATTAATTCTTCATAATTTTAAGAAGAAAATTATTTTTTTTTCATAATATTACTTGTTTTAAGTAGATCTTAATCTTCAATCGGTTGTATTTCATTAGAATTGTTTGAATATATTCTAAAATATTTATTTTCTCAGTGTCTCAAATATTTGTATAAGTTTTTCAATTAGTAATTTTTTCAAAAAGTGTTCCTATTTTTTTCTATATTTTTTCTTTCCAGAATTGTAAAGCATAAATAATCTATCATTTGATTCTATAAATAATTATAAGATCATCATATAAATCTAGTCAAAATCATCTGGGATAATTAATTCTGCCCAACCTTGGATTGTTTCTTACTATTATCTCTATGTCAATATTTTTTCATAAATTGTTCTTTTATCCTGTATTAAAGACCTTTCAGTAATATAGAGTATTAATATCTTGTAGTTAACATCAGCATCTAGTACAATAAGCATTCTTTTAACATATTTTTACTAAAAATTTTATTCGTCTAACCTTTAATAGATAATACTTATGTATTATGTAACAATAATGATTTTAATAACATCTCGTCTTGGCACACTACGTGTTTTTTGGTACCTTAAGGATACCTGACTGCTCTGATAACAATTTTGAGGTGGAATCGGAATTAAGAAGAAGAGAGAGTTGGCTTGGAGGACTTGTTTTAATTTCGAGGGAAACCTCCTTTTCTTAAAAAAAAAAACTATTATTTTTGGGCCAGATAGCCGTCCAACTAAGCTTTTACACACTATTCTTGGTTAATCCAATTTTTATAACTTGTAATGTTAGGTTTATTTCGTCATTAATATCTCTCTGTTTTGTATGCTGAGTAAAAATTTAATATAAACAAGTTCCTTTAGTTATTCTTTTTATAGTGCAATAAATTGTTTTTATGTAGCCTCGTATTTTAGCTACTTCTTCTCCTGTTACAGTATATACTGTACTTATCAATCCGTATTGATATGCAAGTTGCTACTAGGTTTGAATTTGTACCTGGTTTGTGCTTATGAGTTTAATTGTTCCCTTTTGTGTGTTGGGTTAGATTAGTTTTCATTGGATTTTGGGTATGTTTTGCTCTTGGAATTTTGGTATATTAAGTTTTCCTTTTACTGCACTAATTACCTTTTTTCTATAGGGGTAAAAATTCTATCATCTTTCTGCTAAATATTTTCAATAGGTGTATCTATGCTTCTCTAAAACAACTTTTTATCAATATTTTGTTCCTCTCCCTAAGTGTACACGTATTTTATGGGTGTTTTAGCTCTTATATCTTGTATTTTTGTCTTATTTATTATTCTCTTAATTTAGTATAGGTATTGTGTTGCTTTTCCCTTTTGTATATAACAATCTATGATGTGTTTTTCTTTTTTGGCTAACTAACTAATATCATCTTTTGTCTTCTAAACCACAATTTCTTAAAGTAGGTATTTCACGTACTTTTTCAACATTTAGATCTAATCTCTTTTTCCTTTTGTTGTTCAAAAAATTGTATTATCAAATATAATTTTTTGTTCTGATAATTCTTCATTTTGATAGTCTTCTTTGGATATTTTCATGGATATTGCTCTATTGGAGATCACTTTCATCCATCATCTTCCTTATTTTTGAGCTATTTTAATTCATAGGAACTTCAAATCTATTAGTTTTCTGGTCCATTGAATCTATGGAATAGACGGAGAGAAAGAATAGAGTAGGCTATCATATATATACCTTACTAATGAATGGTTCTAATGCCCTTCCACGTGAGAAAAAAATTGTATTCTACCTGGACATACTAGAGCAAAGATTTGTTCTGGAATCACTATTATATCTCGAAAGATCTTTGATAATCTACAAAGAGCAAAAACAACAACCTGAACAAAAGAAGACATTGTTATAAAAGAAATTCAATTAACAAACAAATCACTCCTAAAGTTAAACTTAAAATTCTTGATGAATGCAACAAGTCTAGCCTTACTTTCACAAAAGAAACATCCAAACTATTTTCAACCTTTTTCACATAATAAATGAACTCGAAGCTTGAAGCTTGAATAACTAAGCGTTGAAAATAAAATATTAAAGACAGTTCGTCTCTTAAATTAGGCCTATTAGCTTCAAAGCTAAAACACAACACTCTTCTGAAGGTTAATGTAATACTAACTAACCAGTGATAGTTTTTAGATTTATTATAAAAAAAAAAAACATAGATTGACACATCCAAAAAATTAAAATGCAGGATCATGCATAAAAAGTTACTTAGTAACAAAGCATTAGGATAAGCAACTCAAGGGCGGAGCTAGCAAGGACCGAGGGGGTTCATCCAAACTGCTTCGATTGAAAATTACACTGTTTATACAAGATGTAGGCACATTCACAAACTCATTGACATAGAAATTGGAACAAAAGGTCTACTATGCATCTTCATGAAGGAAAGGAATAGAACAATAAGCATGTAATCATAGTATTTCCAATTACTGATCCTTGTCCTCATTAAGTCGTGTATCATTTTTCAAGTTTGAAATTCAACAGCCGAAAATCTTTCTGTTCCTTCTCGTGACCAACAAAAAGAGAAGATGCTACTGCTAGTAGTATCAAGAGTAAAGGATCACGAAAACCTATATCGGGTTCCTTTTTTTTTTCCTATTGAATAAGAAGCTCAGAAGCTATATTGTGTTTAGAGTTTTTCATTAAAAATGTGATTAGCTTGTCAACTATACACCATTGAGTGTTAGAAATTTCAAAATTGAGTTTTACATCTATCTAAACTGCTGCTTGAAAGTCTTTCTGTATTATAAGAAATTGAGACAAAATAGTAATGAGTACACATATCTGCAAAATGAATTAAAGAAAGAGCGCCAAAAGCTCACGAGATTTCTGGTGAGGTTTACCTTATTCTTGTTTTTACATGTTACACCCATTTTATAGTGATGGGTATATTGATTTTCCTAATTCCAAACCATAAATGCATAAAAAGTAAAAGACAATTTTGATTTTTATAAATAAGAGATTAATATCTCAGGAAAAAAAATAGAATGAAAATTACCTCCAATTTCGGTAGTCAAATGTGAATTTTCATCACCAAATTGATGCACCAGCGGGACTTGAATCACTCTTCTCTAATTACCTTCAATTTCAAAAAGTCTCTTCTTTTCCAAAAGTGAGTATAGGAGAATGACAAATAGAGAAGCAGAAAATGATGGAAAATATGAAAAAATGACACAAGGACCAAAGTAAATAATGAAAAACCGGAAGAGTAGTACGTGTTTATTTACTAGTGATGAGGGTACGATAGTGTAGTACAATTTTCAACGCTATTGGTAAAAATTTGTGGTGTCGTGTTTATTTTTAAACTTAGATGTATTTTAAAGGCTGATGAATTGTTAGAGTCGCGGTGCTTTAATCTTGGGTTACCAGAATATTATACATATCATTTAACTTACTTTTGGTTCTTATCTAATTCAGAAGGAATTGGTCTAGTTAGCTGGCTGTTGTCCAGTTCCAAGTAGGTGAAACTTTGAAGTTCTCCAAAGAAATCACATGGAAATGACCCATTCAAAGTATAATCTCCAAACAAAAAATGAAAGGAATAGTAGATGCTTTGGAATATCAACTACCTATCGATCTGTAAAAGTTAACTACCTCATGTTTTTGTATAGTTGAATTTATTCATACTTGATTCCTTCATAACAGTAAACAACAAACCTCACCAAACAGAAAACATAGCGAATTCGAGTATGTTATAAATCAGGAAACATACTTGTGTGAGAAAAGAGTGAATTTCAGCCTAGTCCCAAAGTCACATGCAGACACACCACCTTTCACCCCGGACATACCATAGCCACCTATCATTCTTGGTGGTCTCTAATCACCTCTACCACGTCCAACAACAGGGCTACATTGATGGGGGCAGACTTGACCAGTTATTCTTCGGGGACCCAACGGGGGAACTCCATGCATAGGAGCTGCACTAGGTCTCACATACCACACGATACAAGAAAAACAGAGAAGGGATTCATATCAAGTGTTAAAATAGTATAACAAGGACTATTATCAGGATAAAATGGCAAAAAAAAAAATCCTGAACAGAAACATATGAAAAATCTTTTTTAAAACAGTAAAAGTAAAAATTATATAGTAAATCTTTCAATCATCTATCAAGAAACAGACAATAAAACTGGCATATAAGCTAGAAATTCTGAAGCATTTCATCAAGCAAACAAGCTAAGATTAAAAATATAGCTAAAGAAAATGTAAAGGAGTGCTGATCTTTTGTTAACTAAGTTTTTGTAACTATTATGCATCTACTTGTTACCTGCAATAGAACTAATAACTTCTTAAAAAAAAGAGTTTCAGCTTAAACAACTAAACCAAATCATTCCCACAGTGAGCTAATGAAATAAAATTGTGAAAAAAAGCAACAAAAATCATAGAGTATAAAAAGGAAACCAATCAACAACATCATCACTTATTCTCCAAACAAACTATAACCAGTCAACAAACAAAAAGAGGAGAATGAATTTTTCCTCGTTAGGTGTTCAACTCTTGAAAAAGGACCTATAATGATAGTTATTCCATATACATTATCTATTTCATTAACAATAAATAATCAAAAGATCAATATGGATTAAGTTTGGAAAGTTGGATTTCTCATTTACCCTCTCGAGCACAATCCATATTGATGCAAGGATTGGTGATTGAGGATCCACACAAAGTTCTATGAAATATCTTAAAGATCAAGGAATAGATGATAAAAATCACACCTTAAGTACTCAATATGTCAACCATCAGCAGTTCAGTTGTCCCAAATATAGACATAATTGTCCTAGTTAAGAGTCCACATGTTACCTTGTTTTCCAAGGTGAATGGGAAATGATTTATTTCCTTAAATAAACTTTGGTAAAGAAAGTTTAACAAGACTCCGTGAACAAAAATACACTAGAAAAAAAGAAAGAAGAAACAGAAAAGCAGAAAGAAGGTGGAATAATTTACCAATTTAAATTTTGAGAAGATCTGTGTTACAAGAGACAGATGCAAATTTAGAGTTGAAAGAGGTTGCTTGAAATGAGCGTTTTGAGGACACGGTATATGTAATTTGTGTTGTACAGTACATACAGATAAAAATCACTTTGGCTTGATGTTCCTTTTTCTGATAGCCCTTTTTTTTAATCTTCCTTTGTAGGACTAATGTTGGAATTGTGCTCCATAGTGTCGATATTTGTGTTAGCATCTGTGAAACAGACTCTATTTGATTCAAAATTAGTGAAAAAATTTGAAAATATGTAAAATCCAAAAACAATGAATTATAGAAGAGGGAAAAAAGAACTATCGGCTATCATATAGTACTAACTTTTGCGTCAGTTTTCTTTCTTCCTATTAACTTTTTCCAATTCTCACATGGAGAACACAACAAATTGCCAGATGCCTAAAGACACAACATATATACAATTTTAGAGTTGAGTTGTACCTGCAATGAAGAATAAATGAATGAAGTATTCATTGTTGTTGGGATTGTTGTTGGGCGAGCATATTTTGGCGAACATATTTTTTTTTAAATTTTTTACTGACCTTATTGTGTAATGTAGAGCTTCCTATAGTTTTTATGGGAGACATTTGATGGCCTTTTAGGCTTAGTAGGTCTTGCTTCTGAAGGATAGAGAAGTTAGGATTTCAGTGAGTGCTTTTTGAATGATTTCTTCATATACTATATCATAAGTACATTGATCATTTGTATCTTCTACGGTAGGCGTTCCTATTAGTATTTTGACATTTTTGAAAGTTTTAGCTCCGAATAAAGCGATATGAAGTTGAGCATGCGAGAAAACTGATTCACGTAAATAGATTCTTACAAAAGTTCTATTTTACCAATAATGATGCTTTATTTTAACTAGAATCATTCAGGTGACAATATATTTACACGACAATGATGATTTGAGAAATTAGTTGGTCCCCTCAAGACACAATCATTTATGTTTGAAAGAAGAGATAATTGATTTCCACTAAATGTCAATCTAGAACATGTAAATCACCCACCATATACAATTGAGTCCTTTTTATTTATGGAAAACATGAAGCAGCTACCGGTAAACTCACAGGGAGAAGTTTCTATTACCATAGTATACCAACAACATGGAAATCTACTTTTTATTGTAGCACTCGTGCCAGGGTCTATGAACCTTTAAACTTTTCAATTTAAAAGCTAAATCACACCAGCAAATTAGAAAATATACTTTGAGATCAAACTTTACTATGATGTCATCATTCTTGACCTCCATCACCCTTAAACTAAAAATTTGTATCAAGTAAGTATTTAATTTAATCGGACAAATCAAGTAAGTATTTAATTTAATCGGACAAATATATGGGCAAGACATTTTAAAAACTTGAAGACTTCTTATTTTGAAAGTTTTTTTTTTTCATTGTACTCCTTCAGAAGTGCTATTTTAAGCTCTAACAATGAGGTGTATGCTTCACTAACCTTGTTATGTAATGCGAAGTCTTCCAATAGCTTTTACTTGAAAACATTGGTGGCCTTTTAGGTTTAGTAGATTTTCTTCCGAATGATATAGAAGTTAAAGTTCCATGTGAATGCATTTTGAATAATCTCCTCGTATACTGTATTATATGTAGAATGCTCATGTGCATCTTCTATTGTTGGTGGATATATTAATAATTTTAATCATCATTTTAGTTATATGACCACTACGAATGACTTCTAAAATATAGAATAGAAATTACTACATATCTATAAGTGCACAATTAAAGAAGGAAAAACAAGTTGTATCAGGCATGCTATCAAACACCCTCAGTACATTGAAGGTCAAACATAGCATTGACATGCATGCGCAAAATTTTAAACTAACTTGATCACAAAAGAACCCATCCACCATAAAAAAGTACGTTTTTTTGCACAATTTTCTTTACTGATTGACCCAATTTCATTACCCAATCACCGAATTTCTATTACCAATAAAACTGTGAAATGGACAAAGAAGGAATGGAGAAAGAATTTGCCAAAAATAAGAAAATAAAAAACACAGAAATACAATAAGAGAGAAGAAGAATAAACACGAGAGAAGAGAAGAGAAGAGAAGAGAAGAAGAAGATATGTCGGAAAGAAGATGAAGAAACTCACCAGTTTCAATCTTGAGCTAAGTTGCAGGAGACGAAGATGGAGATTTGGAGTTGCTTCAAATGAGACCTTTGGAGTATATGCAGATGCAATTTTTGTTATAAGAGCCAACTAAATTGAGCCAAAAAGGGTCAAAAATGAGAAAACTCCAGTACAATATGAATGCTTGTTGTACAATGACAATATGCAGTGTTCATTCTTTCACGTATAATTCAGATAACATGTTGTACAACTAAATAATGCAGTGTTAGTCCTTTCCTGTTAACACACTTGATAATAATTGACTAATTCATAATTTTTTTTAACTAATTAACATTTTCTTAAAAGGAGAAGTTGATTGACAAATCTATCAAATATATATTCGTGACCGTATCAATTTTAAAATTTAATGAACCTTTTTATATCTTACTACAGTAATCGAATTCTCATGTATCGTTAGATTACATCCAATTTCTATGCTATGTAGAAACTTTTATACGTCTAATGCAGCGACTTATGAAGATAATAAAATATGCATACCACTTCTCAAACATAAATGATTATAAATTTCAAGAATCGAGGAAATGAATCGATTGATACATAATTGTGTTTAACAACTTAAACTCTGTGCTTCTCATATTTTGTATAGCATTATTATTTCATTTCTTATTTTATAGATGATGCATGATTTTTCAAACACGCTGAATTGACAGTATGTTTTTTCTTTTCACTTGTGATTTGATTTGATTTAATTTTTTTGCTTCTTAAAAAAAAGGGATATGTCAGAATATTGGATGTGTGATTCGTGGAAATTGTTTAATGCAGAGTCAGTGTATTATAAACAATAGCCCTACGTGGATTCTATATTAATAGATGATCCATCTATCTGCATGTTATTAATAAAATTCTTAAATACTAGTAATTATTTGAATATATCAATCACTAGCCTTCATTTATTTAATCATATACAATCTACAACGACAAGATCCATCCATATTTGATATTTTTTAAAGTGATATTTTTTATTAAAAATGAATCTGATTGGAAGGTTCATACAGGACTCATTTTCTAATGTCCGTAACAGCATCAGTGCATCCCTTAAATTTGAGTACAAACTTCACTTCAAGATATTTTCAACTCTGTCGTATGATTCATAAAAAAGGTATCAAAATAATGACCAAAAAACGAAAAAAAAAAAATTTCGTACAGGCAGGTATCTAAAATAAAACCATCGTCAGTTAATGCATGTCAAGCTGAAAATTTGTGACCAGTTTAAAGGGTCAGATGTTGGATTAGCCTTTTCCTTAACTATGATAACAATTATTGAATGATGTTCTACACTCCATTACTATAAACCCTACATATTTTCCTTCAATTTTAAGTCGCGGATGACAATGGGGTGGGATGGATGTAGAGCGGGTTTTAAGATGTGCAGGGCGGGGAGCGGATGTGCAGGATAGGGTTGACGTGACAGTTATTTTAAATTAATGTTGCATAATTGGCAGTATTGTGGGTATAGACACAATTTTTATTCGGGTTCAAATTTAATTTTAACTTTTGACATGTTATAAGAGTGATAAACATTATTTATTTAGATAGTTTGTTTAAAGCTACTAAAACATTCAAGATGGTAAATGAAGATGGTTCAATAAAAATAAATACAATTTCTTACATGTTTCCTAATTGACTATTATAAATTATTTTTTAAAGTCATTAACTATTAAATTAATATAACTTTATGAAAAAATGAATTTCTTTTTATAAATTTTATTTAGTGCACAAATTTACCACATCAGAAAAAAAAAAATGATAATAGCATTATGCGGGCGGCCGAATCTGTTCTGCCTAGGGACGGGAGGGGGTAAGGCGGGTGGAAATTAAAAAACATTGCTATCTGAAGCGGAGCGGGATGGATTAAATTTTTTTACCGGTTAAGCTCAACTCGCACCGCCTCATTGTTATCCCTCATTTTTAAAGTTTGGGAAACCTTTTAGTTTGATTTCATTTACCTGTATCTTTTTAAAGATATTTGTTATTTGCTTACAAGACATTAATTTTGAGATGAAAAGAGTGATTATGCTTCAAGGATTAACTTCAAAATTCTGATGGCTCCTATTAAAAATAAAGAAAAGTGCTTACAAAAATCAAATGTATTTCTTGGATTGAAAATTTTGGTTACATATGGCACAAAGTATAAAATTTCATGAAAGTTGATGCGAAATGTGGAATTCAAACACAACTTCTTAAGTTCATATTCAAGAGATTGTTGGAAGAACAAATAATTTGTTTGTCATATTCTACACATTATTAGTGTAACTATTTATGAATGTTTTAAAAGTAATATTCTCTATTTTTTTATATGCTACGTAAATCACTATTTATTTCAAATGAATTTATTTTGAAGTGTATTTACAAAGTCAAATATATAGTGTATTGGAGAAGTAATTTTTATTGGAAAAGTTGACAATTGAAAGAGAAGTTTTGGTATTTTGAAAGTGTTTTGTGAGGACAAGTGTCTTGACACTTGTCATCTTTTGATTGGTTTCCTCCTTTAAATAGCTTTCAGATCATCTTTCAAATTGAATGAATAAAAGTAAGAAAAAACATAATACATAAATATGTTACTTAACTTAACTTTAAATTATATTTATTATGTCTTTTAATTTTGGATGTATATAAGTAGACACTTAATCTTATATAAAGTTAAATAAATACATATATATGTAACGACCCGTTTGTCGTTTTGAGCAGAGATTTGATTTCTGGAAGAAAAACTTGGCTGGAGAGGACGAGGATCCCACGACGGACCGTATGGGCACGAAGGACGTTGAGGGAGGTCGTTCCAAAAACACTTAGGAAAAATGAAAATTTGGGTACTGAGATCGACTCTCTGAACGTCACACGGAAAGGGAAGGAAGGAACCGTCGTGGCCACGATGGACCGTCACAGGCAATGCACTAGAAATCAAGTTTCTGAACTCTGTGACGAGCAGCAGGACGGACGTCGCAGGCAACGACGGCCCGTCACAGGCTTGCGTAATCCCAGGCTGGGTTCGGATTTTCGGTTAATTAATTTAGGGGGCGTTTTTGGACTATTTCCGCTTTAATTATAAAGTGTGGGTTAATGGGTTTACGTTAATGTTAATAAGGTCTAATTACGTGGGGGTTAAAAGAGGTAACCTGAAGTTAATTGTGTTAGATTGCCATATTTTATACTTAATTATATGCTAATTAGGGTAGGTACAAGAAAGGAGGGGTTGAATAAGAAAACGAACAAGAAAGAATGAGGGAGAACGAGTCGCGAGAGAGGAGAAACGAAGAGGGATAGCAAGATTTGAGAGCTAGCTTGTGATCGCAAGTCTTCGGTGGAGGTAGGTTATGGTTTTGATACTATTGTAGTTAAATCTTCAGGTAGCGAATGATATGTGTTTGGTTGTATTTTAAGTCTTCTATTATGCTTAATTGTATGCTTGTCATGAATGTGATTACGTAATTGGATAAATAAGCAAGATGAAAGCTTATTGAACCCAAACCGTGAAAACCCCTTGTAATGATGATACTTGGTATAAAAAGGATTGATGAATAAAAGTAATGGGTTGGATGAGGCTTCGGATTATAAAAGAAGGATGATGAATTAATAAGAATGAGATTAGTGGAGCGGGTGTCACGGGAACGACAGTACGGCATTAGGGGAAACGTGGGGTGTCAGAAACCGACACCGTGTATTAGGGGGACCGGGTGTCACAACCGACACGTAGTATGAGGGGGACAGGGTGTAACGAACCGACACGTTGAGAATTAGGGGATCGGGGTGTCACGAACAGACATGTAGAATTAGGGAATCGGGGGTGTGTCACGAACGACACGTAGACTAGGGATCGGAGTAAGTGGAGTGTCACGTACAGGACACATAGTAGTAGGGAGCGAGCTGTACCACGACCGAAACAGAGGAATAAGATATGAATTGAAAGATGTTAATATACTCAATCTAATGAACTAATCCCAAATGAGTATGGTATTGAGGCTTTGAGTCCTCAATGTGTGAACTTGGCCGGTGGTGTAGGTACTTATAAATGATTATAGAACTTGTTGTTGCTACATGTTGGTATATAGCTTGATTTTAGATATGTATCTGTATATACTGTTTTCTTATTTTTGAGTGGGCCGATATACCTACCAGATACTCGTGTTGTCTGAACACTTGTATGTTTCTTTCTTTGTTATATGTGATTGCAGCAAATACCGTCGTCTTCAACTCAACCGACAACTCTAGCAGTCTCAGTACACCGGATTTCAAGGGTGGAGCTACGCTTCTAGCTTGGACTGGATCTTCTTCCTCTGTCTTGTGCCTTGAAGTTCCGGCCATGTCGACTTAGCTTTTGTTATTTTTAGCTTCCTTGAATACTTTAGGTTTATTAATTTGATCATAGATGTTCTGTAGTGATGACTTCCGATTTTTGGGAAAAATAGATGTGAATTTTAGAAGTTTATGAATTGGTTTTATTAATGAGTTTAAGGTCTTCCGCATTACTTTCTGGTGATATTATATTGAAATGTCAGGGTTTTAGATTTGGTTGGTTCGCTCACCTACGGGGGAGGTAAGGTGGGTGCCAGTCGAGGACCGTTTGGGTCGTGACAAACTTGTATCGAGCATAGGTTCGCATGGTATCCCCACCGAGGTGATCACCACAAGCCCACACCCACAGGTCTAGTAGAGTCTTAAGGAACGGTAGGGGGACACCTTACTTTTCTTTGGAGAGGCTAAAACTTTAGGAAAACTCCATTCTTTCTTTCTTCTTTCGTGTTATTACTTGGAATCCAATTGGTATCTAGGTGATACCAATGGTATTTGCCCTCTTAACTCTATTCGCAGATGGTTAGAACTAGAGACAAACAACGACGCGCCACACCACCGTCGCAAGACAAAGAAAGGCGTCTGGGCCAGCCACTAGGGTTGGGTTAGCTCAGAGAGCCAGTAAGGAAAAGAGGCCGTGGAACGAGGGCCGGAGAGGACGTCCTCTAGAGGAAGAGGACCGAGCACCTAGCCCATCTGGGTACTAGGGCGGTGGTGGTGACCCCCCAACGAGGAGGAAAGGAAAGGGTGGTAAGAGCAGGGTGAGGAAAGGGAGAACTGAACGTGAAGGAATGAGGAATTTCCACCCCAACCTACCCCCAGAAATGATCAATCAGGTTTTGCTATCTTAGTGGAGTTTATCTGTAGGGCCAGACGCCTCCAGTGTTTTCTACACCAACACACTCCGGTTCCGGAGGAGAGTACAACATGAGCTTACTATAGCTCCCCGAATGGATGCCTCATTGGAAAAGAGGGCAGTTTCCTCGTCGACCACAGGGGCCTGATAAATGACCAAATGATAAGCCTATGAATTTTCAGAAGATCTTTGAAATTGAACCTCAGTATTCAAGGGTGCATGAATCTGGGATGCTATGATTTTGGTTACTGTCATGACTACTACACAATGGGTTATTAAGTAGAACGATTGGGTGTTGGTTTGGACTATCAGTTTCAAGGGAGGGGAACGCCAAAATGTGGTGGCGGGTCACATGTTGAGTGGCAACCAACAGAAGAAGCACCACTATGACTTGGGATCATTCTCGAGCTTGTTATGGAGAAGTATATCCACCGGACTTTGAGGGATAGGGAAAAGATTAAGTTTCTTGAGGCCCTAGAGCAAGTGGCTGTCGGTTACCGCATATGGGCTAAGTTTCGCGCATTTTATCCAGGTATGCCACCCAACTTTGTTTCAGTCCACAAGAGAGGATTCGCTGTGTGTTTTTGAAGGGGTTGAGTCAGACAGAGTTGCGGATTCAGCCTTACCAGTAGCGGCTACGGCCAAAATAATTTTCAAGAAGTGGTTTAGACTTCGTGATAGAGGTGGAAGGAGTGACAGCCAGATGACTTCACCCATGGCATCACATCAAAAAGGTTTTTCGAAAGCGGAGCGTGGTTTAATGGTCCTTACTCTAGAGGACGGGTTTTAAGGAGATACTTGGTCAGACAATTCAGTATCGTACTAAAGATGTAGTGGGGGGGGTCCACCTCAGACCGGTCAACACTTCGCTGAGAGACCTATGCTTGACTCAAGAGAGTGTTGAGGATGGGGGAGACGGGAACATTATTAGGAGGAATTGTCCAAAACAGAGTATAGACCCCCACTAGCTAGGGTAGAGGTGGTCATGGTAGAGAGGACGTTATTAGGGGAGAACGCGGTGGAGAGGAATGGTGTTGGGTCACCAAAAACGGTCGAGGTAACGGGCAAACTGGAGCCAACTAAGTAGCACAACAGCGGTTAGAGGCAACGGGCAGGACAAGTGATAGGGCCCATTGTACGCTTTACCTGGACGGTCTGAAGCAGGAGGCATCAGATGCTGTTTATCACGGTATCTTTTGGGTTTGTGATTTGCATGGCTTATGTATTATTTGATCCTGGCTCAACATTTTCATAGTATCTTCTCATTGATACTGGTCTTAATTTACATTGTGAATTGCTTGACAGGCCTATTCGTTCGTTTTCTACTCGGGTGGGTGAGTCTGTGGTCGTTGAAAAGGGGATAGTGTCTTGTCTGTGATTTTGTGGGGAGCAATAAAAACTCAGTAGACTTTGTTTAATCTTAGAAATGGTTGATTTGATGTAATCTGGGTATGACTTGGCTTTCTCCAAATTTGCCATCTTGGATTGTAATGTAAAACTGTGACTGTTAGCCAAGCTGGGACAGATCCGTTAGTGTGGGAGGGTGCTACACTTCCAATCGGGTTGTATCGTCTCCTTTCTTCGTGCAAAGAGAATGGTTAGTAAGGGTTGTTTATCTTTCTTGGCACACCTCGGAATATACACCAGTTACCTTCAATTGGTCGGTCACAATTCGATAGCCGCAAGTTTTTTAGATGTGTTTCCTGAAGACTTAATGGGTATGCCACCGGATAGAGATATTGACTTCGCATTCGATCTTGAAACCAAGTACTCGCCCCATTTTTCTATACCCCCTTGATAGAAGGCTCCCGCGGAGAGGTTAAGAGAGTTAAAGGCTAAACTTCAAGCGTGTTGAGCAAAGGCTTATTAGACCAAGGAATCCCCATGGGGTGCTAATGTTTTGTTTGTGAAGAAGAAAGAATGGAGGTCTTCGAATGGCATAGAGTACCCGGCAACGCTAACAATAAAAGTAACTGTTAAGAAACAGGTACCCTCTTCTCGCATTGATGATTTTTTCGCCAGTTACCAAGGTGTTGCTGTCTTCTCTAAGATCGATTGAGGTAGGTTATCATCATTGAAAATACGGGCAGCGATGTGCCAAAGACTGCTTTTCGAAAACAGGTATGGGCATTATGGATTCTTTCGGTAATGTTCCTTTGGACTAACGAAGCCCCTGTGCTTTAATTTCATGAGCCTTGATGAACGGGATTTTAAGCCATATCTGGAATCTCTTTAGTGATCGGAATTTATTGAGGGATATACTGATATACTCCAAGAGTAAGAAGGACATGAGGAGAGTTTGAGAATTGTGTGGAAATGTTGGGGAGAGAGAAAAGTTTTTATGCCAAATCTCAAGTGTGAGTTTTGGCTAGATTCAGTGGTCTTTATGGGGCACGTGGTCTCTAAGGATGGGGTGATGAGTGGACCCCTTAAGATCGAAGAGTAGTGAAGAATTGGGTCAAAGACCACAACTACAAAATGTGTCAGAAATAAGAAGCTTTGTTGGTTTTTTAGCCAGTTCTACCGTCGATTTGTCAAGGGAAATTCTCTTCTAATTGCTTCCCAATGACGACTTGACCTAAGCAGAATGTTCCATTTTGTAGGTCGGAATGAAGGTGAGGAAAAGCTTTCAGAAACGCAAGACATTGTTAAATACCGACCCTATTCTTACCTTGCCAGTAGAGGGGTAAGAACTTCATTGTGTATGTGATGCCATCCTATTCTGGTTTGGTGTCGCCGTGCTAAGAAGAGAAAAAATGTAATTGCTTATGCTTCGAAGGCCAATTAAGGTGCCATCATGAACGTAATTATCCGACCCACGATTTAGAGTTCTGCGTTTGGTTGTTTCATTAAAGCAATGAGACACATACTATATGGGGGTGTAGTGTGAAGTCTATAGGCATCATCGTAGACCTACAGCATGTCTTTACTCAGAGGATTTGAATTTGAGACAGAGGAGGTGGACTGACTAATGAAGGATATGATGTTACTATTTGTATGCATCAGGGAAAGGTAATGTTGTAAGCAAGGCTTTTAAGTAGAAAAAGCAGGGAGCATGGGTAGTTTAGCCCAATTACAAGTTTCTAGACGCCCATGTCTAGAGAGGTTCAGACTCTGGCTAATGATTTTTGAGGTTAGAGAAGTAAAAGACGAAGGGAGGATTGTTGGCCAAGTGTGGAGGCGAGATCTTCTTTTTGACAAGATCAAGGGGACACCGTTTGATTGACGACGAGAAACTAAGCCGAAATCCGAGATAAGGTGTTGCGAGAGAGGCTCTAAAGAAGCACAAAATGGATGAGAAGGTGTGTTTTTGAAATTAACTTCTTTTTTGGGGGAGGGTATGGGTACCCCGTTGTGTGTGATTGATCCACACTATTCTTACAGAGGCTCCTAGTGCAGGATATCTATGACATCCTGTGCAACCAAAATGTACCGTGACTAAGCAACAATTTTGTGGATGGAGTAGAATGAAGCGCGACATTGTGAGTTTGTTGCAAATGTACAAATGTCAGCCAGTAAAGTATGAACACAGAGGACCCGGAGAAAATTCAGAGAATGCCCATTCCTGAATGGAAAAGTGGGAGAGAAGACGAGAATTGCAATGGACTTCGTGGTTGGTATTCCAAAGACATTGGGCCAAGTTTGATTCATAGTTGGGTTAATTGTGGACAGAATTAAACTAAGTCTACTCATTCATCGTTAAGGTGACTTCCAATGCAGAGGGGCGAGAAGTTAGCTAGACATACATCTCAGAAATTGTTCGGTTTTGCATGGGAGTCATTTACATTATATCATATAGATTACGCAAGTTACTTCTAAGTTTTGGAGAACATTGCACGCGGAAATTAGGTACTAGGTTGGGACCTTATACTGCATTCACCACTCAGAACGATGGAAAGTATGAACAGCGAAACGAGTCAAGTATTGGAAGATATTGATTCGAGCATGTGTGATATGTGAATTCGGTGGTCATGGGGATAACTTCTTTACCCTTTAGCGGAGTTTTCATAAATAATAGCTATTCACTCCAGTATTGAGATGGCTCCTTTCGAAGAGGGTTGTATGGGAGGAGATGTAGGTCTCCCATTGGTGGTTGATGCCATCGCGGTTTAGACTTTGGGGTACTGACCTTTTGAGGGATTCGTTAGAGGAAGGTGAATGAATCTATTCAAGAAAAGAAAAGCTTTTAGCGGTCAAAGTAGGCAAAGGGAGTCAGCAGTCGAAAGGTTAGGAGGGACTTGCGAGTTCATGGAGGGTGAGCAAGTTTTAGTTTGCTGAAAGGTTTCACCAAATAAAGGGTGTGATGCAGTTTGGTTAAAAGAGGTAGCTAAGACGAGGGATATTGTCCATTTGAAGACTAAGCGAGTAGGGAGGTGGTTATGAATTAGCCTGCCCAAGGGACTGTCAGGGAGTTGCATCGTATTTCATGTGTCTATTGAATGAAAAGATTCCTGGGGATGGAAAACTACATCATTCGTTGGGATTCAGTTCTGCATTGATAGACTTATCTATGAGGAGGAGCGGTGTGCCATTAGATAGAGAAGTCCCGCGAGGTCAAGGGAGATTGCCATCCATAAGGTGCCATTGATAGAATCGACAGTTGAGAATCCACTTGGAGAAGAGGCTATTGAGATGCAAAGAAAATATCCCAACATGTTTGCAGATCAGGTACTCCTTTCACTCTTGTTGTTTTTCTTCTGGATCGTTCGAGGACGAACCGATGGGTAAATTGGGATCTATTTAACGACCTTGTTTAGTCGTTTTGAGCAGCAGATTTATTTCTGGAAAAACGGCTGATTGAGACGACGGATACCCGACGGACGTCATGGCAGACAAACCGCGAGGGAGTCTCGTTCCAAAACACTTAGAATATTGATGACAAATTTGGGTACTGAGATCGACTCTCGTGAACGTCACGACGGAATGAAAGGACGGAACGTCGTGGACACGAGCGGGACCGTCAAAGGCCATTATGCACTAGAATCACGTTCTGAACTCTGTGTACGGAGCAGCAGGGAGGACGTAGCAGGCACGACGGCCCGTCACAGCTGCGTAATCCAGGCTGGGTCGGATTTCTGTTAATTAATTTAAGGGGCGTTTTGGACTATTTCCTGCTTAATTATAAAGTGGGGGGTTAATGTAATAAGTCTAATACTTGGGGGTTAAAAGAGGTAACCTTAAGTTAATTTGTGGGTTATTATTGACATCTTGTATACTAAATATATGCTAATTAGGGAAAAGCAAAGCGGGTTTGACTAAGAAAAAGAAAAAGAACAGAATGAGAGGGAGAACGAGTAGAGAGGAGAGAGGAAACGAAGAGGATAGCAAGGATTTGCAGAAGATAGCTGTTGATCGCAAAATTCTTCGGGGAGGTAGCAGGTTATGGTTTTTTTATGGTTTTTGTACATTGTAGTAAAAATCTCTTAATAGCGAATGATATGTGTTGCGGTGTTATTTAAAGTCTTCTATATGTTTAATTGTATGCTTGTATGAAGGATTAAGTAATGCTGATTAAAATAAGCAAGATGATGAAGTAATCCGGAATCCCAAACCTTGAAAAAACCCCTTGTTAATGATGTGATGCCTTGGGGATAAAGAAGCTTGATGAACTAAAAGTATATGGGGTTTGATGATGCCTTGGTATAAACAGAGGTTGATGACTTAATAAGAATGAGATTTAGTGGAGGAAGGCTGGGGTGTCACGAATCGACACGTAGCATTAGGGGGACCCCGGGTGTCAAGACCGAAACGTAGATTAGGGAGTACGGGCGAGGTGTCACGAACCGACAAGTAGTCTTAGGGGGGGACGCGGTGTCACCGACACCGACACGTAGAATTACGGGGACGGGTGTCAAGAACGACATGAGAATTAGGGAATCGGGTGTCACGAAACCGACAGTAGAATTAGGGGATCGGGTGTCAAGTAACGACACATTATAGTATGTAGTCGGGGAGCGGCAGTGTAACCGTACCGAAACAAGAGGAATAAAGATTAATGAATCTGAAAGAGATGTTAAATACTCAATCTAATGAACCTATCCCAATTGAGTATTGGTATGAGGCTTGAGCCTCATGTGGAACTTGGCCCCGGTACTTATAAATGCTTATAGAACGTGTTGTTGCTACATGTTGAGTATTATAGTGATTTATGATCATTATCTGATATGATATGTTTTTATTTGAGTTGACACGCTGAAGTGATACCTATCAGTACTCGTGTTTCTGTACTGACCCTACGTGTAGGTTTCTTCTTGGTTATAGTGGATTGCAGCAAAAATACCGTCATCTTCACTCAACCGCACTCTAGCCAGTCTTCATTACACCGGATTTCAGGGTGTTGAGCTAACGCTTCTAGCTTGGACGGATCTTCTTTCATCATGTCTTGATGCCTTGAGTTCCGGTAGTTCCCGGCCATGGACTAGCTTTTGTTATTTTTAGTTATTGAATACTCTTATAGTTTAGTAATTTGCATCATAGCTGTCTTGTAGTGATGACTTCCAGATTTTGGGAAGGAAATAAAGATTGTGGAATTTTAGAAGTATTTGAATTGGTTTTTATAATGCGTTTAAGTCTTCCGCATACTTTATGGTTTGATATTTATTGAAATGTCAGGGTTTGGTTTAGATGGTGTTCGCTTCAATAGAGGTAAGTGTGGTGCCAGTCGCGGACCATTTTGGGTCGTGACAATATATGTCCTACATGATATTTTACGTGTAATTTTTGTCTTATGTGATGTCCAACATATATTATGTTACGTAGGACTCTCATGTCTACTTCTTCAAGTTTATACATGTTTAAGTGTCTACCTGTGTATATTCAAAGTTGAAGGACATAAATGTGAAATGAGACCAACTTAAAGGGTACATTTATGTATTATCTTGTAAGAAAATTATACTCTACTTTCCCTCTAGGCTCTAACCTCTCGATCTCTCTCTCCTTTATATTTCATTTCTTTAAAAAATTGACCTGGTTTAATTTAAAAAATTAACCTGTTTTAATTTGAAATGAAGTTTTTTTAAAAAAATATTTAATTTTATGATTTCAAATTAAAGTTGTGTTAATTGTACCAAAATGTCTTTTGAATCTTGTGGTCTTAAACATACCGCGTGAAAAGTTAAAGGGTTGCCAAAAAAGAAAATGAGACATTTTTTTTGAAATAGACTAAAAAGAAATCTGAGTCATTCTTTTGAAACGGAGAGAGTAATAACTTTCTCTTTTGGTTAATTATAGATTTGGCTTTGTTCCTTTTTATTTTCTCTCTAATAATTAATTGATGCTAATTAGTTTGCTGATTCGTGTATACTCTAATTAAAATAGGGAATGTTTGTTTAATTTTGGGAAAATATTTTACACCATTGCAATAGCTTTTTTGCACATTGTCCAATGACTCAAGATTAATTTTCTGCACTATTATTTACATATTATCGTAGTAATATTTATCTTATTTTTAGGATAACTATTTTATTATATACTGTGTTATACCATTATTGTTATATTTCAATTGTTTCCCAACAATCTAAGAAACTGATTTAAATTATATGTGTTCTGAAACCATTGATAATACTGATGTTGGTGTTATCCTGATTACTACTATTAACGTCATTCTGTCAGAAGCTTATGATAAAGAAAATACAAGTATGTAAATAGATACGGTTGCAAATCCAATGCTATAATTATGAAACCTTCGTGAAAAATGCACCTCAATGTAAAAGAATATTGGAAAGAAATGACAATTTTGCTAAGCTAAAGATAAGTTTCGCTGAAATAGATAATATGATTATTGCGGTATTTCAGAAATAAATATTGAGGCTAAATTGAAAAACTATGTGATAGACTTTGGTGCTACAATACACATTTGTATAAACAAAAATAATTGTGTCATACTCCCAAGTTTAGAAAGGAGAAGATATTGTTTATTGATTTGGTGACTCAAGGGTAATTAAAGTACTTGAAAAGAGAAAAATTGTTCTCAAACTCACATTTGATAAACTTTTGGCATTGAGTGATGTGTTGCATGCTCCTGATATCCAAATCAATTTGATTTTCGAGGAATTATTGAAAAAAGGTGGGAAAAAAGTTTATTTTGAAGATAATAAGATTATATTAACTAAAAATAATATTTTTTGTGGGAAAATTTTTTTGTAGCTATGATTACAAAATATGTGTGCTTAAATTTTGTGATGATTACATTACTGTTGTATTTGTTTTTATTTATATGATTGAACCTATTATTTATGGAAATTTTTTAAAATGTCAATATTTTTACGCATTATTTGTTTGAGAGGGTCATTAGCAAACTTTCCCTATTTAGTAGAAATATCAAATTTAGTTTGTTAGGTATTTATTTATGTTTTTATTATTTGTTTCATTTAAAGAATTAATTCTTTAATAAGAAAATGGAGAAAAATCAAGAGAGGAAAATATTTTCAAGTAAAAGTAAGGATACTTTAATTTTCTAATCAGTTACATTTTCAATAAAAATTTAAACTTGGTTCTTTTATTTTCTCCAGAACTTTTACTTTTTAAAATTTATATTCATTCACAATAAATCTCCTTTATATTCATTATAGTTTTTTATTAGTTTTGTTATCATTTCCAATAGTATGCCAAATGTATCTATATAGTTATTAAGAAATATATTTGTATTCATATTTTTTCCTTGTTTTGTCGTTATTTTTTTCTTCGAAAAAATCTTGCATTATTATTTCAATATGTATTTGATTGTATTTCTATTTATTCTAGCTTTTATTAGAATTTTGTATAATAATATTAAATACAAAAAAATTAGTATGTGAAAAAGTGAGAAGGAAATATAAAAATTGAAAAGAAATAATTGAAATATGTGGTGTAATCAGTCTTAAATAAAAATACATAACTGTTGAAATACCATTAGAATAAATTCTAAATTAGAAAAAAAAAGGCAAATAATAAACTAGCAGCATAATTTTGATAATACACATATTTAAGGTATACATCGATTTTTAATACAAATTGAGAATGTTACAAATTTTGAATTTTTTTATATATCTATAAAAAATAATAGGATTGTTGTTCTTCATGTCAAATAATAACATATCTAGTTAGTATACATTGAGATGGATTCAATTGGGAACACATACAAAAATTCATAATATACAAACATGAGATTTGAATGAAGATAAATTTAATAGCCATACAACTAATTTGCATAGTAATGGAGAAAAGGTATAAATTCTTGTTAAGAAAAAAATTACAAATACAAATACATAAAAATTTCATAGCATACACACCAAAGTCAACAAAAAGGTCATTAATTAAAATATGAAATGTCATAGTCATGTAAAAAATGTATTCATAAATTATCGAATATCTACAAATGGAAACAAAATATGAACGAATGAAAAAAATAATACATTATCAAAATTAACAAAAATTGACCACCAAAATACAAATCATAAAATAACAAATGAATAAACATTATTAAAACTAATAAATATTGCACAATGTACATAACAAGAGATTTACAACAATATATTAGTAAACATTGTTGAAACAAAGTGTTATTCTAACTTCAAACTCAAAACATGCCAAAAAATCTAAAAATTCTACAAAAGATTAAAATCCTTCACTCAAACACAATTGGTCTTCCGCAGTCATTTTCTTGTTAACACTCCAACAGCGATTTATCTCATCCCTCTCCGGTTTCATATGATTAGATGAATACTTATCTTGTAGTCTCTCTTTCCCTCATTTAGAAAGCAAGATCTTTACAATATCCGACTATTTCTGGAGTAATATAGATTAAATGATGGAAAATCAAGAAGTCGTTCACTACGATGAATTAGGTCTTTAGAATCATTCTTTGAAGAGTGTTTTATAGTTTAATGATAAAAATCATACTTTCACCAATGATTAAAAACAATTAAAAACTCAGAAAATAATATCTATAAAAAAATTACGTTATAAAATACCTTTAATTAGAGGAATTTTGTGTGAATCCAATTTTTTGAAGATAAAAAAAAAACATTCGGTAGAAGATAATAAAAAAATTGGAGTCGAAGAGAGAAGGATTTGGAAGGTTGAATAGGAAATATGAACATGAAAAATATGGAGAGAGAGAATTTTATTTTTTTACTTATGGGATAAAATAACTATGGAAGAGAGAGATATGAGGAAAATTGCAGATTTTAAGTTTTTAAAATTAAAATAATTGGAAAAAAGTGAAACTATGGATATACATAGAAATGTAAATAAAATTATTTTTTTAGGAGATAAAATAGGGATATTAGAGTACATATTCTTTTAAAATAATGACTTTTAAACCTACTATTTAAAAGAGGAGTTTTTTAATAATTAAAGTTTACTTGATTTTGACTAGTTTGTTAATTTTTCCTTTATTTATTTCATGCTATACTAGAGAATATTAAATGTCTCTTATAAAAAGTATGTGCATCTCTTGGTTTAATATCTGATTTAGACTCAAATAAATTTAAATTTTGATAATTATGAATATTTAAAAGTGTGAGAGTGCCTCACTTAAGTTCTCGTGCCTAAACCTAAGAAGAGAAAAATAAATTCTAAAATTGTCGATTGGCACAGCTTTAGTGATATGCGTAATATAGCGTTGCCATATAAAATTCTTCTTTAGTAGTGCAGAAAATTAGATCAAGTCTTACATAGAGATAATTTTATTTCATTGAGGTGGATAAAAACTGTTGTGATGAAAAGATGTGAAAAAAAAATCTACAATAAAGAATACCAGTTGAATGTGAAAAACACCCTTCAAACAGAAAGGAACCACACGGGAGGCTCGACAGGATTCGAATGTTTATAACAATACGAGGGTAAAGAGGGTTGAAAAATATTCTTCTAATGCTAACAAAAAGTTGCTCAAAAAAGAACAAATAATAGCTACACCAGAACACCAGTTTCACGGTGGAAAACACCCTTCAAATTGAAAGTAACCACCACGGATCGAAAAGATACGAAATTGCTTCAACTATACCAATAAAGAGGGTTATAAATAGTTTGCTAATGGCTAAACAACAAGTGCCAAAAAAAGAACAAAACACTTAGTACACCAAAAAGATAAATAAAAAGAAAAACACCCAAAAATCCAGTTCTCTGTTCGGACCTAAAACAGGATCTGGGGACCTGCGAATTCGATCTCCACCGGTCAAAATAACACAAGATGCAAAAAATACTCATTCCAAATTTCAGCCCGATCCAATGATTAGTTCATCCAGAAACATGATCTGAACGTTGTTGATCGGAGAAAAAGATTGCAACAAAAGAACCCTTTTCCTTTTCTCTTTTCTCTTGTTGAAATCTCTCTCAAAAACCTCTCTTATGTTCTAATGTCTTTCAAAGAAAATATAAATGAGCAATTATATTATTTTCTCAAGATCATCCTCTATTTATAGAGTTGTGGTTTTCCTTACAAAGCCAAAATCAACTACAAATAGAATTACAATTCCAACCCTTTTCCTAATAGAATTGAAAACCAAATAAAGAAAATAATTCCAATCCTTTTTCAAGTAGGATTAGGCCATGGGCTTTTGGCTGGAACATGGGCAATAGCCCAACAAACTCCCCCTCCAGCCAAGGGGCCAAATGGACTTTAAGTGAAGTAACTTTTGACAGGCTTCCTCCCTGCCACACTTCTACAAAACTCATGAGTGTCTACTATGAGTTCTTTTTACTTATCTCTATGAGTATCTAACATGACTTCATCATAACCTTCAGGTTCTCCCATGTTAGTCAATAGAATATACTCATCATGAGAATAACGTGTTGAGCTTCGCTTCTCTTTAGTAGATCTTCTACAAGAGGTTTCTGGATCATTCGAAGTGGTTATCTCACCTTGAGTTGGTTGATTATCAACCACAACATCATAAGTAGGAGAATTTATATGTTCTACACTCTAATCATTATCTAGATCATTACCTCGGGTTCCCTCATGTGCAGAAGATGTATCAATAATAGGAATTGGATCAACATCAACTAAGCTCTCATCAGTATGAGAATCTAGTTTTTCAGCTTGTCTATATCTTCAATATTTTGATCTTCAAAGAACACAACATCAAGATTTCTAATGAGTTTCTTACCAATTGGAGAGATATCCAAACTCATCTTGACCATAACCAATGAAGATGCATTGCTTAGTTTTAACATCTAATTTCGACCTCTCATTTTTTGGAACATGCACACAAGCTTTACACCCAGACACTTTTAAGTGATCATAAGAAACATACTTATCAAACCAAACTCTGTTTGGAACATCACCATCCAAAGCAACAACATGAGACAAATTGATAACATAAGCAAACAACAGTGTTAAAGTACTTCAACCAAAAAAAGGAAATTTGAAAGTTACCTCTGAAAGCACAATCTAACTCTCTCAAATTAAAGTTCTGTTCATCCTCTTGCCAAGCCATTTAACTTGAGGAGACGTCTTTGTAGGAGTCTTTCTGATGCCGAATTCCCTTGAGATTTCTTCCCACTCCCTCCTTATCTCTCCTAGCCCTACTCTGACAGTAGTTATCAAAGGGATCAATATACTCCACCACTATTATCAGTGCGAAGACGTTTTAATTTCTTTGTCGTTTATCTCTCAGGATAAGGCTTAAACGGTTTAAACACATCAACATTTGATCTTTTATTTTAAAGGGGCGATATTACCCAAAATCTTCCGCGAGACCATGATCATCAATGAAAGTAGCCCAAATAAAGTGCACCACCTTTTGACTTCCCACTTTGAAAGGGACAACAAAAATCTAAGTGTACTAGCTCTCATAGCCAGACTTTCTTGAAGAGGATTATGTGAAAAGAAACTCTTTTCTCGTTTCCATTGGCTAGCAATGAACACATCTTTTAACCTTTGTTTGTGTCACACCAGCAAGCAAATCTGCTTAGCCAAACATTGTGATCCCCTTCTCGATCATATGACTAGCCTCTTGTGCCAAATTCTGAGAAGTATCGCTATCACCAAATTTATAGAGTCACCAAGAATCGATCCTTCTGTCACGATAAATTGAAACGTTTTCTTCCTCAAGCTAAAAATTCATGATCCTTATGAGCTTCCATTGGACTATTGAACAGTTCATTATGATAGCAATCATCATCTAGGTTATTCTACAGAGATCACATTTAAGGGCATCTCTGGAGCATGCTGACATTCTGAAGGACCACGTTGAACTAGTATGTTTTCAAATCAAACAGTGCCAATACCGAACACCTTAAACCTCACCAGCAAGTATCCATCTTTTAACACCTCAAATGTTAACAGAAGTATAAGATGAAAAGAAGTCCTTTTTTTTGCGTCGTGATGTGACATGGATGTGGCTTGTAGAATTCTACCACAATAACTATCCAACTTGTATCTTGAGATACCAAAAGTGATGACGTCTTTATCACAAGCGAGATAAGTCATCTTGGACAATAACAACAATTATTTTCATGTTTTCTTCCTTTTTCCCTTCTTTAAGATCTTACTTCAATGTTTGCAAAATATTTAATATGTCCTTTCTTTCCACAAATGATAATATAATATTTGGGATTCTTAATTTTGACTTGCTTCTCCTTTACCCTTACTCCTCGGATTCTTCTGTATTATATCTCCTCGATCTTCTATATATAGAAAAATCTGAATGTGAAGATGGTCTTGAGAGGTTCTTCTAAACCTCTATCATTCAACACCCCACTCTTTGCATATTCCATAGTCACCTGTCCACAGTGGTAGAATTTGTTAAAGAAACACGAAGAGTGTTCCCAAGGAAATCCGTAGAGTATTAAATTAAGAGACAAAGGTTCCTCGTGTATTTATCATCAAAATTAAAACACCCAATCCTGATAGTGAGCAAGAATACCCTAAAAATCATTTTATATGATCAAGATAGGACTGCCCTACTGTATTAAAAGGTCATCATTGGCTTTAACAAGAACAACTTGTTATTGCTAGTTTTGTAAGCGTAAAACGTCTTCCAACCTTTTCGACACGTTTCTACATGTGTCTTCATTCACAATATGGTTGCTAAAACATTTATCGTCAATCCATTGTATTATATTCTCATACCTTGTTGTTGCTCAAATTCTCAATTTTCATCGGTCCCCATTTCTGGGTTATGAGCAGAAAAAATCAGAAGATGATTTCTTCACGAACAATTACATCTTTCTCTTGCTTTTCCATATGTGTAGTTTCTTACGTTTAGACATACCATCTTGATCATAATTCCCCGCCACTTATAGATAACCTTAACTCGGTACCAGTCGTTGTGACGAAAAAAGATGAAATCGAAAACTAACAATAAAGAACATACAGGTTAACGTGGAAAAATCCTTCAAACCAAAGGTAACCACCACGGAATCGATAAGATCTGAATTGTATCATTATACCAATAATAGGATTACAAATATTCTTCTAATGACTACAAAACAAGTGAAAAAAAAGAACAAACAATAGCTACACCAGAACACCAAGTTTAATGTGGAAAAACCCTTCAAACCCAAGGTAACACCACGGGATCGACAAGATCTGAATTGCATAAATATACCAATAAGAGGGTTACAAATATTCTTCTAATGTCTACACAACATGTTCCCAAAAAAGAAAAATAATAGTTACACCAACAAAAGATAAATAGAAAGAAACACGATCCAAATACAGCTTCTGTTCGGGACCTAAAATAGGATCTTTCTTACCTCCAAATTCAATCTCCACCATTTAAATCAACCACCAAGATGTCAGAAATACTCAGTTCAAATTTCAGCCCGATCCAACGGTCAGTTAATCGGAAAACACGATCTGAACATTGCTGATTGGAGAAAAAGACTGCAACAAAAGAACTCTTTTTCTTCTCTGTTTTCTCTTGTTGAAAGCTCTCTCAAAAACCTCTCTTATGTTCTAATGTATTTCATAGACAATATCAATGAGTAATTAAATTATTCTCTCAAGATCATCCTCTATTTATCGAGTTGTGATTTTCCTTACAAAGCCAAAACCAACTACAAATAGAATTACAATTCCAATCATTTTCCTAATAAAATTGAAAACCAAATAAAGAGAATAATTCTAATCCTTTTTCAAGTAGTATTAGGCCATGAACCTTTGGCTGGAACATGGGCAATAGCCCAACAAAAACATATAAAAATGATAGCCAGTGATTATGTGATTATATGTTTGTTGATGACATGCTTATATTTGTTACAAATTTAAATATTGTGAAAAGTACTTAATCATTTAGAACCTCCGATTCAATATGTAGAAACTTTCTAAAAGCTAAGTATTGCACTAATGTTCATCCAACTACTGTCCATTGATATCTTTCTCAATCACAGCGTTGGAAGGCTATGTGAGAGTTGAGGGTCACAGACCCTGTGAATGATCTTATTTGGTAGAGGATAGGCAAATGGAACATTAACTTTTGAATTGACAATTGGATCACTCAAGGGACACTTATTTTCTCATGGAGCATTTCATAGAATATCAAGATGTTAATGTGAATGAAGTTTTCAGGAAAGATGTATAGAATTGGACAATACTCATACCTCAGCCAAATGACTACATCAAAAAATTATAGCTAGATTTTCTGTTACCATCCATTAAGACAGATCCATATTTTGGACGATCTTTGAATCAGGAGCTTTTACGATTTCCTCAGCTTTGGAAAGTCTTAGAAAAGTGAACAATATTTCTCAATTTGACTCAAGACTATGGCACAAAGATGATCCTTATAAAATGTCATTTGTAGCTTGGAAAGCTATTCACTCTAGGCTACCTACAGATGAAAAAAATTTTAGATTTAGAATTACATTAAATAATGATTGTTCTTGTTGTATTGGTGCAAGTATGACCCCAAGATCGGAAAGCTCTAAGCACCTATTTTGCACTGGTCAATATGCTCAAAGGATTTTACAATCTTTTGTTGGAGATATGGGTGACTTTAGAAGAATTAATCTTAGAGAACTTATGTACAAAATCTAAAACTTCAAAGTGCATAACTTCATTGCAGCCTATGTTATGAGAAATTTGCCAATGATTATCATGTCGGAGCTTTAGAGATAGAGATATAGCTCAAAATTTGAACATGATAAACCTTTAATTTTCCAATCCACCTCTATGATATCTTTCAATATTTCATCTTATCTAGTCCGCCTTCACAAAATTGTTTATTAAAGATAATTGGAGAAGCTTACTTACAGTAATGGACACCAACTTCAGGTATTATCGTTATTTCAGTCAAATAGATCATACCCCCGCTCTTGTTTGTCAAAATGAACTCAGATGGATCATATGTTGGTAGTCATGTGATTTATCATGACCTTCATTCTCCCGTTGGGCCAAGGCACTACAAACTTAGCAAAAGCCTCTCTGTTTCTTTTCGGTCTCTAGTGGTGTGTGGATAATGGTCATACCTTTATCTTAGGAGAAACAAATTTACCACTTCTTCAAAATTGTATAAATGAATCTTTGAAGGTACCTAGGAGGATACATGAAGAGGTGTAGGAGATCAAGAAACTAGTAATAGATCATGGAATGATTACTAGGCATTACTTTAGAGAAGCTATCAAAGTAGCGGGACCAAACGACATATTAGGAAGCATAACGCTGAAACGTAATTAATCCCCCACCTGCCTCGGTATTATATACCAATAAGAGCTTCCAAACCGCCATCAGAGGGTTGCCTAACTAGTGATAGATGGCAATTTCCATCATTTAGAGTCAAGATGAGAAAATCGAGAAGGCTCCATGAGCCTCCTTGAATCTTTTCCTTTCTCACTGTTTTGGGCTATCTTTTTCAGTTTTCGTTATATCTATATATATTCTATGGAAGGCTAGGCCTAGCCCTCCTTAATATGTAATCAGATTTCAGTGGCACTCAAATCATCTTTTGGAGTGAAAAAAAATACTTTTCAATTGGAGTTTTGAGATCAAATGTACACTTCTTGCTTTTTTTTCTTTAAGAACACCAGGAAGCAGGAACACATGAAAGAAATAAGACAATTTTTAAATTTTCAACATCTTCAATTCTTTACGAAATCATGTCTATTTCAATTACAACATTAATTTCTTTAAGAAAAACTAAAATTCTAGAATCACCTGTAGAGTATAAAAATGCATCCCGTATTTAAGAAAAATAATTCAAAATGAAAATCAATCCCAAATTTCAAATCTTTTCTTTAATTCGTATTTTTGTAGTTGTTTTTTACATTAAATTTATGTTCCCTGGTGTTTTATGAGTTTATGTTTAAAATTTTAAATGATCTGAAGTTGTGAAGAAAAATTCTACCATGTTGAAGTTTTGAAACTTAGAAGAAATTAGAAGTGGGTCTTATTGTTAGGATCGAAAATAAATAGGTGTACATGCGAAAGCTAGCAAAGCAAACCTCGAAAGATCACGAGTAAGAAGACAACGAGAAATATACCAAAAGACACAAAAACTTAACGTGGTTCGGTCAATCGACCTACGTCCACAAAGAAGATGAGTGAGTACAAAATACAGAGAGAAACAACCTCAATCAATTCACTCGGAATACATGGGAGGTTCACACAAGTGATAATATATCAAGCTTGTGACCCATAAATTCTCTCCCCAACCAAAACTCTCAAAGCCTTTAAGACTACATTGTGAATGCTGATTAAGTTAGAAGGAACATTCCTTCTATTTATAGAGTCCTAAAACCTTGTCCTTTACCAGAAAAAGATTAGTCAACCAAAAACCTTTCACTAAAAGGAAAACCTATTTCTAGTAAGAAATTTAGGGCAAATAAAACCCAACGTTTATTGAGTTAGATTGACTTCAAGCTCAAAAGATATTGATTTTTAGTATCTAGATCGAAGGGAAACTAGTCTTGAAATTTCAGGCGATTTCGTGAAGAATTCAACAAAATTGAAATTTAGAAATTATGAATGTTCTTTATTTGTTTTTGGTGTTTTTAAGGAAGTAGAAGGAAAAGTGTACATTTGATCCAATAACTCAAATTGAAAAGTGTTAAACCTTGTCTGGGGTATAAAAAAAGTTTTTTTAAAAAAAAAAATCGGAGTTAAAAAATGATATGAATGAGCCTTTTTCTTAACATCAATGACATATATAAGCCAAACTTTTAACGGATCTAAATGAGTCTTTTCTAACAGTTTGATGACATAGTTGAGCTTTTTCCCTTAAATGAATAAATAAGATTTTGAATACTTTGGTGTTAGAAGGGTGATCACAAATATTGATGTGGAGAGGTAACATATGAAAATAGATATGAAGTGTTATAAGGGAAGAGAGAGAGTAGTGGGGGATTTATAGAAGGGAGAGTTGAGAAAAAGAAAAAGAAAAGAAAAATAACCTGAAAAACTAAAATAGTGGGTAACTTGTCGATAAAATTTGAGCAATGCAAAAGTACCCTCTAGATTATGATTGAAATTTCAGAGACACATCTTAACTAAATTAAGGTCCTATTACCCCCCTCCCATTTTGTGCACCTTTTTGGCTTACGTGACATCTAAATATCTCTCATGCGCCTCAATTGCGTACAATCACGGAGTGTGCCACGTAAGATAAAAGGTGCACAAAATTACCAAAAAAAAAGTTCAGGGGTAATAAGACCATAGTTTAGATAAGGTGTGTCTCTAAAATTTCAGTCAAAGTCTAAAGGGATACTTGTGCATTTTTCTAATAATATTTTGTAAAGAAACACGTTGCGCCGATGATGTATATTAGTTAATCTCTTCAATGTCTAGTGACTTGATAGTGACCATCAAATTCATGAACAATCTTGATATTACACAACATAATGACAAATAATTTCTCACTACACTCAAAACATAGAGTTCATATTTTCGAATACGAGGTAAATGTTATGTCATAAATTACAAGATAAAATATAGTGTTATGAGGCCGTATGATTTTATTAAAAGAACATATTAGTTCATACACATTTTGATCGTCATTGGCAACCCTACGTAGGGTATTGAAGCTTTAAATTACTTCCTACTTGTTTATTATTTAAAGTAATTTAGAAATAAAAAACAAGAATATGACTCTTTAAAAATAATATTTTTCTTAGAATATATATAATTAAAATAATATTGATATATTAATCATGAAAAAGACATTTTTGTTCTATCAAGTAACAATGGGCGTATTTTAGATCAAACTAATAGCAATATGAACATTTTAAGACCATTTATTTGACTAAAGGTATTTTTGTTAGTTTCATAGTTTAAAATGTTTGACCATTTTCCATAAATAAAATAGCAAATGAAAAACTAAAATAAAATACTTTAGTATTGTCACTTCCATACTGTTAGGTAGATAAAGCCAAATGCAACAAGCTTGGGACAATGAGGATGCAGAATATAGTGGTACCACAAGTATTACTCCAACTAAAATGAACCTTGCTTACAATAACAGAGCATATTTGACATGCCTGAACCCAAACGCTGCATCTGTTTCTCATCTCAAAGATGAGATATAAATTGGAAGACTCTGCAGTCCGACATATTTATAAAAAAGTGGATATATCTTACCCTACTTCACCTACAACATCAACAAACTAAGAGAAAATAACTGGCAACTGATTACATGCTTCAGAAACAGAAAATCAATTAATCATCGGTAGGGTCATGTGAAGCTTTAGGGATGGTGCTTTCTGGAGGGAACAGTAAAGGATCTTGCTGTTGCTCATATGTATCACATATACTCAAAACTCCTTTATCTTCATTGCTGGCTTTCACAGGAACTAGTGAGGTATATCAGAAATTGTCACCCACATACAAAAACTGCACCAAGGATGATGAGACAACCTACAGGACCTAGTAGTCTCTTTTGTTAGGGCATTCAGATGCTCGGTGACCACTGCGCCCACAATTGAAACATGCACCACCAAAGCTTCTGCAATAGAAACCAAAAATTATATCATGTTACAGGCGATAAATGTGAGAAAAAAACCGTGAAGTATAGGGGAAGGACTATCTTGGCCATTCACAAATAACATTGGACATAAATAGTCCATCTTCACTAGCATTTATTGACAGAAATGACAAATAGTACCGTAAAAAGTAAAAACCTAACAGCAGTATTGGAACTAACAGAGATTTCTTGCATAGAAACAAGATTGTGTCCAGACCAGGGAGTACCTGCCACCTCCCACCAGAAACAGGTACCAAGGCTAGAGTAGATGGGGAGAAATCACCAAGTGTTTTGTCTCTACTGGGATTTGAACCTCAGACCTCATGATGCTCAACCCATTTCAACGAGCACTAGATCACACCCATGGGTGCGCACCTAGAAACAAGGCCTTTGCAAGTATCAACTGTAGAGGATGTGCTTAACAGCTAATAGATAAGTGACTTCCAAATTAATTATGTTCCTCTTTTCTACTCTAAGCAAATGGTTTGTTCTCTCAACTGTTGAAGGACACAAATCCATTGACATTGTCCGAGTAACAAATCAGACTTCTAGTCTTTTCTTTCTTTTCTTTTTTCTTTTAAATTATGTTCTGGGCAGATGTAGATTATAAATGGCGCTCATTCCAAGTTCTGTTCTTCACAGTGCCCAGCATCAATGCCTTCACTCACTCGTGTCAAACTTTTCATAAGTACCGTCTTCTTTGCAATTCCAATCAGAAGGGTGATTGTGATAGCAACTGAGACCCAGAAAATCTGAGAGCAGTCCTTCTCAATGGTTAAGAGGCCCAAAAAGAAGTGTCAAAGTTGGAAATCAGATTGAGTCTCTGTAAAGCTAAATCCTTAGCACATAATCTTGTTGGTAAGGAAATTGATTCACTCTTCAAGAATGGTTCTGTACTAGGAATTTTTTCTAAAAGCAGGACCAAGAGGGAAGAAAAAAGTTTGGATGCACCTCAAGAATGTCAGATTTGATATAGATGAAGAAAATTAAGACCAGAGACACTTCTGAATAGAATTTTGAAGTCATGATATTTAATGATTCTCTAACTCTTTATGTTACCCTATTTCATTAGCTTTTAACATTAGTCAGCAGCTTTTCCACTAGCGAATGGCTTTCTCTCTGACCTTGTACCAAGAGTGTCCACTTCGTGCAAAGATATTTATTCCCAATGTTATATATAAAGGACCAAAATAAGTCTATCCCAAATTAAAGAGTGAGCCATTTACATCATTAAGTAGCAAGAAGATTATAATAATAATAATAATATAAGTGAATAAGGATTGGGTTGTGGCTCACTACGATTAGAAAAAAATAGGCAATATAAAATGCATGCCAAGCTTTAGTAAAGCAGTATCTGTTCCAATGAGAAACAATACCCCAATATATGAAGGTGTGATCCCAAGTATTATTTTGGATTAATATGCATTGATTTCTACAAGATTGTCTTCAAAACATGATACTTGACTTGGATATTCATAGGTTTGGCCCTAACATTCCAAGTTGAGAATTCGATGGTTTGAATATAAAAAAAAAAAAAAAAAAAAAAAAAAAAAAAAAAAACAAAAAAAAACAAAAAAAAAAAAAAACAAAAACAAAAAAAAAATTAGCAAGATCTTCAGTGCAATGTAGATAGTGGTTCAGTCAGCACTCCTTCCTCCCAACAGAGACAACTACAGCCGCAGCATCGAAGACGTGGCGGGTCGTTCCATTATGGACCCCACCAACATCTGTTGATTGTAATAAAAGCCACTTTGGTCAGTGTAAGAGGAGCTCAGGAGTTTGTTATTCTTGTGGAGAACAGGGGCACTATGTAAATTATGAACAAGGTATTCAGGCAGCTCAGACAACTATTGGTCGCTCTTAAGGTCACATGGTGTATTAGTCAGCAGGGTGCACAAGGTGCAGGGGTACCACCCCATTTTGAGCCTATTTGGCCAAGCGGCTAAAAACTGCTTAATTTTACAAGCATTATTAAAATAGTTTTTCAGACAAGTGCTTTTGAAAATAATCTTTGGCTAAATTATTTGAAAAATGCTTTTGATAGGTAGATTGCATTTGACTAATCTTTTGAAAAGTGCTTTTGAGAATCAAATCACGAAAAAATGACAGTCATCAATGCACTTCTAATATTAAGAATATATTATATAGAGAGATTATTTTAAATATCTATTATAAATTCAATTTATTTTTATTTTTGTTTAACTAAATAATACATATTACAAATTTTCAATCAATAATTTACATAGATAAATCAAAGAAATATTAAATATTGATATAATATTAATATTATGATTTTAATATAATAAAAATATGAAGTCAAATAAATTAAAAATCACTCCACACATTAAAGCATATTGTAATAATATATTAAATATAAAATAATGTAAAGAATTTATTGTGAAAAAATGATGAATAAAATTCCTAAATGGAACTTAACCAAACTTATGAGATATGCTAATTAATTAGAAAGAGATACATTGGTAAATATGTATAAATGGTAGGAATACTTTTGTCTAGAAAAAATAATTTTCTGCTTCGGCTATTTTTAAGAAGCAAATTTTTTTAGCTTCATCTCAACAGCATAAAAGTTGATTCTTCTATATAAAAGTTGTTTAACTAATTGGTCAAACGCCTTGATTTTCCAAAAAAGTACTTTTTTCTCAAAAAAAGCCTCCCAATCACTAGGCCAACCAGGGTCTTCTATGTTATGGCTATAGGCAAAATATTGAGGCATCCCATGTGGTGATATCCGACATGCCTTAATATCTGCTCTATTTTTAGGCATTTGCACTTACAGATCCCGGATCTACACATGCATGTCTATCTACTTTGCATCTTATTTAGAGAGGGATCTCAAATTCTTAGATTAGTCTTTAGTTGCGACTCAAATAGGGGAGTCTATAGTCGTAGATTAGGTTTACCAGGATTGTGAAGTCTCGGGGTAGGGAAGGACCACGATCCATTTCATTGTATAAAAAAATGATTAATTTTGATGATATCATGAGTATGGATTGACTAGCATCATGTCCTACTACACTTAATTATCACGTCAAAATTGTAAGTTTGTAATTCCAATGGAAGTATGTCAAGAGTAAGAAGGCAAGACAACTACAATTAACAACAAAAGGATATCTTTCATGATGGGTAAGAAAGGGCTGTTTGGGCTTCATTATTGTAGTTCTGGACACCCAAGCGGAGGGTATTATGCTTGACAGTGCCAGTAATAAGTGAGTATCCAGAATGTTTGGATGGTTATGCTTGACTGTGCCAGTAATAAGTGAGTATCCAGAGTGTTTGGATGGCTTACCGGGCTACCTTCGATATGAGAATTTTTTGAGTTATGTGTGGACATTTACCCAAGATAAGGGTCTATTTCAATTCCATATATCATATGGCACCAACAGAGTTGAAACAGCTAAGGGGCCGTTTGGTAGCTGGTTAAGATTCAAGCTAATACATAAATAACTTGGTCATTCAGGTATTAATTTTATACATTGTTTCATTTGTAAATAAAATAAAAGTTATTGATGTATTAATTCATACAATTTTATTAATTTTACACAACGTTTGGTTGGTAAACAAAGCAACTCTCATAGGAAATGACATTGCCAAAAATAATTTTTTAGATAATCGTGCCTCAAACTGATAGGATAGAGCTTTCATAGCATTATGTTCCTTAGGCAATTTTATCCATTTTTGTCATTAATCTTACTCTTTAGATCCTTGTTTGAAATATATAAACAAATAATCACTGCAAATATTTGAGGGTGGAAAGGACTAGTAATGTGGAGATGGACAATGATTGTATTTTAAAGATTATCTCAACTATCAGCATTTTTTGTGTTGTTATTATTCTAAAAAATTTTAGATATATTTGGTGATTTATTTATATCTGTTTGTAGAGTTATTCAAAGTTTTTCTTTTGCTTATTTTCTTAATAATAAAATGATAAAATTTAAGATATATGAGATATACGACCCATAGATCTATGGAACTTACGCGTCGCCCCATACTGCATAAAACGCATCGCCTCACGCCCCCACCTTTTAAAACACTAATTCTTGCTACTGAGGTGAGCCATCCACTCTACTCATGAATGTTGTTACCTCTGCTTTCTTAGTTAAGATATTGGGTTTTTATTCATTCAGACAGTATTATATGCTCCATGACTAGATTGTTGGATTATGGGATTCATTATTTACTCATGTTGAACTGCTGATGCATGGTTTCCACAATTCCACTGTCATGTTAAATTGTATTATGGTATTTGCCTATTTGGATTAAGCTTCTTGTTATGAATGCTGATTTGCTTACTGAAAATAGATGTTCGCTAAGTGTCGTCATGACCTACCCAAGTTTCAGTAGTGACAATGACCATCTAAGCAATTAACAACACAATGCTGATAATCTGTCCCATCATACAAATAATGCCAGCGGTAACTGGGTTAACTCTTCCTTTTTAACAAGGCACCAGTAACTGGATTAAAGTCCCAGGACTATGCTAGTAATGCAATCAAACAAGAGCAAGTTTCTTTGGAAGAAAGGAGAATAAAATATACAACATAAGTAGAAGAAAATCATATTAAATTGTGTGCCCATTAAGATGAGAAACAAACCTGTCTCTGCTTCCACCAGAAAAAGACCTGCTAGAGCGCCTATCCCTATCACCACTGATGAGCCAATCACTTCCTCCCCTTCTTGTCCGGCCACCTCGCGACCTAGAGTCATTCCCCCAATTATCATCATCATTATCAGAGTAACGGCCACTAGAAGAACCCTGGGAATATCTGCCTCTACGGTCTCTTAAACCTCCTCGTGTCCCCCTAGTATCCCTGCTTGAAAACCTCCCATAGAAATCACCAGCTGGCCCATCGTCTTGTAAAGCAGGTAACTGCAAGACAGAGGATTATAAAGGTTACTATCCTGTCTCAGATGTAAGAGTTAACAGCAAAATGAACTGTGCAGCTAAGTCACAGAATATATATACAAGAACCACAGTAAGAAGCAGATTAACCTTGGTAATCTTGGAAATAGTATTTCCAGGTGGTAATTCCTGATTTAGTAGATCTGCAGCAATCTCCTCAGGAAGATCAAAGATGGCCCCCTGAACCTGAGCTCAAAATACGTGAAATGGTCTGGTTAGAGCAAAGAAACCGAGAAGAGGATCAGAAAACAACACAACACATCTCCCTAGGGGCATCAACAATGTGGAACATATAGCAACATCATTAGCATATTGGTCACACACCCTTTCATCTGCAATTAGGTGAATTTTGCCAACTTCATCAGCAGCTGGTGAATAGACATCAGAGAGGAAACCAGTAACAGATCTTGCCGACAGGAATCCTCGGGAAGTTTCAGAATCACGTGTCAGCTGTAATGTAGTCCACCCCTGCAGTGAAAATATGTTGATCACAAAAAATGCAATGGGCATATACTTGATGACTGGAGGCATAAAAGAAAGTGAAAAGAGATGGATCAAAATCTCAAGTCATGGTTACTTATACTAGCATTTTGAGCACAGTGGTAGCATCCGGTGATTGGCATCATCAAGTGAGGAAAGACCCAAATGAGAAAGAAAAAGGAGAAGCATATTTGTTGGACGAGCTATCGGCCTTTTGGGCAGTTGAATAGGCCAAGTACATGGCCCACTTGCAGGCCAAGGAACTCACCCAACTAACAAGGCCTGCAGAGTGGGCTTGGAGCAGTTCAATTGCACACATCACTTGTCGATACTACAATTTCGCACCACAATGAGGATATTAGTGTCAATTACTATGACAGCCCAAGAATGGGTTAGGACAAGGGATGAAATAAACAGCTGATGAATAGATATAGGAGAAATATCATATCACTTCAGCACTTCACTTGACCATTGAATTGGCCATTATAAGTTGCATACAGAAGAAGCCTAACAGTCCGCAGCACAAAGGGTGAAGAAAGGAAGGAAAGAGAAAGTACTGCAGAAATTTCTTAATTGCTGATTAACTCAATATGGAAGCAATCATTAAGGTTTATCAATACATTTAAGTGCCTCAATAACAGAGGGAACCAAGAAAATTTATCAATCAACATAAATACCTCAATAACTGATCATACCTGTTCATGAGTTATTAGAGATCGAGAAGATGGCGGTTTGGAAAATCCACCCAAAAGAGCAAGTGCAGCAGCAAGGGAATTCACTCCTTGTTGCTCCATCAACTGTTGCGCAGTTGAAATGAAGTACTCAACAGATTCGGGATGAACTCCATTAAGTGCAGCCACCACATGCTCAGCTGATGACTCTAAAACCTCTTTGACAGATGGAGGACTAACGAATTCAAACTTGCACCCAACATCACGTTCGAGAGATCTGACAGTTCGCCTTTGACTACCTGTGTACATCAGAATAGCAATGCCTTCTTTTCCAGCACGGCCAGTTCGACCAGAGCGATGAACAAAAGTTTCTGGATCGTTGGGTAATTCATAATGGATTACCTAAATAACAAGGGAGGATGGATCCAAAGGGTTATTACTGTTAACTGATGCCTATAAACAGAGCATAGAATTGGAAAATACAATGTCCAAGTGACTGTGCAGCACTTTTCAAGCAGAAGAGATTCAAACAGTTAATTCTGGTCATTGGCAAACGATGGAATATAACGAATACCAACATCAACTCCCACCCCACCCCACCCCACCCCCCACAAAAAGCAAGACTTTAAACACTGTTTTTATGATTGTATTACAAACGCACTTACAACGCAGTCGAAAGAGTATCACCTCAATGTGGCAGAAATTTTACATCAATATAGATATTCCATAACACTTGGCTTTCTCCAAGATCTGATTCAGAAGTCAGAAGTGAAAAATTGAAAATTTTCAAAACGAAGGGGGAACGAGAACAAGGAGAAGCTGGACAGAAAGAGAATAACAAGTTTGACTATATTATATCTATGAAATACAATAACAATTAGTACTATGATTGATCAAATGCATATCTCTTCCACATTTCACCAGTGTATATGCAGCTTTAGGCAATTACACAAATAGTCAAAATATGCAACAACCCATCTGTGAAAACTGCCCGCTTTCTAACATAACCAATGGATTCTGTTACTCAAATTTTGACTCTCAGCTACAAAATGTAAGCATTTCTTTCACCTAGATAAACGCCCAAAATGCCAACTTTATCCACAGAAACCGCACCATAAATAACAGAAGTTAAAAATAAAGCAGTCACGTATATAACCGTATGAACTTACTAAGTCAACATTAGGTATATCAAGACCACGAGATGCAACGTCAGTCGCAACAAGCACAGTGAATTTTCCTTGCCTAAATCCATTTAGTGTTCTTTCCCTCTGATGTTGAGAAATGTCACCATGCAATGCCTCAGAAGAAATGCTATTTGATAATGCCATTGAAACCTCATCAGCATCTCGTTTTGTCTGTGTAAAAACAATTGTCTTTCCACCCTTTGCATAAACCTGAAAATTGTTTAAAGCAAAACCCTAAAGCTCTGAATTCTGCATTGGTGGAAAAAAGCTATGAGAATAGGCTGTTGATTCATACTGTAACAAGATCACCAAGTATAGATCGTTTTGATGTTGATGTAGCTGATAGAGCATAAAGCTTGATCCCCTCTGCCAGCTTTTCATCTTGATCACCAACCTAAATGAGTATTTGAAAAGAAGGGAAAGCGCAAGAGGTAAGACAACAATTAAAACCAATTATCCATAACTTCTTTGGAGAAGTAAGGAAATATACTGACGATTTTTATTTCTAATCAGAAAACAACGGCATTTGCTATTTAAAAAAGCAGCTAGAGATCATTCAGGAGGCACATTGAAGTATTGCATATATCAAGATGATATCATAATCAAGAAGGACAATGATACGAGACTTTCGAAAGAACGAACACTTACCAAGTCAATTGTCAAAGGATTGTTCAAGTACTTCCTAGACAGTTTCTTTACCCAGCCAGGCATGGTGGCTGAGAAAAGCATGCTTTGCCTCTGTGGTGGAAGTTTTTCCAAAATAACTTCCACATCTTCCTCAAATCCAACTGCGAGCATTTGATCAGCCTCGTCGAGGACCAAATATTCCACCTCCCCAAGTTTCAAGGTGTTATTGTTTATCAGGTCAATAAGTCTACCTGGAGTTCCAACAACAACATCAACCCCACGGGAAAGTGCATTTTGCTGTGTAGCATAAGAAACACCTCCGTATATGCAGACTGTGTTCAAGTACGGTGCCGACTCTTTCATTTCCTTCTCAACTTGATTGGCTAACTCTCGAGTAGGTGCAAGTACCAAAACTTTGGGAAGCCGTCCCCGTCTAGAAATTAAAAGAGAAAATTAGCATCCTCGTCAACAATTAGACTGATAAAAACTCTAACCATCATGATAAAACTTATACCTCTGAGTATTTCTCATTTCTTCATCTGTACTAAGCTTTTTCAATACTGGAATACCAAAGGCGAGTGTCTTCCCCGTCCCTGTCTTTGCACGAGCAATTATATCCCGACCCTCCAGTGCAGGCACTAGAACAGCTCTCTACATAATAATAAAACACATGATTTAGGATAATCCATCTATATTTGCAGTGAAAAAGTCTTACTTCCATTTCAAAATCACATATAGTTCCAATAACCTACATAAACAACTGGAATATATCACAGAAAATAGTCCACTGAATCAACACAAACGCCAAATCATGAAGGATAAAGTTAATATAGAAGCACACATTTCGCAACCGCAATGACTTGGGCTGCATCCCACAGTGAATACTTGCATCTTATGATAATGTCTATGCCTGCTACAAACGTTATATGGGTAGTTAAGTATATTTCAGTTAGATACAGCTGAATAAAGGGCTTTACCCCACACACACAAGTGCTAGGGAGAATGGGTGCATATCACAGAGTCTTCCCCTTGCAGTTCTGCAAAGAAGTTGATAAGACCCTCGAACCGGTGATCAAATGAGCAACCATAGCCCACTAAGCATAGTTAAATACGGATTCTAAATAGTTGTCCAGCTACTTTTGCAGATAGTACAAATTAGAACACAAATCTGAGGGCGAGCCTTAGTGCAATACTGCAACGGTAGTGTTGCTTA
Source organism: Solanum habrochaites (assembly GCA_027704765.1). NCBI lineage: Eukaryota > Viridiplantae > Streptophyta > Magnoliopsida > Solanales > Solanaceae > Solanum > Solanum habrochaites. Next base: position 15,296,122 of record JAKWJA010002496.1, read on the forward strand.
TTAGTCACATATAGGTCAGAATGGTGTACGGTGCAGTCCCTTTTGGTATACAAGCTTATTTAAAAACCATTAGGATATCTATCAAGCAATTAATTGTACCAATTTGGCATAAAAATTAGCTGATAAAATTGATAAAATTGCACTAAACAGTTGAACAAGACAAAGAACCTGAATTGGGAAAAGTTGAGTAATTCCACGCTTCTCAAGAGCGTCAACAAGCCTGTGAGGTAAACCAAGTTTAGAAACAGAAAGTTCATCCTCATTTGACTCATTATCCTCAACCTCATCCTCAGAATCATATTCACTTTCACTAACATTCAAAGAATCCTTCCCAAAACCCCCAATTCCTTTAAAGGATTCTTCACTTAGCACCGAAGAATTAGGAGTTACTACAGCAGAAGCCAGAAAAGGACGTCTGAGACGAACATGAACATGAAAATTGGATTTTTCAATGGAGAAAGGAAGAGATAGAGGAGGAGTAGCAGTGGGTCTTCGAGAAAGTTCGAGTGAAGGATTGGTTTGGTATATGGAGGAAACTCCTATAATGGAAGAAGAAGAGGCCATGGGAGAGAAGGGATAAGGAGATAGATAGAAGTGATGATAAGGGTGGGAAGGTTTATAGTGTAGGAACGAATGCCTACTGCCCAGGGTCTTTTATGGGTTCAGTCACACAACAAAAATACCAGAATTACCACTCCTTTAAGCTTTGCTTTCAAACACTACTAATGAGTAAGAATAAAATTTAATTATTTTCAATATAAATATTAAATTCTGATCCAAGTTTATATTTTATCTATAAATAAAATAAAATGAATTATTGATTCAAATTTGCAACCAAAAAGAATTACTCATACTCGAAAAGACTTTTTGTTAAACGTGAATTAATTATATTAAAGAGTAACTGGTTACTATTTTTGTTGACAAGTAAATCTTTTATAAAATTATTTGTATTTGAAAAAAATGTAAATATTAATTTATAAAAAGGACATGGAGATATGTGATTTATCAATGCGGCGCCTTAGGATATTTCGATATCTTGTGTATGAATTATGGTTTGCTCATTAGATGCAACCTTACTAACAAAGGTGTTCTTTGAGTAAGGTCCGCTTTCGTGACCAAGCCACCTGTATAGGTTGGGAACTTGAGTTCATATTTCTCATATCGATCAAGGTTTTTCTTGAGTTTGAAATAAATGGCAAAGAGCAAGGGTGTTGCAGTTGCGCAAAAGTTATTGCACCTTAGAACATCTTTTTTCTTATCGGAGTGCTACACGTGACCTTGCATTTTCTTACATTTTTCTGCATTATAGGTCTAATTCAAAGCCGCGCTCCTTTATCATGATGAGAAGAAGGGGGGTCAACCTCTTTTCCATACTAATCCTTATTTTCTAATACATATTTTTTTGGTGTATAACTGTAAAACCTCAAAAATATGAAAGTAGGATTAAAAAGGAAAAAAAGTCAGTTTTTGACAGTGATGCAAGAACTACGAGGCCTAGCTACGGTCCATAGAAACTCCTATAGGGCTTAGGAAGGAAGTCGTAGAGTTGAGCTAAGTTGTTAGAAATGTTGAATCTCTGATGTTGGACATATGAGTAAGTAGGACGTGGGTTAGGAAGGATGTCGTAGAGTTGAGCTAAGTTATTTGAAATATTGAATCTTTGATGTTGGACATATGAGTAAGCAAGACCGGTCATATTGGTTCTACAGGTTGTAGATGAGGTTCCGTAGAAAGGTTCTAGACTTAGTGTAATTCGAACTTGAACTTGGGATCTACGGGCCGTGGGACTTCCCACAGACCGTAGGAAGGTCTCGTGGGAAGATGATCAATTTAGGGTTTTTGAAGTTGATTTTAAAGTTGACCAGTACGGGCCGTAAAAAAATCTACGGAGCGTAGGTCCCAGCCATAGACCACTATGATAGTTATTTATTAAGGGTGTGTGAGTCTTTTTATATGCATCTAATACCTAAAATATGTCGTTATGACCCAAATTTTAGCCCTACAACTATTTTTCTATTCCTAAAACTATTCAAACCCTCTCAGTCTCTCCAATTCCCAATTGACATCCAAGTTCCTCCTCTCAAATTCTCTCTTAAGCTCAAGGAAGAAAGTTAAGGTTTCAAGCTTCAAAGTCTCTTTTTTCCTCCATTTCTTTTGTGCTTAGTTTATCAAGATATGTGGGAATTCATCAGTAGATTTTATTCATCCATTTTGTCCCAAAAGATCTTCAAGTTCCAATTCAATTTCACTTAGTTTTGATTGAGATTCATGCAATTTCCATGGGTCTTATTTGATTTTGATGTAAATTGTTCTGTTTCAATCTTCTTATATATGTTTTGTATATGTTTAGATTAATTTGCATATCTTTCAATTGATTTTATATAGACCCATAATTTATTTATGAAGATATGAATATGATTTATAAAAGTTATGCATGATTTATAATCTAAAAGAAGTTTATGCTCTAAGGTTACTTTTAATATAAGCATCACATAAATTGTGAAAGGTTTTCTCACGTATAAAGAAATCATGATTTGGTGAAAGGCTTTTCTCACATATGCATGATTCATGATTCAAGGAGCTACTCAATGATGATTCTATAATTTGGATTAGTATGTTAATTATAACATATGCTAATATTTTGCTTTGATAATTGACTTTAATTTTTTCAATGGGATTTAACTTAGCATCGAAATACTTGAGATGGAAGCTCAAATAGGATAGTCTCTAGTTGCAACCTTTAGTTCCAAACTATGTACCACATAGGATTATCTTAATGACCTACCTACTGGATTCACAAATAGCATTTGAATAAATGATATTGAGTTCGACCATGGCAAGGAGACACTCTCTTCTCAGTGTGGGAGTTACATTAGAATCTATGTTATAGCTCATATGGTCTATTGTCAGTTGAAACTAAAATCCCACAAAACAAACTAAAGTTACTTCAGAGGTTTTATGAAGGTTTCATTATGTTTGAAGATGAACTGACCATGTTCATGATTTATGATTCTTCCTTAAAGGTTTTTCAAGTTGTTTTAGCTTGCGCATGCATATCATATTTTTCTTTATGTATCCTTATGATCATGTCTCATGTTTTCATGCATTTCCCCGTACTAAGTTCATCCATGTACTAATGCATACTTGTACCTACATTATTTTTATATTGTAGGATTTGGCGCTTCTCATCCTCTCGCTCCTGGATAGTTGATTATTGATAGCTGAAGGCTTGGTGAATCCTAGTGTTCTATACTGTCACGACCAGAATCTAGACCCTAGACGAGACCGGCGTCGTTGACCTCTCAGAGGTCGCAAACAAGCCTACATACGTCTTCGTTACTTCATCTAGGTTAATTTTAACGGAAAATTTGAACTTTTGTTTAGTTAAACTTTATATTGGAAAACATTGATCTCGCATAATACTATCTACGTAAACTCATAAGCATTCACAACAACCATCTAAATCAAGATAATCAAAGGAAAGATATAATCATAATACATAGTTGCCAAAATGGCACCAATACAACGCTTGAAAATAACTGGGAAAGAAACACTAGTGGAACATACTCCACTAGATAATGTCTACGTCTAATACTAGAATAAAATAGTAAGCATCCTCGAAAGCATGAGGGCCTACCAAATCCGGATGAAAGCTCCACGTCCGAATAACTTCAGCACCGATTCGTAAGTTCTAGCATCCAGCTGCACCTGCACCTAAAAGTAGAGAGTTGTATGGGATTAGTACACACTTGTACTAAGTATGGGTATATACAAGCACACACCAAGGACATGCATGATTAAGAGAGCTCTCTCCTAACGATATGAATTATGGAAAGTTAAGTCAGTGGACTTGCCAAAATCAGATTAGGAAAGTCATGCTATGAGAATAACATGCATCATCATACGTAACATATTGCACACAACACATAACATATTGCTTATTAGCATATAACATAGTTCATATCATTCATTCATATGCCATGAGACCTTGGAATCATGGACTTGAAATTAAGACTTCCCAAAATGAGGGCTCAACATATGGGACCTCAACTAGGGAGCCTTCTTTAACAAACACAGGGTTTGCTCCATTCATTCGTACGTGATTCATTTTCATTCATTTATAATCTAGTGTAAACACCAGTCATACCTAGGATGTAGTTTAAGACTTTCATCGAGTTCGTTGTGCAATGACCAAAAATGACCTAGTGTCATTACTTAAGTCTAGATCACCTCTTGATTATCCTATCCTAACACCTTTGGTATCGTTCATTTCATTATGTGCATTACTTGAGGCTGGCCTCATTCATTCATTGGGAACTTTAACGTTAACCGACATAGATCATGTGAGAATCATGAAATCCAGTGTCTTCCCCACACCGAAAAGAGGTGGAATCACCGGCCAAAGTGACCCAAAACATGCTAGCTCATATAGGGAATTGAACTCTTCTAGATCCCTATATTGGCAGTATAGGTTCAAAGACTAGGAGATACAAGGATACTTATACCTGGCATGCCGGACAGTCTCATCTCATGAGAGTTACGTGAACCTCCACCTTTCCCGAAAGAAGTCATCACCGATCATAGCTAGCCTATCGGTGCTCAGTATAAAGTTCCATTACATTCAACTCATACGTCATGAAAGCTGACTTCTAGTATGAGGACATCATTGCTCAATAGATGATTTCTCATCTCATCATTAGCATTAAGTATACATTAATCTCAATACTTTCTTTAGAGTGTTCATAGAGACTGGTCTTTTCTTTAGTTTTACACTCTCATATGTGAGTATGTTTTGGTAACATTTACTTAGGCTCATTTGAGATTGCTCTCATCTTTCACATTAGACTCTTATCATGTTGTCACCACATTCATTAGCTTTAGCATATTTGCTCTTCATAATTACTCACCCTTTTTCACGTGAATGACATTTCATTATATGTCAATGCACTTGGCCATTTAGTGTGTTTCACACTCTTACTTGACCCTTCTATGGTTTCATCATTTCGTTACATACATCTTAGGTTCACTTACTTTACATGTATGCTAGACTTATGGGTCTATACATACTATCCATGAGGCTTCAATCATAGTTCATTTAAGTGATTCATATCTTCCTAAGATTATGTGGTACAAGACTTACGCATTTTGTAAGAATGCCAAGATCTCGATTTCAATCTATGTAGGCAACATTATTTTTGAACATTTATTACGTATGACTTATGTATCAATATGAAATTTGGGCAAGGGAACTCGATTCCGAGTCCCTTGGAAAACACTTATGTTTTTATTTATTTTGGTTTGATCCACATGGCTTGGGACCCAAGATCGAGCCCCAACGCCTTCATTTCATTTTCCCCTTGATTTCTCTCTTTATTTTTCGTTCATTGGGACTGAGAGATGTGGGATCGAAACCTCACAACCTCATTTCCTTTTATTTTCTTTTCTTTAAATTCTCTCCTTCTTGGCCGAGAGGGTGTGGGATCGAACCCCCACAACCTCACTTAAATTTTCTCCTTAAATTTTTTATTCTGTCTAGAGGTCGTGGGTTCGATTCCCACATGCCTCAACTTTTATTTTTCTTTTAATTCTTCTTTAAGTCTGACCGGAGGTTTGTGGGTTCGAACCCCACACCTCTTGTTTTTATTTTTCATTATCTTTTTCATGTTTTGGTCAAGGCACACGGGTTCGAATCCTACATGCCACATTCTTTTTCTATCAGTTTATTTCCAAGATTTTTAACTTGGTGAGGTCACGGGTTCGATTTTCAGTGACCTCACTTATTTTTAATTCATTTTATATAGAATGATACACCACTTAGCTTGGACGAAACTCATCAACAAGATGCTGGAAATTATGTACAGTTTTCAGCCCATTTTCATCAACGTTTACATGTTAGTTCTTAGGGTGATTCATGGATCATTTAGTACATCTTTAGGTGCATTTTCATGGATTCATTTAGCTAATAGTTTCCATTCAAATCAGCCACCTTATACTTCATATGAACATCACGATTTATAAAAGTTTGTGCACGTAAGAATAGAACCATAACATGTCATTTTGGAACTTCAAACCAAGAGTATATGTCACGGCTACACATAAACACACATAAACACATAGTTTCGGATATCATGCTTAATATTCACATAACTCCGAACATACATACATGAACGTAATCATCAAGAAAACACATTACATCCCTAATTTCTACAAGCAAACATATCCAACCTACAAATTGATGGGAGCAAGTGACAGGGACATGAAACGGTGAACAACCCTAATTTTCGAAATAGATTCATCTGAGTCCTGAGGGTTTTTTGGGAAAGGTACCAAGAGTAAGAAAAACCCATACCTTTTATGTAGTTCAAACCTTGACTTGCTTCCCAAAAACTTCTCCAAAAAACACGTCCAAATCCCCTCAACTTCAACACCAAATCGACGGAATAATCCTCCCTTTTGCCTAGCGTTTTTTATTAGATTGTTTTTCTTATATTTTCGTGTAAGTTTTTCAAGTGTGAATAACTTTAGTAATTCTTCTGCTTTAGTACTTTTTCTTGGCAAAGAAACATGAAAAAAAAGAAGAAGAGAATGGTCGTGAAGGTGAGATATTGACGTGAGAGAGTGAATGTGAAAGGTAGTTTAGGATTAGGTAAGGACTTAGTCAAACTAGGACTCTTTCAAACCTTTGAAAAAAATCTGATTTTCATTTTTCTTAAATTATATTAATTAATTAAATTAATTTACCAATTTAAATGAAAACAATTTAAATCATTGCTTCCACCTAGGTTCGAACCCGGGTGGAGCAAGACTTCACTCAAAGCCAATTTTCGGCCCTCTCTCCCCAAAATTCCCCTCCACTTTATTAATTAAATAATTAATTATATATTTAGGGTAATTACGATACTACCCTTAGCCTGGAAAAGACCATTTTACCCCTAGACCCTCCAAACTTAAGATTTCCCCTTTTTAAGTTCGGTAAAGACTCATCCGGGTAAATCTTCATATTCGGGAGACCTACATGGCTGGACCAACCTTTCCTAGATCAAATAACTCCCCAAGTTAGTTGGCTTGGCTGTCGCAAGGGTTCAGAGGTCTGATTCTATGCGTATCAATCCGTGTGAACCCGATCTAATCGTAGGCATTCTAGACACATTAAGCATTACTCAGTATATCCATTTTTAGGGTTGTTACATATAGACCATGTCACCTTTACTATTATTTCTTATGTCTTTCATTTTCAAACATTGTATGTGGTTTATAGGTTAAGTCACAACCACTTCTTTTGATGTATTATATTAGCTTGTTAACTTTCGTTTGATGTTCAAACTATTCTACGATATGACACTTTTACTTAAATTCTATTTTTGTCCATTTCATTGAGTTGTATGTATGTCAAGTGGCTTGTATAGGGCCTCTCGAGATTATATACGACATGTCACGTCTAGATTGTATTTTGGGCTGTGACAATAACTTAGTTGATAGAGTGTTGAACTTTTAACCTAAAGGTCAAATGTGAGAGAAAGTGATTACCTAATTAATGGACAAGCTCAAAAGGGGTAGAAAGAAAGAACTATGCTTTCAAATACCTAACTAACCCTATTTTAGTCTTATATCAATTGCAAGACTAATTGAATAAGTTATTCTATAAGGGGTCATTCTCCAAATGGGATGGGGCAAAGTCTTTAGGTTGTTTAAGTAGGTTTGGTCACATATCGATCATAGGATCAATCCTGGATATAAACTAGGAAAAAAAGAGTAGCATACAATGATGACACATGTTTTAATTTTGAGGAAGTCCCTAGATACCACATGCTTCCACTTAATTGAAGTCGATAGCAGATAGAGAAGTGGTTGTAGGCTATGAAGTGTTATAATTCTTATCTAGAGAGGGATGTTCACCCATTTCACTATAATAAGAAGGGAATTGATATATGTTTTATTAGTTAATGCATGAAAGTCTATATAGATAATGCAAGTCATGGTTTTTTTGACACTTATTCTCTTAATAAACAACAAAAAATAGGAAATGGGTCAAGTTAACTAGTGTGCCTATTTAGTCTTTATTTAAAAGGCTATCATGTGGAGCTAACATGGTTGGCTACATATAAATGTAACGCCTTGGAACTTGGAAAGAAAAGTTGCTGGAAATTGGTTAAGGCAGTGTTCTACAAGTCCAACCTACGGATCATAAGAAGTCCTACAGTCTGTAGGAATTGAATGGTAGATCCAGAGTTGAGTTTGGAAAATTTAGTTCCTGAAGTTTGACCCACAAATTGACAGGATTAACTGTAAGAGTTTTGATGAACCGTAGATGGAATTCATATGATGTATTCAACGAATTAGTTTAAGACCTTAGTCATACGGAAGGGTTCGATGGGTCGTAAGATTTTCTCAAGAACAAATCTTGACGTAGTGAAATTTTTAATTAAAATATTAATGTCTACGAATGAGGATAACAACCATAGGAAGTTAGACAATCTGTAGAAGGGTGTCATAGAAAGCTTGTCAATTTTAAGCCTCAGACACTCAACCTATGGTTGACCAGTATGGTCTGCAAGTTTCCTACGAGTCGTAGGTCCAAACCGTAAGGTCTGTCCAACAGTTATTTCAAAGGGTAGTTGAGTATTTTTCTATGTATCTAATACATATACTATGTCATTTTGCCTATAAAAATGAGAACCTATAATTGATTTTATTCCTAAGAAACTATCCATTCGCTTTTATTCGCTGAAATCCCCAAAATTTTCTCTCTAGGTTTCTCTCCAAAGCTCATAAAGGATTCTAGGGTTCTTTAAGATTTGAAGTCTTCAATTAATCCTTTGTCATGGTATTCAATATAAAGGTATGTGGTAGTTCATCAATGGGTTCTATTCATCCATTGAGTCTCAAAGATCTCTCAAATTCTCTAATTCAATTTCCTTAAATGGTTAGGTTTTTATTCAATTCTTCATGGGTTCTAATGGTGTTGAATCAATTGTTTGATTTTGATGTCATTATGATTGTTTTGACTCAATTACATGCTTTTCAATTCATTTCATATGAACTCATGCACGATACATGATTTTGACTATGAACACTAGAAGGGTGTGAATTTATTATGGAGTTTTAAAACTATGAGCGATGTTTTCATGAAAGATATGCATGATTTATAGAACTGAATGTCTTATGATCTAGGTTGCTTTAAGATCAACATCAATTAGATTGTGAATGATTTTCTTATATTAAGGGATTATGATTTTGTAAAAGGGTTTTTCACACATGGATGATTCATGATTTAAGGAGCTATTCTTTAATGTTTAAGCTTCGATCAATAATCTAATTGTCATTTTCCATATATGATGACATGCTTATGTTTATGACTATTCCAGTGGTATTTTTACTTAGAATCGAGGGGATATCGATATGGAGGTTCTCCCGTTAGTAGAGGTCGAGTCTCTAGTAGCAATCTCCAAATACCTTACTATGTTCCCCCGCATGTTGTATTAAGTGACATAGCTAGTGGATTCACCTAAGCTAGAAGTTAAGGTCCTTGCCTTAGGAAGTAAAGACATCTCTTTTAATTGTGGGAGCAAGACACCAAATATCACATTACAGTTCACATGTTCTATGAAGGTTAAGACAAATATACCACAAAATGAACTAAGTTGTTCTTAAGTATTTTATGAAGCTCTCCTTATGGTTTAAAGATGCATAGATCATGTTCAAGTTTTATGATGTTTCTATAGAAAGGTTTTTCATTGTTTATCTTTCTTATGCATATCATGTTTCATATTTTATGCATATACCATATACTTAGTATATTTCATGTACTAATACGTACTTGTGCCTATATTGCTTCACTACTGTAGGGTGTGACACTTTTTCTTCTCTTTCTCTCGTGGCTAGTTCATTGCTCCAAAAATTTGAAGACTTGTTGAGTCTTCATATTCTGAGGACCATGTCACCTTTATTGCTTTCATATGCCACATTTAATTTTTGGATATTTTATTTGGTGTATAGTTACGTCTTTACCACTCCCTTAATGTACTATATGGATTGTCAGTACTATGATAGATTTTCACTTATAAATGTAAAACTCATTTATTCATATGGGATTTCCTACTTTTGTCTATAATATTGTGTATATATATGTCAAGTGGCTTGTGTAGGTCCTATTGGGGTCTTATATGCCATGCCACATCTGGTGTACTTTGGGTCGTGACAAAACTTGGTATTCAAGGTTTTAGAAAAGTTCCTAGGATGTCTGATAAGCCGCTTTTCATAAAGTCTTAATCATAAGTGTGTAATGCATCAGATTTATGAATAGGAGGCCACATAACATTTAGGAACTTCACCTTTTTCATTACTCTAATTTCGTGTTATTTAGTCTTCTCTATAAGATTCTTCTCCTAAATCATGTTCAGTCCATTTAAATATATTGCCCCTCGTAGAGCTTATGTGAGAAGCAATGTTGGGGAGAATATGGAGCTCGAGGTTCTTTAGTTCTGTTGACCCTTTGGCCGAGCAAGTGAATCATGCTGAATTCTGAGCTAATCTCCAAGTATTGTCTCAAGCCATAATGACCCAAACTAATAGAGAGGTCATTGCTCTTATGAACCCAAAAGTGGGTACGGTGGTGACAAGGATAAAAGAAGTCACTAATATGAATCATATGGAGTTTCATGGGTTTAGATTAGGATCCTTAGGAGTTCACTGATGAGGTGTAAAATATAGTGGGAACTATGGTATTGTTTACGGTTGAGAAAGCAGAATTGGTCTAATCAACTCAATGGTGTTTCTCAAGTGTGATTTGAACAATGAAAAAGTGAGAGGATTGTTGATATGAGTCCTCTTAATTGTGAGAAATTCAAAGGGGAATTTTTTCATTTCTCTCCTCTTGAAATGAGAGAAGCGAAAGTGTTTTGAGTTCATCAACCTTCAAAATGAAATATGAGTGTGAAGGAGTATGCTTTGAAGTTTACTCAATTATCTAAGTATTTTCCAAGTATGGTTGCCAACTCTAGGGCAAGAATGAGTAAATTCATGTCTGGTGTGTCTAATATGGTCGTTAAAGTGTCGTACTGCCATGTTGATTAAAGATATATATATATCTCCCATTTGATGATACATGCTCAATAAATTGAAGAGGAGAAGCTCAAGAATGGGAAAAAGGGTCCAAGAGGGCAAGGGTCGGTGATGATGATTATTCTCATTTTATGTCTGGTAGATAAGGGTGTTCTCCATTCTGAAAAAAGTTTTTTGGTCAAGGTTATTCTAATGTTCCGGCTCCTAATTTCAACAAAAGATAGGGGGTCTAACCCTTAACCTCAAGGAAGAAATGGTTGAAATGGATCTTCTATTCTCTCTTGCACTAGGTGTAGTAAGAAGCATGAGGACAAGTGTTTGGCCGGTATAGATGGTTGCTTAAATGTGGAAAAATATTGACAACATGAGAGATTGTATATTTCTTGCTACAAAGGAAAGGGGTGTAGGAAATTTCAATCTAGTGGCTATGGTTTGGGTGCTCCAAAGCATAATAAATTTATGCTCTTCAGGCACAACAAGATCGCGAGAATTCTCAAGAGATAGTGAACAACATATTGAAAATCTTTCATTTTGATATGCATGTTTTACTATATATGGGTGCTACCTTCCCATTTATTACTCCTTATGTGTCCATGAGATTTGATCTTGGTCCCGAAGTCCTTTCTAATCTCTTTCATTTCTCTACTCTCGTTAGTGATTCTATAGTGTCTAAGAGAGTCCACTGAAGTTGTCCTATTTCTATTTCTCATAAAGTCACTCATTTTAATCTTATAAATCTTGATAATTTAGATTTTTATGTTATTCTTGGGATGGATTGGCTTCATTCAGCTTATGCTTCCATAGATTGAAGAAACGATTGGTCACTTTCAAGATTCTGAATGAACCTATCATGTCATGGCAAGGGAGAAATATTGTATTCTTAAAGGTCAATTTATATCTTGCCTAAAGGCTAGAAAGATGATTTCTAAGGTTTGCATTTGTCATCTTGTTAGGTTTAGGGATACGGATTCCAGAACCCTACTCGTGATGTAGTTCCAATAGTAAATAAGTTTTTTAAAGTGTTTATCGATGATCATCCTAGCATTCCTCACGAAAGGGAAATCTCCTAGATGCGTAGCCTATTTCTATTCATCCTTATCATATGGACCCAAAAAACTTAAGGAGTTAAAGGACCAATCAAAAGATATGTTGGATAAGAGTTTTATTAGATTGAGTATCTTTCTATGGGGTACTCCAGTGTTGTTTGTTCGAAAGAAGGATGAATCTCTCAGAATGTGTGTTGATTATAGACAATTGAATAAGATTACTATTAAGAATAAGTATCATATTCCAAGAATAGATTATTTTTGTGTTCAACTCCAAAGACCGAGTTAGTTCTACAAGATTGAACTCCGGTTGGGTTATCACCAATTGTGGGTGAAGGAGAATGACATTCTGAAGATGATATTTCAAACTTGGTATGGCCATTATGAATTTTTGGTAATGTTTTTTTTGGTTTAAATAATGCTCCACTAGTGTTCATCGATTTGATGAATAGGGTCTTTAAGCAATATCTTGACATATTTGTCATTGTGTTTACAGATGATATCTTGATTTAATCATAGAGTAAGGAAGAACATGTTGATCAAGGCAGTGTTACAAATTTTTAAGGACCATGAGTTGTATGATAAGTTTAGCAAGTGTGAGTTTTGGTTAAAGTTTGTTGCTTTTATTGGTTGTATTGTCTCTGGCGAAGGTGTTTAAGTCGATCCTAAGAAAACCAAGCAAGTTAAGAATTGTCCTACACCATTGTCTGCGTCATACATACAGAGTTTCTTAGATTTTTCCGGTTACTATAGAAGGTTTATGGAAGAATTTTTCTCTACTGATTCATCTTTGCCAAAGGATGTATTCACTCAAAAGGATTTAAATCTTTGCCAAAGGATATGGCTCGAGTTGTTGAATAATTATGACATGAGTGTCCCATATCATCTCTAAAAAGTGATTATGGTAAGGAACAGGGCCTTTAAGCAATATCTCGACATGTTTGTCATTGTGTTTATAGATGATATCTTGATATACTCATAGAGTGAGAAAAACATGTTTATTAGGGTCGTGTTACAAATTTTTAAGGACCATGAGTTGTATGCTAAGTTTAGCAAGTGTGAGTTTTTGTTGAGGTTTGTTTCTTTTATTGGCCATATGGTCTCCGACGAAGGTGTTTGAGTCGATCCAAAAAAACAAGCCAAGTAAGAATTGTCCTACACCATTGTCTGTGTCAAATGTAGAGTTTCTTAGATTTGTACGGTTACTATAGAAGGTTCATGGAAGTATTTTCCTCTACTGATTCACCTTTGGAAATATTAACTCAAAAGAAGGTAAAATTCTTATGGTCGGAAGTTGTGAGAAGAGTTTTCAAGAGTTGAAGGATAGACTCACTTTGACCCCTAATTTGACATTACCGGAAGGATTGGATGGTTTTGTTGTATATTGTGATGCTTCATGGATTGGTCTTAGTTGTATTATGATGTTCATGAGATATTCATTGCGTATGATTCAAGTTTGTTGAAGATGCATGAAAAGAATTATTCGATTCATGATTTATAGTTAACAACGGCGGTGTTGCTTTAAAGATTTGGAGACATTACCTGTATAGTGTTCATGGTTATGTATTCACTGACCATAAGAGCTTAAAGTATGTGTTCACTCAAAAGGATTTAAATCTTTGCCAAATGATGTGGCTCGAATTGTTGAAGAATTATGACATGAGTGTCCCATATCATCTCGAAAAAGTGAATATGGTAATGAATGCTCTTAGTCCATTTTTTATGGGTAGTGTTGCTCATGTTGAGGATGGTAAGAAGGAGTTGGTTCATGATGTGCATAAATTGTTTCGAATGGGTGTTCATTTTGTTGATTCTAATGAAGGTGGTGTAGTTGCTCATAATGGTTTGAAATTATCTTTTGCATCATATATAATGGCTAAGCAAGACCTTGATATGATTATGGTTGAATTGAAGAAGTCGATTCCGAAAAATCCATCAAGGCTTTTTTCTAATAGGGAGATAGTGCCCCTCGATATCAAGGTCAGTTATGTGTTGTGAATATTGATGAGTTGATAAATCATATTCTTATAGAATCTCATGGTTCTCATTATTTCACCCAGAAGCCACCAATATGTATCTTGATGTACGGGAAGTCTATTGGTTGAATCAAATGAAGAAGGATATTGCAAAATTTGTGGCTAAATGTCTGAGTTGTCAATAAGTGGAAGTTCAGCATCAGAAACTGGTGTTTTGGCTCAAAACATTTATTTTCTGACATAGAAGTGGAAATATTTGAATATGGTCTCCATTATAGGCTTAAGTCACACTCGTTGACAATTTGATTCAATATTGGTTATTGTGGACTGAATGTCGAAGTTGTCTCACTTTCTTTACATCCAGACTTCATTCTCCTCAGAAGATTAAGACAAGCTTTATCTTCGGGAAATTTTAAGTTTGCATGGAGTAACTTTTTCCATTATCTCTGGTTAAGGTACTTAGTTTACATCTCAGTTTTGGAAGTCATTTCAAAAGGGTCTTGGTACTCAAGTGAAAGCCAACACAACTTTCCACTATCACACTGATGGATAAGCTGATCATACCTTTCAGACTTTAGGGGATATGTTAAGACTTTGTGTATTAATTTCAAGGGTAATTGATATGATCATTTATCTTTGATTGGATTTTCTTATAATAATTACTATCATTCTAGCATTAAGTTTGAACTATTTGAGTCATTTTTCGATATAAAGTGTAGGTCCTCTATTGGTTCGTTTGAAGTTAGTGAGGTCGCTTTGATAGGGCCCAAGTTGGTGCATGATACTATAGAAAATGGCTCAAAGTCGATAAGAGTCGTATTATGATGTTAGAAGAACATATTCAAATTTAATGTTGATGATTAGATCTACTTGAAAATTTCACCCATGAAGGGTGTAATGAGAATTAGAAATAAAGGGAAGCTTAGTCCCTGATATGTGGACCCATATGAAATTGTGAGGCGTATTTTCAAGGTTTCATATGAACTTAAATTGCATAATGATTTACATCGGTACATATGGTATTCTATATCTCCTTGTTGATGAAGTTTGTTGGAGATCCTACATCATTGTTCCTTTAGAAGGTTTGGGAGTTAAACAAATTGTTTATATGAAGAGCCCCTGGTTGAGATTTTAGACCGACAAGTTTGGAAGCTGAGAAATTAAGAAGTTGCTTCTGTGAAGGTTCTTGGGAGGAATCAATTAGTTTAGGTATCTACTTGGGAGGCAGAAGCCGATATGATATCTCGGTATCCTCAAATCTTTCCTTTCTCTCCTATTCTAGATATAAGTATTATATCCCTATGGTTCATTCTATCATATTCATGTGTTATCCTCATGTTTCCATATGCATGCATGTTCATGAAAACTTGATTTTGATGTTATGATTAAGCTTGGAGGATTCTCCATGTTTATGTGCATTATGATGAGATTTCCATTCATGTTGGGTTGTTAGTTTCTCTCATACTCTACTGGTGCTAGATTGAGTCCTATTTGAGAACACATCTTCCTAAAAGGGGAATATTGTAACACCTCAGATGTTGGAAAGTTGAGTTGGAAAGAAATGTACTAGAAAATGGATAAGGCAGTGTTTTACGAGTCCAACCTATGGGTCGTAGGAAGTGAATCGTAGAACCCAGAATTGATTTTGGAAAATTTAAAACATGAAGTTTGACCCACGAATTGACATGAAGAACCTAGGAGTTTTGAAAAGTCGTGTTTGGAATTTGTGGGATGGATTTATAGAATTGGATTAAGACCTCAGTCTTATGGAATGGGTCGATAGGGTATAGATTTTTCTACAGGTCAGAGGGTTGTCTCATAGAACTAATCTCGACTTAGTGAAATTTTGATTTAAATAGTTGAGGTCTACTGACCGGGTCTGCAAACCATTGGAAAATTTAGGCGGTCTTTAGAAGAGAGCATAGAAATTTGGTCAATTTTAGGCCTCAGTCACTCAACCTATAGTTGACTATCAAGGTCTATTAGATTTCCTAAAAGCCATAGGTTCAACCATATGGTTTTCTGGCTGTTATTTTTATGGGTAGTTGGATCTTTTCATATGCATCTAATACCTATACGACTTCATTTTTCTGATAAAAAAAAGATCTTATAACTGATTTTATTCCTAAGAAACTATCCATACCTTTTATTCCCCTAAATCCCAAAATCTCCTCTCTAGTTTTCTCTCCAAGGCTCATAAGGGATTCTAGGGTTCTTCAAGCTTTCAAGTCTACAGTTCCTCCTTTGTCTTGGGATTCAATATCAAGGTATGTGGGAGTTCATCAATGGGTTCCGTTCACCCATTGAGTCTCAAATATTTATCAAATTCTCCAATTCCATTTCCTTAAATTGGTTAGGTTTTCATTTAATTCTTCATAGGTTTTAATGGTGTTGATCCAATCGTTTGATATTAATATATTAATGATTTTTTCAACTAAATTACATTCTTTCCAAATTTTTTCACATGAATCCATGCATGTATCACACCTCGAGCCTACATCTTGGGCGGGAATGACACTCGAAGACCATTGTTGGTCCCAAACAAACCATTGACCTGGCTTACTTACTCAATGAAAGAATTAAAGCATTAAGAAAAGAATTAAAATGTTAAACAACTTAAATTTCTCAAACTTAACTCATAATGTTCTAAAAATAAACATTTAACTTAGCCAAAGTGGCAACTCAAATATGAACATAAGCCAATAACAAGATAATGACGAATGAACTAACATCTTACTGATTATCTATGAAGCCTCTGAAACTAATATGGATGTCGAGATAGGACCTCTGATCATTCTAACTAATGAAATATTGAAAAGAACTGAAATCAATAAAAGAAGTCCTCCGGAATACAAAGAGGCTCACCAACAAACTCTGAACTGCTCATTGGATCAACGATGCACTGGATGCTGATCCTAGTTACCCGCGTTTGTATTGATTGTACGAGTATGCGAGTTGGAATTCTATACACAACATAGGCTTGAAAAGAATCTAAATAACTTACCTGGCTCAACTGAACTCAACATGATAAACTCATTTTAATATAAAGTAGTTTAAAACAAGTGCAATATAAAAAAGAGCTTTAAAACATGCTTTTCAGCTCTGTGTATTTAAAAACACAATAATAAGTCTCTATGTATGCAAATATACAATATGAATTCTGTTTGTATATGAAAAACAAATATATCTAATATATATAAAAGTACAAAATAATATTGTAGGAGTTTCTCTAACCAACAACCATCACTTTAGAGCTACAATGATGATACAACACTTAACCTCACGCTGCCAAGGACTATCCTATACCATGCCAAGGGTGTAGGACCTAACTCGCTCAGTGGATCCACTTGTCTATGCTAAATAGCATTAAAGGATTCATCTAAAAAGTAGGACCTTTTTCTAACCATGATGACTACATTGTTTATGGAGGTTGTGAGTTCTCTAAACGCTCCCCTATATTGGCGCTCAGTACTACTCCCATAGTATAATACTAGTTCTTTATGTTTGAAACATACTTATTTCTGTGATTTGAGATAATTTCTCAAAAACATAGCTCAATGGCTATCTTGGAAATCTCAGTTTCCTCTCTTGTTTAATTGTGAAAGAATTTACTTTATACTGAAAAAGTAGCTCAAATGCTCTAGACTGAAAAACTAGCTCAAAGGCTCACTACTGGAAAAATTAGCTTAAAGGCTCTTTACTGAAAAACTAGATCAAAGACTCTTTATTAAATAACTAGCTCAAATGCTCTTTTTGAAATCTTAGTTTCCATTCTTATTTAAATGTGAAAACATTTTTAACTCTTTTGGCAATACATAGTCCCCATATACTTTGAAGTAAAGAACTTCAACTTTACTGTTTACTGAACTCAAAACTTAAGCTTGAAAACAAAGTTAAAACATTGGTAAAGGACTTTTGAAGACTTAATGAACTTCTCTTAACTTGACTCTTATCTTCTCTTGACTTGACTTTTAACCGATCCTTGAATTACATTATGGATTTGAGGATTGACATTGTGATAGCAAAGGTCTCATGATGTTTAGGAATGATTTTGAATAACTAAACCAAAGAAAAGTTACGAAATGATCGTCTTGTAACAAATCCGCGACGCGGAGATGTTTTAAAGAATTCCTCCCAAGTTTTAATTCTTAGACAAAGGAGTCTGTGTCTTAACCGCAACAAGAGCAACTCTTTTCTCACTGGGGGAGCAACTCTGCGACACGGACCTACGTGCCAGATCGCGCTTGAATTTTTCTTTCTTCATTTTACAACCCCAATTTGCTTAATCTCGAATATTTTTCTCAAATTCATTTTAGATACCAATACCCAACATATGTACTCAAGAACCTGACTCAATATAACTCTAAAACTCAACGTAAAGATCTCAAAAACTCCGCAATTCAGCCCAATTCAAGAACAACATTAATTCATGAATATATGTCAAGAACATCAAATTTCAAACTCTTTAAGGACGAACTGTGCTAAGCTAAATATGTTTGGCGCGTGGGTGAATGAACCCAACGCTATGAAAGACTCATATACCTTGCAGGATCAATTCCTTGGCGAATCCACAACCAAAATCGACCGTTCCTGGTGAATTCTTGTTTTTCCTCTTCTTCGTTCTCTTCTTATCTCTTTTCTCCAAGTCTTAGCATATTTTGGTAAAAGCATAACTGATATAATTCTGATTTGTACATTAATTGATTACCAAAAACGAATTAAAATAAAAAGGAAAGGAAAAGACCAAACTACCCTTCTAAAATCCAGATGGGACTTTCCTTATTCCAATAGTCCAACTTCCAAAAGGCATAATTTACTCATACGAACTCGAAATCGAGCAAACTCAGCAGTGTTGGGAAGATTATTCCAAGATCTTTCCAACCGTATCTCAAAGTACACCCAACGCATCATGATCTAGGAGTTATGATCGCTTGAAGTTGATCAAAAGTTCACTTTTTCTAAAATAATATAGTTTCCTGAAGCTAGAAGTAAATTGAGAAACACACACCATGAAGACACACCACCTCTTGAATATAGATACAATCCAACCTCTCAGCGTTAAATGAACGCTAAACAGGGAAAGTGTGTTGATTTGGTCAATCGATCAATGATGAACTAAATGTTGTCAACACCTAATTTCGAGGTAAACCCACCACAAAGTCTATAGTTATGTGATCCCACTTCCACATCAAAATAGGTAATCTCTTAAGGTCACCACCAGACTTCAAAATGCTCGGCTTTAACTTGTTGGCAACACATACAATAGGATACATAATCTTCAATATCCTCCTAATGATGTCCTACCAATAGTGTTGCCTCAAATTAGGGTACATCTTCGTGATGCCCGAATGAATAGTATCTAGAATCGTGGGTGATGTGAGGCCAAATTACATATTTTAAATCATTATTTCCCTCACATTTAGTATTTATATTTTTCCGTTTTGACCATGAATTTTATGGATTGTGCTTAATAGTATATTTTATTTGTAGGATTAAATTGGTGTGAAGATGAAGAAGTTTGAAGGTAAAATGAATTAAGATAAATGGTTGAAGAAGGAAATCAAGGAGACAACTTAAGGAATCAAATTGAATATTATATTAATATTTCAATATATTAAATGTTAGCACAGTAAAGAAAGAAAAATAGGGGTTCGTATCTCATTTCTACGTGCAAATTTCTGAAGACGCAAGCCAATTGATGAAAGTTGGTATAGAGTTGAGGCGACAAAGGAGTTTGAGGCGAAATATAATTTTGTTTAGTTTTGGATTCCTAATTTGTTTTGGACTCAACTATTTTACATAGTGTTCCTACATCTATAAATAGTCCATAAGGGAATAAATATTGAGAGAGGAGAATACAATGTAGAAAATAACGTTTATTTAGGGTTTTATCTTTTCTTCTCTTTTATTTTATTTTACGTCTTTTCTCTGAATGATTCTTTGTAATTGCTCTATATATATGTGGAGTTAAACTTCTCATTCTTGGATTATATTTGCTTACAAAAAAATTATTTAGTGATTTTGATTCGGTATGATTTGTTTATCATATTAGTTGTTCTTTTAGTCTTGTGATTACTATTTTGATACTTGGCCACCATTAAAAAATTTATTGTCTTCTTTTGAACTCGAAAGAGGAATAAATGTATAGAACGTGGAATATAAGGAGCATGTTTTTTTCTTTCATATCACTTTAATTGATTTGTGTCTAGTATAGGGATACACCTAGGTGTCTTGTGTGTCCTAAATATGGGAAGACAATGTAATTCTCCATAGTTGGTTCAGTTTATCCCCGCTCAACGATGTAGTTAGGATGTTTATTATGGTAGACGGTTAGAGGTCAGGAGATCATGACTATATCATCAACCCCATGAATAAATAACTATATAATCAAATAAGTTAATGAAATTGATGCTAAATAAGATTGTTAGTTAAATCATAATCCTAGATCAATTCATCCATTAATAGTGTAAACATCTATCCTTTTTAGTTAATTGTTTTTTAGTTCTTTTATTTTATTTTTATTTTAGTTAATATATATTCATCTTTGAAATCCCCTACCTCTTTAATAAATAATTAGAATTATTATAATATAGTAAATAGTTAATTCACAAATCCTTTGGGTTCGATAACCCGGTTCTTTTAAGAGTCGCTATATTACTTGTGTGACCACGTACACTTGCGTAAGCAATTGAAATAAATAATGGGTCATGCGAAGGATAAACTGAATCAAATCCCTGACTTTTGGAACACAAATCCTGCCAACAAATCTCAAAACCCCATCCGAATATACACTAGCCTAACCAGCATCACCCTTTAACACTCGATCTCAAAGAGCCACCAAGGTATCAACCTCAAAATTCATGACCACAAATATGCTTAAGCAAGGAAGACTAAACTCCCACATATGCCAATGCATGCCTAGACTCAGAAATATCCAACTAATTCATTTTATTGGCTAAGGACTGAATGTCCAAAGCTATAGGTCGCTCCACATTAGACAAGAAGGCTAGACTAATCATACTCACGGCCTTCCAGCTCATGGCATTCGTTAATATTCACCTTTCCTGGATGATAGCGAATAGAGAGGTCATAGTCCTTTAGGGAAGGAATTTGTATCCAACATTTTCCACTCCAAATCACGTTTTCAAAGATTTTTTCTTTCGGGGGAGTTGTGTCATTTGGAATTTTAACTTTTGAGTTTTTTCCTAACTTTGACATCTGTAACATTCTTGGAAAACATTCCCAAATGAGAATTATGTCAGTTTGGTTAGCTTTGAAATGGGGTTTGGACTAAAATGACCCTCGTGTGCATCTCGAGGCTCCCAAGATGATTCCTAGCCCTCTTCTAGATTTTGGACTAAAATGGAATTTCGGTATGTGATCGGTATCGAGAAAGCATCATTTAAGGTAATTACCTTGTTTTCCAACTGCCTTGTGCATTTTTCTACTATTTTGAACCTCCAAATTATGTTCCAATTGGTAGGACAAGTTCGGGGGACTACGTACTACCTTTAGACGGAGTTGTTTTCGGAACTCCCAGCATGGGTCCTATAATTCTTATTTTGACTCTAAAATGTATATGTCTCCATTTTAAGTGAATTCAGTTTCTAAATGATCTTATAAATGTTGTGATTCTATTTTTGATAGTGTGGAGCGTTTAGAGGTCACATAAAAAAATAAGCTCTATAAATATGATTTGGAGCATGTGATCGGTCTAACGTAGAATATGACTTTCCTTCCTTTAAATTGAGTCGTACTATGTAAATTCATGTTGATTTAAATGTATTAGGGATGGGTACCTAGTTTATCATGTTATCTTACTTAGAAATCATGTTTAGCTTATATTTTGGACTTTCGGGTTTAGAAACATGCTAGTTGTGATTTTGATCATCCTCATCTTGTGGTTGGATTCGTTTGTTGCTATTTTTTTTATCATAAGAGCATGATTGACCTTACTATAGGCTTAGACTATTGTTTGTCATAGACTTGCGATAGTTAAAAAGCCTTATTTCTACACCAACTTTGATTCACACAGCTTAGCTCCTTGTAAACTGGTATAGCAGATTGGGGTCTGGTAGAATGTGTCTTAGATTAGGCGTTGACTCATTTTTTATGACTTTTTATCCATTTTTCTCCCTTTCATAACTCTGTTTTCTACTTTTAGATTTCAGGCTTCACCATGAGACTTGGGACTGGAATTTGTTCGAACTTGGAGTGTCATACTAAACACTTGGAAGTGGATGTTGTTCCATGGTGATTCTATAATGATGATTGGTATGATATCCTTTAGCAACTCTTATTATTCGTAGATTCAACGTTTGTCTATGGAGTTGACACACTTTTGCCTATGTCCTAATGCCCCTAGAAAGTTTGCCCGCGGTTCAAGGTTTGGGATCTATACTTTTTAGCTGGGCGGCTCTTCTTGTCTACTTGGAGGTTATTCATAATTTGAGATATGGTTTATGACTTCTCTTGATGTAGACTCACTTTATCTTATTCCTGGTAATTTGAGCTAGTCTATGTACCTGTCGAACTTATGGGGGTCCATTCATGTTCTTACTTAAACTTGCACACAAGTGTACCTTCTGTCTTATAGGGTCCAATTAGGTTTAATCTACTTGTACTTAGTTCTTGTCTATCTTGGTACAATCATGTGTTTTTCTTTTAAATTTTACTTTGACTTTACTTGTATGTAGATTCTATAGTTTCATATTTTCTTTTACTTTTCATGCTCAATCGCCCTGTGATGCTTACTGAGTACGTGTTGTTTTGGTACACATGCTACACTGTACATTTGTTTTGTAATGCAGGTCTAAGCACCAGCTACCACTGTTGATTACTCGAGCTTGTTGCAGCTTGGATCGAAGGCAAGGGTGAGCACTTGGCATCCTAGACTTACTTGTTTCATGCAATATTTTGTATACCTAGTCTTTTGCATTTTGAGACAAGCTATGTATGTAGGTCCACTTTTAGGACTTGTACTCTTTTATTTAGACAGTTGTGTATTTGTGTCTACTATTTTATTCGGTTTCTATTATTAAATTATTATTTTTGTTGTGTTTCTATCCTTATATTAATTACTTATTATTCTAGGTTATGGATTGACCTACTTATACGTAGGTTATAGTAGGTGTCATCATGACTCGAGAGATCGGGTCATGACACTTTAGTTATTCATTCTTAAAAATAAACATCTTATTTAACATAGATTTTTTTGGTATGTATTAGTGTGATTGTACCATAATAAAATTTTCATCTTAAGTTTGTTAAAGCAAAAGATAATTTGTTATTTATGTTACTTTATTTAAGCACATATCACTTTTATATTATAAAATATTAAAATTATCTATATTTTAATTTATATATAATATAAAAACGTTCAAGTGACTACAAAAATATGTAATTTTATAGCAGAGAAATCAAAATATAAATAAACATAAGAATTAGTCAAATAAATTTACAATAAAAAATTATATTTATATAACATAATTTTTTAATAAAAAATATGAACAACTTTCATAAAAATAAGTAGTGAAGGATATTATACATGATATTAAAAATAATGTGAATGAATATACATGGTTATGAAAAGTAACTTAATAAGAAGAGTTGGCAAAGGGGTCTTGGGACAGTTGGCAAAATAACATAATTGAGTATTTAGACAGAAGTCTTCAAAATTTGATACTTGAGACACTAATTATGACATCACTCTTTATTATTCCAAAATATGCAAGACCAATTTCAAAGTTTTTGATATTACACTTTAGTTCCCCCGACTCTTCAAGTAATATATTATTTTTTTCCATTACTATTTTCAGATTTAAAAATAATCAAAAAGGAATATTATTCAAGCCCGAAAGAAGCTCTCATTTTTCAGCCGTTTTTCACCTATTTTAATCTATTTTGATGTTTTTTCCGACGAAATTTTCCTCCTCACAACTGAAAATCTTCATTCTTGTTCATTGCCTCTATTTCTATTCCATTTTTTATAATTTTTTATAAAATATATTTTTACACCATTTTTACTAGCTTGAAAAGTTTAAAAATTTCACCCAGTACCTCATTAGTAGATAGATTTCACAGTTTAAAAGCCCTATTAATACATTTCTCCATTCCATAGCTACCAGTGTACCTATATTTTTTTGAATTTCATAAAAGTCCTTGTCCAGTTATAGACCGATACCACAATTTAGGATTGATCATTATAGTCTATAATGACACTAGTTACAATAATTATTGTTAATGGTGATTATATGGATGTGTATGGGAGGAGACTCCTAAATGTTGGATTTGAAAATTATCTAGTAAGTTGAAAGTCGTCATCTCATTTTGTCGCTATGAGTTATACACGACATGATACGAATCGTAATTGAGATGTAGAAAATTAGCATGTGGGCCAAGCAAAGTTGTGAGTAAATACATCCCACATTTATAAAAAAAAATGACAATCATGTGTCCCTTCACATGTTGGATGTCACTGCCGATCACACTAGGCTAATATTAAAAATAAATATTGTCGTGAGGTATTGGGCACCCCTCTTAACACACCATACAATCGATGACGATGATTTGATTGAAGATAAAAGTTTGGTGATCATTGATATGGATGGTCATCCAAATGGAATCAAAAGATCCTGAATTGTTTCAAGAAAAGCAATGGAAATGTGTGTCGGGATCATAACTCAACTACAACTTCTTCGATGAAACTAATTTTCAAATAGAACAAACATTTAATAGAAAGAATGAGTTGAAAACGTTAGTAGATCAAGTGTTGATGAGGAATTCATTTGATTATGCTACGTTAAAGAATTGTAGTAAATGGTTCAAGGTGAAATGTATATCCCCTGACCGTGCCTGAATGTTGCAGGAGAGGAAGTATGAATGCTCGATCATATTTTTCATCTATAAATACGTTGGTTATCACATCTGTGATGTCGAACATATCACACACAATCATAAGGAAATATCAATCAAATTCATTATGTCGCATTATGTGAAATATGTATCAAAATGGCAAGGGAATACACATCAAAGAAATTCAGAGAATTATTTTCAAAGAACTTGTTTATAGTTTAAGCATCTATGAATACCATTCACTTATGCATAAAGTCGACGTCTATCTCTTTGTTTACTCAAAATCAATTAATGTTATCCTTGTAGAGTTCGAATAGAGCGTGTCACATGAATTGTTAGATGTGAATATTCTTTAACCTTTTTGATACCAAGCTTGGAAGAAAGAAATAAATTGTGTTAAGGATGTTGGCGAGACTTTCAAAACCAAGAGGAAGAATAAGTATTTAGTGTGTAATAGATCCGCATGCAAGAGAATCACATGTAATAACAATAAATATTTGATAGGCTTCTCCCACTTTGTTTTTGTAACTCAAGGTAATATATGTAATTTGAAACCCAACGGTTTGGTATAATTAGTAGCATGTTAATTTGTCGTCTTTGGTCCCTTTCTATGACTAATAGACTAAAACAAATATATATCGTACATACTGTTTATTTGATTTATGTACTACTTACTACGTAATGTATTGAGAATTTATATTTGATTAAATCAATTTATACTAAGCAAATTAAACGGTCTTTAGGGTCTGAGACCGTTATTGTAATAAAAAAGAAAATAATCAATTAAAAATAAATTATATAAATTTACACGATTAAATGAGTTTGAACAAGTTATATGATCATATATGAGTTCACATACATTTGGGACGATAATTAGATCAATATGTATGAGGATGTGTAGTGGTTATACAATCAACATCCTCACAGTAATGTTTACCAAATACAAGTATGTTGTAAGAATTTTATTTATTCAACCACAATTCATTCTCATAAATCTCTTGTTATTATACCTAATTCATATGAAACTTACATGATCATATGACTTGTTTAAACAATTTAATTATGTAAATTTCAATAATTTATTTTTTTATTAGTTAACTATTCTCTTTTTAAAATTCTACTAGTAAAAGTCTATACATGTGTATCATAATCTAGTAAGTTTATTATGGATGAATGTCTTCATATAGGCTAGATTGTACTTAGTTTAGTCCTCGACTTCTTATAGTCTAACCTATCCTAAGACCTTCATCTATATTAAACTTAATATGTTAGGTTACACATGTATAGGCCATAACCAGTAGAATTTTACAAGAAGAATAATTAATTAATAAAATAAACTATTAAATTTTATTCAATTAATTAAGTTTAAACAAGTCATATAATCATATGAGGGTAGACATATATTGAAGATCACGATCAAATATGTATAAGGGTGAGTTGTGGTTAAACGATGAATCCTGACAGAACAAACATGTACTTTAGTAAACATTATTTTGAGGATGTTAATTGTATAACCACTATCCATCCTCATACATCTCTGACCGTCATTCCAATTTACGTGGATTCTTATATGATCATATGATTTATTTAAGCTCATTTAGCTGCGTAAAATTTTATTAATTAATTATTTTCTTTTTTGAAAATATGCTAGTAAGAGTTATAAACTCTTACAGTATATTATTGATAAATCGTGTAATTTAGATGTGTAGCGAATTTAGTTTATCGTCCTTAATATAACATAAATTTATATAGTTATTAACTTTTTTGTTAATATGATAATATTTTGTTTATCATTGCACCAACCAACATATATCTTACAAATGATGGAATGTCAATCTATACGATTCATCATCTACCAGCTACATGAGAAATAGTAATTGATTATATTTATGATGTACGATACTAACAAAATTTAAGTCTAAAATTTTTCAACTATAGTAAGGTACAACTCAAATTACACCAGTCGTAATATTTGATTTTTTTATGAGATAATGCACAAGTACCTCCTCAACCTATGCCCGAAATTTCAGAGACACGCTTATATTATACTGAGGTCCGATTACCCCCTGAACTTATTTTATTAATAATTTTCTACCCCTTTTCGCCCTACGTGGCACTATCTTGTGGGCCCAACGCTGGTTGACTTTTTTTAAGCTAGTGTCACGTAAACCGAAAAGGGGTGGAAAATTACTTATAAAATAAGTTCAGGGGGGTAATAGGACCTTAGTATAGTATAAGTGTATCTCAAAGATATCGGGCATAGGTTGAGGGGGTACTTGTGCATTTTCCCATTTTTTATATATAAAAAGACAATCTTCATTTTAACTTCCTCAATTTTTTTTACTTCAATTTAATCAATTTAAATAACTACAATGCCTCAAGCATCTCAAACATCCAACACAAAAAAAATAGTTATTGCTTCATATAAGTAAACGAAGAATGGGTTGCCTTCTGTTATATTGTTCCATATAAATAAATGAGGAATGCGCAGAGGAGAATCTGAAGACTTCCAACATTCTTTTATATATAATAAAAAAGAAGTTAATCATTGTTTTAACTTTCTCATTTTATTGACTTCATTTGTTGTTTAATTTTAAATAAATAATTACAATGCCTCAAGCATTTCAAACATCCAACACAAAAAAAAAAGAAGAGGTTATTGCTTCATCTAAGTAAACGAAGAATGGGTTACCTTATGTTATATTGTTATTCCATCTAAATAAATGTGAATGCGCAGAGGAGAATCTGAAGATTTTCAATTTTTTTTTATAATAAAAAAAGGTAATCATTGTTTTAACTTTCTCATTTTATTGACTTCATATTTAGTTCAATTTTAAATAACTACAGTCTCTTAAGCATTTCAAGCACTCAATCAAAAAAAATTGTTCAATCTAAGTAAACGCGAAATGTGATGCCTTCTGTTATGTTGCCGCTCTATCTAAGTAAACGAGAAATGCACAAAACAGAATCTAAAGACTTTTTTACATGTTTTTCAAGATGAGAAAAAGTCTCATATATTCAGCCCTGCAACCAATGAAAGAATGACTAAGTTTATAGAGTCTACATATTACTGCATTAACATATAAGAGTTTATAATGAATCGATAAGATAATAGATAGTAACTACCAAAAAAGGCCTAGAAAAATCGTATAAAGCATACAATGCATTATTCTTCTTATTAAAAGTTTTTTTTGGTTTTTCGAATTAATCTTCTTCTTCAAACAACTCTATGCTAGTCCAATAGACTAATTTTCAAATGGATAAATCTCGAAGAAATTTTAATTAATCACTATTTTAATTTTGTTTGAATTCGCTTTCTCCATCGAAACCCTTGCTAGCAGCACCGAGTGCACAAACCAAACTAAAATAGACTTCAACTTTTGCTCCTTTCTCAAGTGACTTCATTTGAGTGATGTTTTTTTTTGGTCACCTTGAAATAAAAAATTCACTATATTAAAGAACTTTGTTCATTCTTTATTCACGAAGTAAGCTAATAATTTAACTCCATAATCAAAGCAAATTTCTTTAAGTTGAAGCAATTTGGCTTATCGTTCACATGGAACCAAATATCATGTAACTTTTTTTTATTCTTTGTACATCGCCACAACATATAACAAAAATCATTTATTTATTGTATTTAAAATACTTTGGCAACGTCTCAAAGTGTTCAAAACAGATTTACTTGCAATCAACATAGAACTTTTGATCAATTATAATTTTTCTAAAGTGATCACGATAAATCGTCTTCCTTACTCTTACAGAATTTTTTGTAAAAGTGATAAACTTTTTAGCTTTACGTTCTTACCTGTGGTGAAAGAGGGAGGTAGAAGAGGTACCCCGCTTCCTACCACCACGCGACTCAGATCCCGGGAGAATAGATAGAAATAGAAACAAACTTCTTTAATGATTTTCTATCTTTAGTCATACTTTACAATCTATACGCAAAAACAAATTTGTAGTGATCAATCTGTCGATAACTTTATTAACTAAAACAAAAGAATACTATATCAAACATATAAAACAAGTAGCAATAATTCTAGACAGGAAGAATGCAACAGACATCAACAAAAACATCATTAATGTCTATTAAAACGAAGAAAAAAATTCAAATCGTTATATAGTAATATATAAAAAAATTAAAAATTCTAATCGTTATTCAAAGCAAAACGCAATTAAAGATGCAAAATGAAAAACATGAACTCAAAACATATCGAATTTTGAAAAATTTAATCAAGAACAATTGAATTTTTGTAAAAAATCAAAATCCACTAACTTAAAGTGCAACAAAATAGAAAAATGGAGCAAAAACCTTTCGAAAAAGAAGAACTTACCAAAGCACAAGAGGATGAATGTTTTGACTTGGAGTAGAAGATTGAAGGAAAAAACTATTTCAAATCTTTGAGGTACTCAAGAAAATAGGGAAGAAGAAAGGTTGAGAAGAGAGAGGAAAGTTACTTAATAATTAAATGCATTTTTAAAAAAAAAGAAAAATGCATAAGTACCTCCTAGACAATAACCGAAATTCTAGAGATACACCTAAATTTAACTAGAGTTCTATTACCCCCCCTAAACTAATTTAAAATGGAATAAATACACCACAAATGTTGAGATGTCATAGAGAGTGTGCACACTTTGAAGGCCAAGCGATAAACGAAGGTGCACAAAAATTGGACACATGTCACGTGGTTAATTGAAACGATATAATAGTTAGAAAATTATTTATGTATAATAAAACATACTATATAGATATTTAATTTTTTTGGTTTCTTTCTTCGCTAAAATATTATTTGTTAATTTCTTTTCACGTTTAATTTTTCAATTTAATCATTATCTTTTTCACTTTTAGTTTATTTTTTATAAAATTGCGGGTATTTAAAAAATAAGAATTTAAAAAGGCATTTATTTTATTGTTTACTATGTTATGTTTTAGTGATTTTTTCTTCACTTCTTTTGAATCGGTTCAAAATTAACTTATTTTAAAACAAAGACATTTGAAATCAAATCAAAAACGAAAAAGACAAGAAAATCAAAAACACAAATACGAAAAAAAAGAGCAATTGATGTTGTAAGTAACAAAAAAATATTTCGATACCCCAAGGTTGTAAATAAAAGAATATGTATTAATTAATTAAATACAAGATAAAAATAATAATATTTTTTTAAAAAAATAATTTTAAAAATATAACAAAATTGTTTAAAAAATTAAGAAATGTTGTTTTATTTTTTTAGAAAAATATTTTTAATTAAAAATAATTATAATAATAATAAAATAAAAATTATATATAGAGAGACATGGTGGGTGAGTGACGACAAACACAACCAACTTAAGTGGTTGAAGGTGTTACATCAGCACAAAAGGTGCACAAAAATACGAATAAAATGAGTTCAGGGGAGTAATATAATCTTTATTAAGTTTAGGTGTGTCATTG
Source organism: Solanum habrochaites (assembly GCA_027704765.1). NCBI lineage: Eukaryota > Viridiplantae > Streptophyta > Magnoliopsida > Solanales > Solanaceae > Solanum > Solanum habrochaites. The sequence continues at coordinate 15,326,488 of JAKWJA010002496.1, forward strand.
AAATCTCAATCATATAATAGGGAGATACTTATGCATTATCTCTTTAAAAAATAGAATACTTAATAAATATAAAAGGTGGTTCGTTGAATTTGTATAAACATCTATTTTATATCTAAACTAGTGAACTTATACGCGCTTCGCGCGGCGAGCGAATATAAAAAAATGATAATTTAGATGTAATTTTATTAAGTATATATAAATAAAGATGTGTTTGTACTATAATGTAGACCTTGATTTTTATAGCAAAAGAATAATATATAAATTAATGATAATACTCTTTCGAAGTTGTCTTGCTGACATCCCACCTCACATTAGGTTGATTATATTTAGTAATTTGCAGTTATTTTTTTGCGTCCAAACTAAATATGCACTATTAACATAAAGAATATAAAAAACAAACAAAATAAAATAATAAATCAATGATGATTTCTACATAATCTACACAAATCTCTCAAACAACAACAAAAAAATAAAGTGATGATTCATAAAATTTTAACTATCTTTATTGATACGACTATAATATATAATATCAAATGATATTAATTACTTTAGAAATTAGGAAGAAAATAAAAAGTGGTTAATATGTAATGAAAATAACATTTCATTAAAACTTAGATACAAAGAAATAACTTTTTAGTTTCTTAACATTTTATTTAATACTCCCTTACAAAAGTAAATTAGATCACATTAATTAGATATTTTAAACAGAAAAATAAGATATTCTAAAACTACATGAAAAGTACTATAAATTACATTTTTTTGCATATTAATATGATGAAAAAATACATCTTAAAATGTTAGTCAAAGTTTTTATAGTTTGACTCTTAAAATAAAAATCATGACAAACAATTTCAGACGGAGGGAGTATAATAATTAAAGAATTGAGTTGTAAATGAAGGGAAAAAAAGAAAATCAAAAAAACAAAAAATCAATTATTAATTAATAATCGGTTATACTTTTACAGAAACATAAGAAAATTCCAAAAGCTACCGTTTTGATACATATAAAATATATTCTTAAATATTTCTCTCCTTATATTTCCTTATTACCTTTTATTTTTGTCAGTGTATCTATATATATTCTATATCTATATATAGATCAATATATAATATATTATATATATACAACAAAAAAAACCACTAAAAGCCTGCGACTCAAAAAAAAATGAGTTAAAAATTAAAAAAGAATAGTTATAAATAAATTTATGAAATTACAAAAATAAAAATCTCTAAAAATGAGCGTGATAGAAATCTTTCAGAGTTTAGAAGTGTTTTATTTTTAATAAATGAAAGGACCAAAGAAATTAGGAGAATGAAAGAAAAAATTTAGTAAAAAGTAAACGAAATATATTTTATTAATGATAAAAAATAAGTATTTTAATTTTTTTTGTTCACATTTTACAAACAAATTAAATGAAATTAATTGAGAAAAATGGACAGAACATATTCATGGTTAATATAACAGGATGACATAATAAAACATACAATTTATAAAAATAACTAGGAAATTAGGAAGGTACCAGTGTTAAATTATGAAATAAGGATCAGAGTTAAAATACTTTCTTTTAGGAATTATAAAAATAGAAGGTAGAAGAAGGAGAGCCTTAGAAAAAAGAATTCCAATAAAAATAATAAATTATAGTAATGATAAAGAAAAATGAAAATTAATAAATTGTAATAATGATGAGAAATTTGATTTTTTTTTCCAGATTTCATAGATTAGAGAAATAAAAAATTAAAATATGTAACAAAATAAATGACTGCAAATTAAACTTAAATTTTAATTATATTACATGAAATATTTTCTTTTTTAAAGAAAAACACAAATGTTCTATCAAGGTTTATTAATCAATAAAAATTAAAAAATAGTATAACTATCAATTCCAAAAGTGGATCGACTCTCAATAATCAAAAAGGAAAATAAATTATAGCACTAACTAAATTTAAAAAAAGAAAAGTAAATAAACAAATGCAAAAGAATGGCAAAAGCTTAGAGGTTTTCAAACTCCATATTCAGTCGTCTTCTTCGATCAGCAGCGCAAAATCTATGGTATCTCGGGACACCATCTATTATTCGACTTTCATCTTTACAACAATCCATGTCTAAACAGTAGCCAATCTAATGGGTATGGGTTTATAGTATTCAAAATGTTAATGTTAAAAAACTTTTTCAAATTCTATTGTAAGTGTAAAGAATAATTTTTCTTAAATTTTACAATTAAGAAAAAATGTTTTTAAGGTAAGAATTTGTATAAACTGAAGCTTTATCGTATGATTAATGACGGAGGAGTGATATAAAATACTATGCCTTTAATATTTTATAAACATAATTTAATAATATTTTATCTTTTAAAATGAAAAAAAAAAAACCTTTACACAAAAAATCTTGCACTAAATAATAAAAAATCCAGCCTTAGCGGACGTTGCCACATAGAAAGTCTGATAGAGTGTCAGATAATATTAGATTTGTTAAAATGTTTAAATGGTCCATGATGTCAAAACCAACCACCTTTTTTCACCTTTTCACCTTTTCATAACCTACCTAAAGATTAAATCACAAAAAAAAAAAGAAGATATTTTTAGTTTTGAGAGTGTCCCCTTGAGAATTAATTCACCTTCTACTCTCCAAAGTTTTAACTAGACATTTCAAATCAATCAAAATAGAAATTGAAGCTCTTATGTCAGCCGGTATTCCTCACTCGATCTGACATTGATGACACATTGAAAATAAAAAATAACTTTTATTTTTTAAAAGTTTTGTCTCTAAAGAGATAATAAGAAACAATTAGTAGCAGCAAAAATCTTTATTCAATTTTGATTTTCGCTTTTAATTTCGAGAAGTTTTTTTCTTTGTTTTAAAATCATTTTATTGTTGAATTTTTTATGAACGTGTAATTTTCATTTGAAAAGTGAGAAAAAGTGAGATTGCAACAAAGAATAATCGATAATAGAGTGGAAAGTGATATAGTAGGTGGGAGATCTGTTATTTTCGAAAAAAAGGGTGGGTGAGTGGGTTTGAAGAAAAAAAGAGTTTTCTTTTCTTTTTCTTTTTATTTTTCTTTTTCTTTTTGTTTTTTCCCCCTTTACTTAAGGTAGGTTATTTTTTTACTTTTTATTTAATTTTAGTAACTTTTTAAATTAATTCATGCTCTTATTTTGTGTGTGTAACACACATTTTCTGAACTCAGCCTAATTAATGCTAGTCATAGTCGTTCAGTGGTCAAAGATTTCTATTTTGTTAGAGTTGAAATGTCCAGTTAGTTGAAACTTTGTGGAATAGAAGGGTCCAATTTACAATCTGAGTCAAATATAAGGGTCCATCAGACCCTTTCGCCAAAAGAGTTTAAAAGGATACTTTTGTTATTTAATCTCCTTATCTCGGGATAAGTTATTCCATTATTACTACTTCATACAAGGGATTAAAGAACTCAAAATTTATCCTAAAATAAACTCTCCTTATCCATCACACCAAACAACCCCTTAAACTATAGTTTTGTAGAGTAAATACATACGTGAAAATTTAATAAATGACATACATAAGACTATTAATTTCAAGTTATAATAGTTCTTTCAAGTTGTAACAATAAAAATTTCAGTATCTAACATTTTATTTTATTTTTAAAAATAATAGTAAAAATTTGATTTTTTAAAAAACAATAAAAGGTAAAAACGGATATAGTTACATTAATTAATTTGAATACATTAATGATAACTAATAATTGGTATAAATTTAGGAGATTCAAAACAAAATATGAATATTTGATTTTCTTTTTTACTCAAGTCAGTTATAGTATCTCAAAAGGCAATTTTTTTTATTTCAAGGATTCTATTTCATATTTTTTTATTTACACCCTTATCAAACAAAATATGAAATATTTGATTTCGGTTTTTTACAGTCAATCAGTTAAAAAGTATTTTCTAACGGTAAGATCTCTGTTTATTCAAACATTTCTCTTCCTAATTTTTTTTGTTTTTGTAATTTATCGTCATTCATGACTCGTTCAAATAATTTTGATTCATATCTCAATTCTTTTTATAATGGAAGGTTTTTTATCGTATTAAGAAATTGGTGGTTAGCCGACTACTTCTGGTTCGTGTATTTGTGATTGATTATTTAATGAAAATAGAAAAAATACGAAAAAATGAAATTTTTGATTTGTTTTGTATAATAAATTAAAATTTTTTATTTTTTGTTGAATCATTTTTCATGGTACTAATATTTTTTTGTTGAAACTTAAATAAATGTTGTAATGAATAATGGATGCAACTGTATACAGTCGGGATTGTCAATTAGATGTGTTATTTGGTCTCTAATTAAATATCAAAACTAAACTATTTATGTATTCAATTATTATGTAGTTTGTATATAATTGATATCCAAAAATTTATATCCAATTAATATGCAGTCTATATATAACTAGTATCCTAAATTATGAGTGTCAATCTGTAATTCATATGTAGTTGATAACTGACTTGGAGAAAACAATGCATATTATAAATCATCCAATACTTAAAACTGTATCAAAAACAAATATATATACCGTTCAAAAGTTAAAAAAAAACAAGAAATACTATGCTGCAATCAACTATCTCAAATTTGATCTTCATGGTCTTGGTGTAGGACAATTGCAGATACCCGGAGCATGTTCTTTTGATATGTGGGGTTCACCAAATTTGCTAGCAACAGTCCCAATTCACTTTATTGATTGTGTCATCATCGCTCTTTGTTTTTCCACAGTGTCATCAACCTAGTTGGAGAAATTGAAAAAGAAACCTTCCTATCATAAGAAGTTGGTATTATAAGAAATATCAATTTTATACCAACATTAATCATAATTCATACAAAAAATGGGTGATTTATACGACAATCAATTCACATAATTGGACTATTGATATCATACCATTTTTTGATAAAAATTATACACAACTTAAGACAATTTTCTTACCAACAATAAATCAGTTTCATATCAATGTTAAAACACGTCATACCATATTCATAAATTGTATATTAAGTCACCTTTCATACCAATTTTATTCATGTTTCATGCTAGATTAGTAGACATGATGAGAATAATTTGAAGAAAAAAAATAGTTTTCCTTTAAACTGTGTACCAACTTCATACTAGATTTCACTTGGACAAAGTTGTCGTCCTTTTAGTATTTTAATTTTCATTTTTTCCTTCTCATTAGGCTCTTCTAAATAATGGTGCGAGTTATGACTATTTTCGGCAAGCTTAATTTGAAAAATATTAAACAAAACTTCTCTAAATAAAAGTAATATCTTGAACTACAAAAGATATGTCTATTAATATATATTTGTCGTTCTTCATGCATCAAGTCTTTGTTGAACGTTCGAGTTATCTAGGTTAGACTCATTTTTAATTTTTAAATGTTTCAGAATATTCCTCTAATATGAGTCTAGAATCCAAAATTTTGATCTACTTTTACTTTCATAATGCAACAATTACACATACTATTTCTAGAAAAGTCTTAAAGTTGCTTCAAAGAAGCAATTTAATGAAGATGAATTTCTAAAATGGTCAACAATATTATTTTGTTGTTTTTTGAAATTTATTTTTCTAATTCTATAAACTTTGTTAGCGTAACAAAGTAACAAAAATAAAAAGTGGTGAATGTTTGACCTCAGACAAGTAGATTGTCTCTAAAAAAAGTTCAATAATGTTGTTGTCGTGTACATTTTAACGGTATTAACTTATTTATAACTAATATTGATTATCGAAAACATATACATAAATATTCTTTCGCAAGGAGTTACTCTAAACATAAAATTATCATATTCTATATTTTTCATGTACAAAAAAATAGAAAAGTGATGTTCATCACGACATAGAAAAAATTACTCAGTTTCAACAGACAAATATTATTAAAACTATATTATGAAATTTATGTAAACTATAACAAAATAATAGATATCAAGATATTTTATTTCATTATATTTTATTGTTTATATTCTGAGACTTGTAATAATGGTCAATCATTTAATTTCTTTTAAAATGTTCTTTAAACCTTCTAAAATTTATTTTTTATAAAAAAAAAAATGATTATTGAAAAGGTTATTCAAAAGCTTATAGAGATTATTTGTGCCTGCGTGAAGCGCCGGTAGATTACCTTGTTTAATAATAGGCTTAAGTCATCGACATTCCCTTAGAGTTGTCCGCATAATTCATTTCGACACCTTAACTAGGACTTGAACCTATTGAACATCTAAACTATTCAAAACATATACCTATTAAACACAAAATGTTGATATGGCAAAATAATGTGTTTTGTCATATCCTGAAGCGCGTGAAAAGGTTCAAAATAATGTTTTTTACTGTATTTATTTTTTTTCATTTTTCTTCTTTTATTGAAACTTGGCACTATAATAAACTTAAGAATATTTTTTCTTCTTCCGTTTCCACTTTTTTCAAAATAGAAGAGCACCCCACCCCTACTACTCATCTTCTTCAAAATTTAGTTTACAAAACTTTCTCCATTTTAGCGCCAACATTGTTTGTCCCTCTTTTTTATATCTACAAAAAATTATTTCTTTCAAATCAAAGATAAATGAAAATCAACTATGAAGAAATCATACGATTATGATTTGAAAGAAAGACTTTCTTTTGTATAATTTGTTACAAATCTCATAAAAATAATAGAACAAATATGAAGAAGAAGAAAGAAGATAAATGATTTCTAGTATAAAAAAGTTAGCCAATATTTTTTATCACAATTTTCGAACAAATAGTTTTACTCAAATTCAAATATAAACTCATTAAATTTATCAAAAATGATATTTCAAAATCAGAAAGAATTAATTTTTTGAGCTATCAATTTTTTTGTCATCGATGTAGAAATGAATAACCGCCGGTAAAATTTTCTTTCTTCGTCACTCTTAGTAGGAAAATGTACCTTTTAAAAAAAGATAATCTTCAAGTTATTTGATAATAAATTAGGTTTTGTGATTTGAGAAAGAATGTGTTTGGGAAGAAGATGAAGTTGAAAAAGGATGTTTTATGATTTGAGAAAGAATACATGTTGAGAGGAAGATGAAGATGAAAGGGGGTTGGGGGAGGGGGTGGGGTTTTTACAACAGGTTTACATTTTCATTATTTTTTTTTTTAAAAAAATTAGATCTAAAATGTGTTTGAAATAATTTTAAATAATTTCTTTTTATATATAATTTTGGATGCTCAGTATCACATGTCATTTTTTAATTGGTTATTTTGTCATGCAAGCGCAAGTGTATCACACTCTCTTCATATCTTTTTTTTAATTATCAAAAAAGGTTTAATAGGAATGCTTTTGAATACGTACTAGTCTTAATTGAGGTATCTTAGTGAATTGTGCAGACAACCTTAAGGGATCAGACTTAAGCCATAATAATAATATAAAAAAATAATTACTTAATAAAGTAAAATTTAATTAATTTATAAATAAGTTAGTGATGTTATATTCCATAAATAAACTTCTATAAGCAAAAAAAAAATTAAAAGTAGATTTAAAACTTGTAATATTGACTCAAATGTGTATGTGAGTGATTTTTCCAATACATATGATATGTTTACATATAATCTAACTTTCTGTTTTCATAGCATATTTATACTATAAGCATGAAGCTCCATAGTTAAAAGTTTGAATTACAAAATATCCGGCATAATGCATATTAAAATCTTACCACTTTGCCTGATCATTTGACTAATGTATCATACTTTTCATATTACAATATTTATAATCTTTTTGCTTTTGTCTTTAATTTCTAATCAGTTAATATTCTATACCTTTTTCAATATTCTTTGAACTTTTAAGTTACCACGGCCTGTCTAAAAGTTCTTAATCATCTTATCTTGCTCCTCTTCCTTAGAAGCTACGAGAAAAAGCTATTATTACTATCTCCCTCTATTTGTTGAATTTTTGTCCATCATAGTAATACTAATTTTCTGTTCCTCCCATATTTCATTTTATTCTACTCTCTTGCTGTAGACTACAGAAAACTACTATTACTGATCCGGCCCTCTGTTTGTTGAATTTTGGTGCATCATAATGTATAGCTATTTTTTCCCTATCAAATAAGTTCGAGTTTCTGTTTACTGCTTAAATTATGACTTGTGTTTACGAAAATAATGTGTATAGATAATATTTTTTATTTATTTATTTCACGCTTTATATTTTTAGTTTGCTACAAAAATATCATCTTTGGGAGTAGAGCTACGAACAAATTATAAGTATGTATATATTCATGAGTCTTATTTTAATTCAAACTTTAATTAAAAAAAAGTTTTCATTTAAAAATACACACATTTTTGGATGCTTTGGTGGCCTCCTCACTCTAATTTAGGTATCGGAGGTACTTTTTTTAAAACATCACTTAGTATAAATGGCATACGTAAAAGTTGTGTCTTCTGAAGAAATGGATAAACTTTCAAACATGTAGCTCATTCTATATACATGACAGATTGATAAATATATAAATCAAAATATACAAAAATATATGTTGGCATGGAATCTACTTTTTGAAGCTAATTAACTGTTCATACTTGATCCGTATATACATATTTAGTAGGTAGCATATATATACTTCTATTTTAGGAAGTTTATTATTAGGCAGAGACACGTGTCTAGAAATTAGTTCTAACCTAAAACGAAGTTATAGAATCTAAAGTCAAAATAACAAATGCTCCTTAACTCTTATTTATTATTTACAAATTATCTTAAAATAGTTTTTTTTTAAAATATTTCTAATAAAATTGATATCCATAAAAAGACAACATAATAATTGACCTCTTTCCTTCTTATGATAATTACCCACTTCCTATATAATAGATACCAGACTTAGCAATTCAAACTCATGGATTAAATTGTTAAGTTATTATTACTTAAGTAAAACAACAAAAAAACTTAAGACCTTACATCTTTCACGTAGCTAATAGCTATGATTTTTCAAATTGATAGTGGCTATGAAAATTTCTTATAATTAGGTTATAGATGACATTCGCGATTACACATTTAATATTTTAAAATTTATTTTAACATATTTTGTTCGCTTAGTTTTTTACTCCATCACTTTAAATGTTTATAAATTATAAATTAATTAATTATTCAAATAATAAATAGCAATCATCATATTAATACACAACTTTTTATTATTTCGACTAATTTTTTCATTATGTAATATATGTAACTCAACTCCTAATTATAATTTTTGATTATTGGCTCCTATTCTTTCACCAGCAATTAAAAATGGAGTATATCTCAATATAAATAGTATCATAGTAAATACTGATATGTACTTAAATCAATTAGCCAAAAAAAAAATAAGATTTCTGCTCTCTTTCTTCTCTTCTCCCGTCTCCTTGTACATTGCTACTTTAATTTTTATGTTAATTTCTGTTTGTTGTTATTGTACAAATTTTCCAGCGCAATGTGTGTTAATTATTATTGAAAAATTTTACGCATGTTGATGATATTTCGTATAGCACTTGTGGTATTTTATGTTAATCCTCATTTGTAATATTCAATATGGTGCAATAGTTTGTTAATTTTACTTTTATAGCACATTTTTTAGGTGCTATTTAATATATATATATCTATATATATATATCTATATAATATATATATTATATATCTATATATCATATATCGTATATAAATTATATATATATAGTAGGTAAAGTTATCTAAAACGTGTGGTTTTGTTTAAGTAAAAGCTCATAGATTCAAAGGGAATAGAAAATGGTCATTTGCAGTACAAAATTTATAATGAAAATTTTAGAATACAAAATACGTGCGGACGCACGTTCGCCTAGAGAAGTATATCTAGTTAAAGATAGAATGCGGGAACTTCATTAACTAAATAAGTAGATGTAACTCTGTAATTTAAGCCCATGATCATTTCTGACCGCCCACTTTGGTTATCTCTACCACATTATTGTGTTGTTGTTATCGGTTCTATTTTTTCTCATGATTTGTATATTGCTTCACTCAATCTTGTAAGCTGGCTAATTCTAAAGTTGAATTATCATTGGCGCTTATTTATATTCCTAAACTCAATTAAGTTTAATATATCACTAACTTAAAATAGATATGATCATATTTAAATACCTGCATCTAGCTACGTGGGTCAAATTCTGAATTATTTAAATACTAATAATAATCAGTGGTGGGCCCAGACATGTAAGTGAAGGAATGTCGACCACAAACTACACCCTTTGTCGATAATCTATATTTATGTAGGGCTAATGAATAAAAATATTTTTTATGCATATATATATTATCATATTACACCCCTGCTTTGAAGCACGTTTAATTTTTAGATTTTGACACCCTTAGACAAAAGTTATTATATTATACTTAAATTACTAAAATAAGAAGGTGTAACAATCAACTTTGAATGACAAAAATATGTCATTGAAAATTATTAGAAATTATTTCATAGAAAATTGTTATGATTATCTTTTTAAAAAAAAAAAAATCTTCTCTATTCTTTCTCGTTAATTAGTGTGGATTAAATGGTATCAACTTGTTATCCTTTCCTTCTATAATTAGCATAATTAAATGTATTGAATTATTAGTAAAAACAGATCACCTTCTGTTCCCCCTGTCTAAGATCACTATACTTCTAAAATAAATCTTAATAACTCTTCACCTTTTTTGTTATATTAAAATTTTTTTAGGGCTAACATATATGTATCCTAAAAATAATTTTTCTTATCACTTACCTCTTGTTGATGTGAATCATTAGGCAATTTTCATGTACTTTTTTTAGTTTAAACATTAATATTTGTTAATCCACCGTAGAAATGATCTTTTGTATCATTTTTATCTTAAATCATTTTAGGATGGTGTTTTTTTTTGGTTACGGGATAGAAGAGTATCATCAGAACATTAACTTCCCCCCTTATTGTTTATTTTTTTTTATATCATCAGAACTTTACTCCTTATGTATTTCGTTTTCTCTATATAAATGGTTAGATAATTAAAATCTTAAGAGGGTGTGAATGTTGTATTTGTTCTTATCTAGTTATTTTTTGTATTCTTTACCAATTTATACTTCTTTAATTTAATCTACTATGAAATTATGAATGTTATATATATTTTTATTAGTGCTGAAATTACTAATTTATGACTTTTCAATTCATTTTTAAATGTACTTTTATAATATTTTTTTCTTTTAATCCTTTTCCTGCCATACGATATAGCTTCTTTTAAGTGATACATATCTATGTATAATATATGGAGCGTAATGAGAGATTATTAAGGGGATAAATCTAATAACTAATATATTTCATATTATTAGTATGCCTATAGTGAATATTATTATTTTCATATTTCTTGCTTGATGGTCAATGTAATATTCGATTATTATAAGTTTATTTATGAATAAATATAATTGGTAAACTAATAATTTTTTAGACTTCAACATTTCTATATAATCGACTGTATGGGAATAAACGTGGTGGCAAAGTCAAACACGTTTCTCAAAACATAGTATAGATAAATGTCACAAACAATTATACCCAACCAAATACTAAAAACAATCCAAAAAATCTTTATACGAAAAATATACTTCCATGAACCTTTTTATCTAAACTAGACACTTAAATATAAATGAACTCGTGGACCAGAAAGAAAGATATCTAAAATCACTCAGCCCTCAGAACAAACATAAGCTGCATGAACTCTTCCATGTCTGGTCTTATTCTTAGCGAACACTGTTCCTAACAATTCTCAAAAAAGCTAGTGAACTGTTGTTTATTGCAGACGAAACCTTAGAATGCAGTTATCATTTTGCACTATGCACTAGATAGCAAGATTATCCTTGAGCAGACGAAGAAGTGAAATGCTGCCCTGAGTTCTGTTTTCACCAGAAGCTCCATTCTTTTCTGTCTTAGCTCCCTGCAGTAAATTTATGTCAAACATTACACGCATGGTTGTTTAAAAAAAACGAGCTAGATGTAGAAAATATAGTATCTCAAACCCAGGGAAAGGACAAAAATTGGCACACTAATTCGAACTGTTTTAAAACGGATACAGATAATGGTTAATAAAAGGAAAAGGAAAGAAATGACAACCACCAGAATATCACCTTTGGTTTCTCATTCTCATCCTTGAAGTTTATGCTGCCTATATCTTTTAATAAAATGGACGAAACTGGTAGAAGTCTCCTAGTCCTGCATAAAAATATTGCCGAATCACTAAGGAATAAACAAGCTGCATTACTAGGAGCTGGCATGAGAAAACTGAACATGTTACACACACCTTTTTGGTTTATCTGCATTCTGAAATTTAGTGCCGGAACTATGTTTAGTAACCGCTTCAACTACATTGTTGTCACCATGGCCTACAACTTCCCCAGGCATTAACGGTGTTGATGGACCTAATAGTCTCTGAATTACATAAGAAAAGAACCTATATTATCTATTTCTCAAGATATAACAGTCAGATGAAACACATGATGCTGAACCATGAGACAAAAGAGTCATCAACAACGGAATTGAGTTTTCTTGTTCTACTAAATAATGATACATACTTGCATTCTGAGCATTAAACAGACAATTGTTTCTTGTAGCAATAAAATAGAAGTACATCTAACAAGAATCAGTATTCATAAAAGATACATTTTTAATGCTTAATTAATTACATATCAGGAGGTCTATTTAAACAAAAACTTGTTAGAATATTTCCTTTCGTGATACCCCAACCCGATACTGATCTATGTTCCAATGGTAGAAAAACAACAGCTGCAACTCTTAATAAAGTGTTCCAATAAGACATTTTTGGTTTAAATTTATCATTTTTTGGTCTGTTCTCATTCATCTATTACGTGGTTAACCACATAAAATATGTCATCTCTTTTTATTAGGCATATTCGCTTCAATAAATTGTAAACCCCGGGTGTTTTCTACTGAGGTTGATGCATAGATGACATATTTTATGTGGTTAACTTAATTACCGAATAGACAAATGGAAACACGTGTAAAAGTTTTTCTTTTCCAAAATTTGAACCGAAAGTATCTAATTGAAAAACTTGATTAGGAGTTGAGGTGTGCAAATGGGAATATGACTTTTGAGTGTCTATATCTTTCCCCGAAAAGTTTAAAGAGTTGGCTATGTATTAAGCCTTTTTTTAATACATACACGAGAAAGATAAGCTACATCTTTTTGGAAGTTCACAACAAATACTGTAACAAACAAGGCCATGCTTAAACTACCAACAGCAACATCATTAGTTTCACATGAACTTCGGTAGGATGTCTGTAATCTGTTCCAGCGATTTAGCTTAAAATTTGAGTAATGCTAGTAACAAAAAACACGTTTCAAAATAAAAATGAAGGGTGCCAAATATCAATAAGATGCAAATTCATTTAAATAACCAACCCCTAAACTAATGTGGAACTAACTTGACAAGGATAAGATATAACAGCAAAACTATTGCACCTTTCTACTGAATTAGTGGTTGTTACACAGCAAAAAGACATCAAACCATGAACATTAACGTAACGAACTGTTATTCTTGAAGACCATAAATAACAGCTTGAGACATTGCATTGCTACCACTAATGCATTTTAGGTTATACCTAAGCAGGAGTGATGAAAAGCATAAAGGATACAACATGTGAATTACTTGTGATAGAGGAGTTTATAATTAAGGTGATTATAGCATAACTGAACTAACCTTGTCCTCTCCATTGCATGTTTGATTCTTCCTCACCAGGGAAGAGCTCTTATTTTCAATGGTGAGCGATGAATTAGAAGAGCTGACAGTACATTCTGGAAATACTGAAATAGAAAGCTTGTGGTCCTCTTCCAATAGGCAGTTCTCATCTCTGTTTATGGAAGTTGCTTGGGAAGTGCTAACTACAGAATCTACACACAGAAAACAGAGATTGGTAATTAGTGCACTTAAACATAAAGGAGGATGAGACAGACAAACAGAAGAATGTTACGAGATATGATACAGCTCAAAAAGAGCAGAAATAGCATCAGAAAGATTTTTATACAAGTACTCTATTGAAGATGAATAGAATCTTACTCTTACCAGAACTTCCCTTTCCTTGCTCGTACTCTTGATCAATGCAAGAGCATGACCCACTAAATATAGCAGCTGCTTTGCCGTTACAATCTGCACTCTCTGCTTTCATTTCATTTGGATTCTTCAGATCTTCAACACCAGTAGCATCTCTAGTAGATCTTTCAAGCTGCTGAGCAGTCTATAACAGATTATGCTCAAAGTTGTAACTTCTAAAGAATATCATTCTGGGTTTTACATACCCAGATTTTCATTAAACAACTGATGAAAATATTTTTTGAGGTATTCAACTTCATTCCATGAATGACAACAAATACCTAATTATTTAGGATAACTGGCAGTCAAAAGTGTTCCATACAGAAAATACCTAAATATTGGAATTTTGCTATTGAGCAGTGTCATTTTAATAGAAGTTCTTCTAACAGATGTCATTAATAAGCAAAAGTCCCCGTATCAAATTTATTCAATAAAAACCCAGACTACCTTTCTTTTAAACCTTTTGGGTATTTGGTTTTTCCATTGCTTCAGACTTACAATCATCATAAATTTTCATTTCGAACATCAACTTGTGTCTGTCTTGGTCAAAGTCCAAGTCATAGTGCATGTAAGTGTCTTGATAAATCCACAGGTCGGGTACAACTAGATAGACAAGCCAAATTTCATCCACAAGAATTCCCATGCTAAGAAAAATTAGGCCAATTCATCTAGCAAAGAACCAATAACTCATGGTTGCACATCCATCTTCTTTCCAACCTCACTTAGACTGCATTACTACATGGTAAGATTTTTTTCTCCGTCTCAACCTCCTAATTTTTTTCATCCACCTAATTGTGTGTCCTTATCTTCTCCAAAAGAAGCCCATCTCAATCTAATCCCTTACATTTCTCTTCCTCCTGAATCCTTGTGCCACTTAATTCCCTACAACACAATTCTGAACCATCTCACACCCACTCCACGCAACTTCACCCCACCACCATGCAAAAACACCAAAACTATATAGCCTTAAAGCCCTTAACCAAACCAAATTATCGGTTGGAGGAACCTAAATATATTTTTCGAGCTAAGAAATTTCAAGAATGGTGTGACACTATGCAACAGGAATTGGATGCACTGCATCAAACTAAAACATGGAGTTTAGTGCCGGGGGACCACGGCCCCACAGGGCGCTCTGGCTAGTGGGAGGCTTACGACCCTGGGAGGGACGGGGGTGGGGCGGCAAGATGATTTTTACTCTTGTAGTGGGTTGGGAGTTGACTGGATAGAGTGGTTATTTGGGTTGGGAGCCCAGTTTTCGGTTCGTGGTACTCTTCTCTAAGTAGACTTATGCCTCATTTGTTTTCATTAATATTAAGACATCTGAATCTGAATACATGTCTGAATATTAAGATTACATTAAGAGTTATGTGTCTAGATCTGAATACACATTTGAATATTAAGATGTTCTCTCCAAATCCCAACCTTGAATGATTTGTTATTTGTTTTCAATATCTGAATGTGCATATGAAATCAAATATTTCATTTTAATAAAATGTTATAAAAGATTCATTTCAACAAAAAATATTATGTGTTCATTTTTAAAAAATCAAAGTCATCAAGCATAACATAAAAATCACAAATAAAAAGTATTTTATAGGCACAATATAATATCAAAAAGTTCAATAAGCATGATAAATACGAGTTGAAAAAAAATAAATAAGGTATCACATTATCAATACCTAACATATATTTTGACTAATTAGACTATTAGAGAAACAAAAGAATTCTTATCTTTTTTCAAATAACTTTAATCTAATTCTCTAACTTGTGAACCTCTAACGTCATTCATGTTTTTTTGTAGTGGACACTTTCACAAATATACTAACACATGTACTGTATAACGACTCTTCCTATCCAAGTCCATCTAATTTTTCCATATATTCTTCAAATGAAGGTGCACTATTTTTTAATCAATAACTCTAGAGCAGTAATCATCTTCTCGTCAATTTACAATTCAGACGAATAAGTTTTTTTCTTACCCAATTTTTCCCCACCTGAAAGTAAAGATTGGGATGAGAATTATTGAGCTCCATTATTTTGGTCACCAACTAGTTCAACAACGATAATATATTAGTGTTATCTCACAAACAAATTTGATAATCAAAGAGTCTCAATAAAATTATTGGCTTTTACAAAATTCTAATAAGAGACCTCAAATATGTATATATAGTTATTGTTTTTAATTATGAATAGTATTTTTTCACTCAAAAACCATTATGAATATAAATACACTAAAAATATTATTGAAACAAGTGTTTCAATACACCCCAAGAAAATTATGAATATAAAAAAAATACTTGTAAAGATTATGAAAACTTACTAGTTCAAGAGGAAAAAATTGGTATTTGATTGAGAAAAGAGAGGAAGAAAGTTTGTACTTGTGAGAGCAAAAGTCATGCAAAGACTGAGAAAGACGATACAATTTTATAATTTATTAAATAAGGCTGAATAGTGTTAAAACTCTCTTTTAGATCTGATCCGTTCAGACCTTTTCAGGTCCATTAAGAGGCTTTTTGAAAAATAACAAATGGGCTGAATATGAATGATTCAGATCCAGACCTAAAAATCAAACACACTTCATGGACTGAATCTGAATAATTAAGATACAAACCACCATTAAGTGCAAACAAATGAGGCCTTAGCTATTATGTGTACATGTCAGGATTATGGGGGTCTATTAAGGTTTTATGTAAACTTGCACACAAGTGTACCTTTTGGGCTTACGGGGTCTAGTTAGGTTTAGTTTAGGTAATCTAAGTTTATGGACGCTCGAGGTGCTTTTTTTCTTTACTGATTTGGGCCTTTATGAGTGTATAGATCCAAAATCATTTTTTAGAGGGTTTGTTACTATTCTTGCTTAGTCGGCCTGTGATGCCCACTGAAAACCTTTGTTTTGGTACTCATGCTACACTCTTCATCTTTTTCATGATGCCGGTCTTAGTACAGCTACCAACAGTGATCATTCGTGCCATCTTTTGCATCTTGTGGACATCGGAGATGAGGGTGAGCACTAGGCGTCCTGGATCAGCCTATCTCCTTCTATTATGTGTTAGCAAGTCTTTTGCCTCTGAGACGGCTTATTGTGGTCCACTTTTGAGACTTGTATTTGTTCATATTTGACAATCTGTACTCAGTGATTCCAAGTTGAAGAGGTGTTGCTTTGGTATGTAACCGCTTTTGGAGGATCTTGCCTGTCGTTTTTCTTTATTGATGTGTTATTTTGTTTAGTTCTACCCTTGTACTCAATACTTGTCGTTATAGGAACAGGTTGACTTACCTACTAGTGGGTTATAATAGGTCTCATCATGACTCGAGAAGTTGAATCGTGACACATACTGGTTGATCTTTTGAGAATAACGAAATCTATTCAACAACTCCCTTTTGAAGTCTTTCCAAGTTAACATTGGTTGACGAGATTCTATCCAATAAATACCAATTTAAGGTTTTTCCTTCCAAACAAACACATGTTGCCTTTAGTCTTTCAGCTTCAGAAATTTCATTTAGTGCAAAATACCTTTCCACTTTGAAAATTCATCCTTAGGATCCTCTCCTAAAACTGATAGTTGTAGCTTCCGGGATTTCCTCTCACCTTTTTCTCCAACCAAGTTGACAATGCTTCCCTTTTCTTGGTTCCCAATGGATCTGGTTTGAGAAAGGGATGCTTCTACTATCATGGTTCTGCCTTGTTTCTCGCAAGAGACTCTCTCAATTCTTAAAACCAATCAACCATCCTTCCAAAAAATGTCAAATTAGACTTCTCGTGTTCGACTTGTCCCTCAATTCTTCTTACCATCCCTGAACGTTATTGCTCTAATAGCAAGTTGATAAACTTAACTATATAAATAGTAAAGACTTAAGTCATCGATAGCCACTTAAAGTTGTCCGCAAATTTCACTTAGACACCTCTTCTTAAGCTTGTTCCAATGAACACCCTTACTAATAAAAAAAAATGACCTATCAAAACACTTTGTCTATCAATCAGTGAAATAAGAGTGTGTTTACACGTGCGGATGATGTGGCATAGTAACTAAATAAAAGACAAAGACACGTGGAGTGGACCTAGAAAACAAAAAAATTATAATGGAAAAATTATATATTTTTTAGAAATAAAAGAAAAGAAAAATTCATTACCCTTCTCTCTTTTCAGAACCGTCCCCAATACACATAGACTACCATTTTTTGAATTCTTACTCTTATCCTCAAACTTCATTTAGATTTATTAATGTTCTTTTCTCTGTGTGGTCAGTTTCTTTAAAATTTCAATAAATTAACAATTTCAAAGAATAATTTGTAAATCAAGTATTCGTGCCGAAAAAAATGGTAGTTGCCGGGAAATTAATGAAACCACTAAAAGTAAAGAAAAAAGATGATGATCATCTAATTGCTTGTTATTTTAAATTTTTTTTTATTTTTATTTAATGAAATTTGCTTAAAATCCCATTTGAAAGGAAAGGAAATCGCAGCTTCATTTCTTCCTTTTTTTGTTGTCGTTTGTTTTAAATTTTTATTTAATTTATATTTGGGTTTAATTTAACACAAAATAGATGAACAAGGGATAGATACTTTTACTGGCAACAGAGATAACATTTTTTCGGCTGAAAAAAAACCTTACTTAGGTGGCAAATTTGAATGGTAGTTGGGGGTTTGAAAGGGCTAAGTTTGTTTGACATGGTAGGGACTTGTGGCTTACAAACAAGCCGATTTACTAAGGGTGTATTGAGAAAGAGAATGGCTTGAAAATCGAAAAAGAAGGAGAAAGAATTCTGACTGGTGATGGTTGCAGAATTATGAGCGCGTGAATGGTTCAGGTGCCATGGAATAATAGTGATGAGCCTTCCAAAAGAAGAAGAAGATATAACAGTCTTTTTTTTTACTTAATCACATTGCCCCCCCCCAAATCACTCTCCATTTTTCACGCCACAACCTCACCAACTCCCTAAGCCCCCCGATATTGCACCACTTCCCCACCCCCGACCTTTACCTTCCTTTCCCCTCCGCCCCTAATTTCTCACTCCATCCCCCAAACTATCTCCCCCCCTACCCCCACCCGCTACCCGCTCCAGCGGCCCCCAGCGCTGCCCGTCATACCACTCCCAAGGATTTCTAAGGGCTTCGCTGAACCGATTATGCTTCCACGCTCCTTTTTTGTGGGTTTATACAAACGCTTTGCCATGTGCAGACAGAACGGTGTTTAATAGGTGGGTAAAAAAAAATTGGTGTCGAGGTGTCAATTGAACCAAGCCTAAGACGAGGTGTCGAAGTGAATGTGCGGACAAACTCTAAAGTGGCATAGATGAACTTAAGCCATAGTAAAGAAAGAATAAAACTTTTTGTATTCAGCACTAGATTCAGGGATATTACAAGTCCAAAAAGAACAACCACTAGGACACTGCCAACACCATAAATTACATCCTAAGACATGAACGATTACATATCACAAACTTTCTAGACATTCAAAAGGCTAGAACTCTCCCAGCATTCCCTTTCCTTTCTTTGAACGCCCTCTTCTAACTACCTTGCCCCTTTTTCTACATAAACCACCCCGTAACTATCTCATGACAATTACTAAGTCTCTTAATTGTTTATTTTGGCCTCCTGGAATAAACTTTTATAACTTGAGGCACATCAATGCCCAATTAGCCATTAAATTTTCTATGGAACAACTGAAGGTATGTTGATCCTTCCAAGCCTGATCATGTATGTCAGCTTCCTAGCGCTCTCTATGACTTGAAACAAACTCCTCGAGCTTGGCTTCAACGCTTTAACATATTTTTTGAGGGTCATGGTTTTCACTCCTCCAAGGTCGATACATCATTGTTTGTTTTTAATTTGAGGCCCATGAAAAATCTATATATTGTTTTATGTCGATGACATGGTGATTACATGTTCAGATTCCTTTAAGTCGTCATGGTTTCTCACCGAAACTAAGGAAATTTTTCCTGTCCACGACTTGGGTGCCTTGAATTATTTTCTTGGGATTGAGGTGAAAAGGGTATCAGACAGCCTATTGTTGACAAAAAATAAATATGCGGCTGATCTATTGAAAGAGACAAGTATTAAAGAATATAGGTCGTATATCACACTAATGACAGTGGCTACAATTTGGAGCAAGACAATGGATGAACTGATGTCAAATTCTGAGCAATACTGTCAAATTGTATGTTCCCTGCAATACATGACCTTGACTCGTCTAGTGTTATCAAATGCAAAAAATGTTTAAGGTTGTAGGGCTTTAAGTCCAATTATATTGTGGGCTTTATTGCTTTAATGAAAAAGGCACAAAGAAAGAAAAAAATACAAATATATATGTCTAGTCCAGGACTAATGATTATAAGCAAAAATGACAAATATGTGAATTGAAAAAAAATTACGACAATGTGAAATATCAATTGTCTAGTGTCATTTCTTCAGAAGATGCTCATTGGCAAGGGAAAGCATGCGCTTAGATACATTTGATGACGAACAGGAGAAAACTCACAAAAGTGAGGCACTAAAACATTTTTGCGCCTGCTCAGGGGCTTAACACGTTTTAAAGACATGCCTTTGACAACACTAGACTTGCCCAGACATTGTATTTAGTGTCAACAAACTAGCTCAATTTATGGATTGTGCAACTAAGGTTCTTTGGCAAGCCGTGAAGTGTCTACTTCGCTATATACATGCCACGACCAACATTGGTTTGTTTATTTTCCAAGAATTCTACCTTGAAACCTCACCGTTTTTTCAGTTAGTGATTGGCTGGCTGCCCAGATGACCAGTGTTCTACTAATGGGTATCTTGTGTACCAAGGCAGCAATCTGATCTCTTGGTTGACAAAGAAAGAAACCACTGCTGCCCGAGCCTCAACAGAGAGTGAATACAAATCACTTACCAATGCCACAGCTGAAATCATGTGGGTAAGCTCTCTTCTTTGTGAACTTGGTATTCCACGTGTTGTCCCTACTATCATATGTTATGATAACATCAGTGCAATTTAGTTGAGTGTGAATCCTATATTACATGCCCGGACCAAGCACATTGAATTAGACTATCCCTTTGTGTGAGAGAAAATCATGTTAGGTAGGCTTTCAATTCACTTCATTTCCAGTGCTAACCAAATCGTAGATATAATTACCGAACTGCTTGGACAACAGCTCATCTCTATGTATTTTAGCAAACTTCGTCTCTGTTTTATATTGGCAACAGTTTGATTGGGCGTCGTTAGGAGGTAAACAATATCATTATAGTATGTAGTTAATTTATATTTGTATTCGTTGTAATTGTCGCGTAATGTAGATTTATACTCTGACCTCATTAATTGTTATCCCCTGTAGTTATCCCTTTTACTTTGTAATTTGTATAAACTCATTAGTGTATAGGTCAGTAGAACAAAGGAGTTATTGTCATTCTTAAGTCTTATTATCATTCTCATTATTTTATAGATGTCCCCGAGTTAGGCTCTACCTGTCGAGTTATGCAAACCTCCCTCGGCAATTTCCTACGATCAGTTTTCACAAGATTTCTAGCCCATTTTAAATGGGTTTTGAGCTCTGATTCTTCTTCAGTAGCCACCGCAGATGGAGAGGAACTCCAACCGCTTTAATCCATTTTCTTTCAACTGTAATGGAGTTCACTCCATTCTGGTCTTTTTCTAGAACCATTTCCCTGAATGATCTTCTCAGCCATGTATCTATTCGGAAATTTAAACAAGTCCCCCCATCCATCTCATAGATGTTACCCCCAAATACGTTTGTCCAAGTTGCAGGTGACCATCTCCTTATATCAGCAAGGGTGGGCCTAACCTTAGTTTCTTCGCCAAAGAAACCCACTAAACATCCTCCACGGACATGATGGTAAGGGGAAGCAAATTACTAGCTGTTACACAGAAGACATCAAAAATATCCGAAGTAATTTTACTGTGTTATTTTTCTTAAAGAGAAACACAATAGTAGCTTGAGAACATTATATTGTTAGAAATTTAGGATTAATGCATTTTAGATTAAACATTAGCAGGAGCGATAATTAGCATAAGTATCCTTGTGAAATAAATAGATTAAAACATGTGAATCTACTGGGATAGACCTCTCTACACACCCTCGCTCACCCCCCCCCCCACAATCCCCCATAAAACTCATCCTCCCCCAACCCACCCGTCACATACCCCTCTACCACACGCCCAACTCCCTACCTTCCAACACCCCCACTCCAAAGTTCACCCACCGTCCCCATAACCAGAGTTGTCCACCCCCCCCATCTCCCCCCACACACCCCGCACTGCACACCCCCCAATACCCCCCAAAACACACCACACCCTTCTCCTACTCAATCTTCACACACACCAAGCATACCGGCACGATGAACACCATCCCCACTACACCCCACCCCGCAACACACAAACAACCCACACTCCCCCAAAACAAACCTCCCTTATACCCAGCCTCTTCCTTCCGAACATCACTAGGTCATGTTATTCATCAAAAACCTCCCCTATACCGCACTAAGCGCTGCACCCACATACCCAACAAATAAACATCCAATCTCCTCAACACCACCTCGATTCCGCATCTCGATCACCAACCACCACCTCACCATCAAGATCAACCCAAACCACCCTGCCTCCCCTCTGTTCCCATCCTTACCCCCCCCCGTAATTTCACCTACCCCTCTTCCAGCCCACAAACCCCACACCAACACATCTACCAGGCCGGTTATATCCACCTCTACCCGCGGACCCCCTCCTTTCCAAGCCTTGTTGTGGGAAATTTTATAACCAAGCGAAACGACTAATAGGCATGACTGAATACCTTGTCCTCTTTGTTTTCTGTTTGGTCCTCACCCACTAGAAAAGAGCTGTTATTTTCAAAGGAGAGAGATGACTTAGCAGTGCTGATTGTACAACATTCTGGAAGTACTGAATCAAAAGGCGAATGGTCTTCTTCCAACAAGGTATCCGTGTCTCTGTCTACGAAAGTCACTTGAAAAGTGCTGAGTTTAGAAACTTCACACAGGAACAGATATTAGTAATTAGTGCACTTGAGTCAAACATCAAAGACGATGAGACAAAAAGAAATGAAGTTAAGAGGTATGGTACAGATCATAGGGAGAAGTAGTGTCAAATTTTTATACAACTACTATTGAATATGAATAGGATTAAGAAATTTATTGTTACCAAAACTTTCCTCTTTTCGCCTGTACTCCTGATCAGTGGAAGAGCATGACCCACTTAACACAGCAGGTTCTTTGCCATTCCATTGTGGACTCTCTGCATTCAGTTCATTTGTGTTTTCCTGATCTTCAGCAGCAGTAGCATCTCCAGTTGAACTTTCAAGCTGTTGAGCAGTCCATAACAAATTATACTCAGTTTTGCTGAATGAATACTCTAAAATGGAGAGTTCTTCCATTAAATAGAAAGAATTCTGATTTATATGCCCAAAATTTTGTATACACCCCTTATATCTGTTATTCCTCATTGTTATATCTCTGAAAACATACTACATTAATCTCTGATATCTCCTACATATGGAAAGCAATTGATAACATATCACACAAATATTTAGAGCTATTACATAGATATGTGCAACTATTCAAATCTGTCCAACATGCTAACGTTCCCCTCAAATTGATGTTGGTGGATCAAAGGCATCAATTTGCCTACCAGAAATTGATGAAGTTGTTAGAATAGAAATAGGTATATACAATCCTACTCAAATAGGAGTAGGATTAGTATATAGTATCCTATTTAGCAAAAGGATCCTATTGCAGTGTCTACAAATAGGGTCTCCATAAAATAATGTAGATACAGAAATCAATAATAAAATAGTAAATTACACATTCACCCCTATTAATTTACTTTTAAATGTATATTAATTTACAAAAAATCAAATAATTATTTTGGTCTTGTTAATTGCTTAATTACTTTTAATTTATTTCTAATTTATTACTTATTTGGAATCAAGAACTTAAAAATTAGCGCACCAATGTATTGAAGGATCTACATAAGAAAAGTCTGATAAAACGAATGCCTAATAACTAATATGTGTATAAATAAACTTTGTATATAAAGAAATAATAAATATGCCCTTGGGAACTTGGTTTCGAATAACCTTTATGCCCTTCACTTGGGTGTGACAAGTAAAAACAAAACTTGTATAAAAGTGAACAAAATAGACACACTGTCCTACATGCTTTTTTGTACTACATGGTGGCACCGGTATTTTGCCATGTAGGGGACACCTGTAATTTATTTATTTAAAGTGAGTAGAAGTGTCTATTTGTGCATTATTGAAAGTTGGAGGTCAAAGTTAAAATTGAAAGACGTTGAGGATCCTAATTATATGAGATGCCTAACTTATTATATGTTACAAGTAATACCCACATTACTAATACATGCATAACTCTATCCATCAAACAAAAGACCCATGATTTCATAATGTCTTTCGAGATTGATATTTTTAGTCCAAAAATATAGAAAGCTCAAGCTCTATTTAGCTCTTGGGCTTCCTCGGTTGAGTTGTGGTGCAAGGGTCAAGGTGTTCAAGACCACTTACCGAATAATGTGTGGGGTAGATGAAAAGGCAAAGACTAGTGAGGAAAATGCAAAAGTCAAAGCACAATGCGAGAAGGTTGTTGCTCAATTATGTAGTCTCCTATGGCAATCTATTGATTCCAAGTTGATATCCTTGTTTCCCCCATTCCATACATGTTATTCCGTTTGGAAAAAGGCTCGTGCTTTATACATTTGTGACATATCTTGATTATCTGATGTGATATTTTGAATGACCAACTTAAAGAAACAAGAATATAATATGTCTACTTACTTCGAATAGGTACAGGCAGTCAGGGAGAAATTTAAACATAAATGTCAGCCACTATGAATGTGGAAACACAACAACAGCAGAGGCAGACGTTATTTCTAGTTCTTACACTTATTGATCCCTACTAACCATTATTTAGTGTGTGATCGCATATTAGCTAGTTCTGCAGTTCCTTAGGATTGATGATTTTTTCTCTCGTCTACTTCGTGTGGCCTCGCCTCCAAGTCACAAAGTAGTTTCATCACCCACCATTGACTCCTCTATTCTCGCGTCTTACATCATAGAAAAACGAGCATATCAATCTATGGAGAATCAATGATGATGAGGTCATTTTGGAAAATCTCGGTCCAAGTGTATTATTGTCATAAGCTTGGACACACTCATGAAATTTGCTATATTTTGCATAGCCCACCACCCAGTTATGGTACTATTGCTCTAAAGGAATATGATGAGCTCCTTCGAAATTGCGCATGTAAGCAGACATCAGCATAAGTAGCATCTGTTGATCATCCTAATCGACCATCAATAATATTCATATTGTTTAGACAAAATATGTGTTCCTTCAACATTGACCAAGCAAGCAAACATCTCCACAAGTAGCTTCGGTTGCTCAACTTGATGTTTCTGTTATGGGTAATTCTTTTGCTTGTGTTTCCAATTCTAGCAAATTAACTCAGGCACTCCTAATCACATTTTTGGTAACAAATCACTCGTGTGATATCGTTTATTCTAGTGTTTTGGACGGCAGAAAGCAACAAAAGGTGACAGGGACTGCCTCGCCTCGCCGCGAGCCATTTTGAAATGAGGCACCAATTAATACCAAAAATTAAAATATTTAATTGCATATATAAATATCCAAATCTCAATAGCAATAACATATATTAGCAAATAATTCAACGTCAAAAAACTAATCGTCAGATATACTTACGTAGATACTAAAGCTGAGAACTTTCAAGGACCAAAATTCAAAAGACAATTGAATTCACTTATTTATGGACAATACTATAATAATTTCTATAAAACTATATTAAGTAGGGAACAAATAATTATAGAAGGATTAAATTTTTATATTTTTAAATAGAGACAGCAGTCAGCAGTGACAGTGAATAAAACAGAGCATAAAAAGCATAGCAGTGAGCAGCAGTCTCGGCCCGATTCACAATCCTGGGTTCAGCAACAAGAAGCTGAAGAATAGAAGAGAACTGAAGAGAAGAAAAGAAGAAAGAAGAGAAGAAGAAGTCAAGAAGAGAGCTGAAGAAGAAGAAGAGGTCGAGATTCGAGAAAAACTTAAAAGAAGTAAAAAAAGAGGTCATACCTGACAGCAGACTCGCGCGAAGGAGAAGAAGATGATCGACTGGAGAAGAGGAGAAGAAGTCGCGACTGGAGACTGATGAAAGTTTGAAAAGAAAAACTAATTTTGACTAATACTATTAAGTCAGAGTATTGTACTACTATATCTATAAATAGGGCTCATCGTAATTAGAATTCATTAATATTTTTTATATTTTGCACATGGCATTGGAGCTTGTACGATTCTTGTATAGAATCAAAGAGCTTTCTTTGGTATTCAAAATCAAAAGTCTACACTATATTGTTCCTAAGGCAACTCTATTTCGTCTTTCTGCCAAATGTTGGGAGCAATATTTTGTTATACATCACTCAAGGAAAATGACAAAATCTGGCCCCTCATGCTCTAAATGGGTTTTGCCCTAATAAAAAATGTGACATTCTTTATCCAAAAGGTGTTAAGGGGATACCGATGCTTTTCGCCTGACCTCTACTTAAGGCCTACTAATGTTACTTTCTTTGATAACCAACCCTAGATTGTAAACATCTCACAGAAGACGAGGGCATTCTATTAATTAAACAAGATTTAAGGACTGCATTGCCTAAAAAACACAGCCAGAAACATGGGATTCAATAAGAAGAGTGCAAGTGGTCTCAGTGAGATGCCTATTTTGCCTTTATGCTTTTTCATTATGATGAGGGTTTGGTCAAGATGTTTGATGTATATCCTTGGTGAGTCATAAACTCCTGAAATTGAGAGGATAAGTACGAGAAGTATGAATAGAAACACCAAACTGATTTTGTATTTCAGCAAAGAACTTTTAAATAGATAAAATAAACTAGAATGATCTTTCATTAAGAAAACGAAAGTGCATCTTGAATAATCATCAATGAAACTAGCAAAATACTAATTTTTTATTAATTTTACTATGACCCTAAATATCATAATGAACTAACGAAAAAAAGACTTTGACGACCCTTATTACTTCGTAAAAAGATAACGCGGGTGTGCTTTCAAAGGTTGACACAACTCACAATCTAATGTGGATAAACTAGACTAACTAGGCGCCATCTTTCGCAGCTTGGATAGACTCGGATGTCCTAAATGTTTGTGAATTAGGTCTGGAGGATCTGTAGTATAGCATGCTGTGAAGAAATTTGGAAAGTTAAGATAATAAAGACCTTGTGATACGTACTGCGGTCTTGCATGAGAAAAAAATCATCAAAAGATGTTATGCCACAATGTAGGGCACACCGCACACGTCAAACAACTGACAAATGCAAGAATCAGGGACATAAAGAACAAAGTGTATAGTGGCAGAAGACTTAGGTTTGGCTTTTCCAACCTCAGTTGGTTTTGTTTGGATCTCATTAGCTAAAGTAATAGCAGGAGAAATTGTGAATAAACTAGTATTGTGAAAGGCGCTCGCCTTTCGCCAAAGGCGAGGCGAGGCCCTCACGACTTTTCACAGTGTGGCGAGGCGAACTCAGAAAGTGACGTAAGGTGCCAATATGGCAGTGGTGGTGGCGATGGCGAGGCGGCGCCTTTTTTTTTAAAATAAATAAATAAGGTCTGACTAAGTGTTTTGGACGACGAGAGGCGACAAAAGGCGACAAGGGCCTGCCTCGCCACGAGGCGAGGCGAATGGCGAGGCGCTCGCCTTCAATTAATATCAAAAATTAAAATTTTTAATTGCACATACAAATATCCAAAATCTCAATAGCAATAATATATACTAACAAATATTAAAATTTAAAAACTAATACTGAACAAAACACCGAGTGAGTGAACAACCCTGTTTCCTACCACACTAAAAACAGAGCAGAGAAGTGCATGAAAAACAGAGAAGTGAAGAAGAAGAAAATAAGAGAAGAATTAGAAGAGAAGAACTGAAGAAGAAGAAACGTACATGGCAACAGTCACGAAGCGGCGAAGGAGTAGTAGTCGCAAAGTCAGTTGAAGAAGAAGGTCCCGAGTCCGTGTGAAAGGAGGAGCTCGCAACGCGTTTTTGCAAAAAGGAGGGCAAAAACGAAAGGGTTCGACGACGGAGGAGAAGAGGAGGCAATCGCAAAAAATCTTGGAATGTTCCCAAAAAACCCTAATTTTGGCTTTATTATAAATCAGACCTTTAAAAAAAAGCTAAAATTAAAAAGACAGCGCCAGCCTTGCGCAGACCAGTCACCAAGAGCGCCCATAAGGTCGCAATTTCAAAACTCGTTCTGCCTCAAGGAGAAATAGGCGGAACGTGCCCGCTTATCCAAAGTCGAGGCAGCGCTTACACACCATGGTAAATCCTTTTCCCAAGAAGGATTTTATATACTAATCTTTTAATAGATTCTATTATGTACTATTCGTGTTCCTGTTCCTATTTTCTAACAAAAGACAAGTATTAAAGGATCTAAAACTTGTTCTCCAAGATGAATCTTGCTTATTTACCTTATTGTAGTCATTGGACTGATGATCCTCCAAATCTTTTCTTTCAAATTCATCCACTTCTCTGAAGGAAACCTCACTTGAAATCCCTTTCCTACTGCTGCAGTTACTTCGCCAATCTCTCAATTCATACTCTAGTTTAGAGAATCTTGTTTTCTCGTTGGTTATATAATCTCTAGGAGTGCAAGTTTCATTTTCAGCCACCTGTTACATGAAAATTACTGTTCAGTATAAACAAATATAGTTCCTAAATGGTAAAGCCCAAGAATGAACACATAAAGGTATTAGTTGGGAAACCTTGAACAAAGAGTATATAGTTAAGAAAATCACTACCTATCTACTTCAGAATCTCATCTCAACGTGAAATGGAAGAGAAGATCCAAACCAAAATTTATATGGTGGACAAGAAAAGGAAAGTATTAGCAATATAAAAATGATTCCGGCACATGTACCTCACAATCTAACGATTTTTTTCCTTCCCTACAGCAGCAATTACTTTGCCAATCCCTCAGTTGGTTCTCTAGTTCAGCAGATCTAGATTTTTCACTAGTTAAGCAATTCCTAACGGTGCAGATTTCATTTTCTGCCACCTGTTACAAGAACACAACTACTCATTATAACCAAATGTATGTAGTTCCTAATTGGTATAGCCCAATAATGGAACCTTAAGTATATTAAAATCCAATAGTAGCAAGTTATACAAAAGTAATTGTAAGCGCATTATACCTCAAGTTTTTTCTTGTATTCTTTCAAGACTTTCCACAAAGCTTTACCAAAATTTTGCAGAATGTGATGATTTCTCTCTTTCCTTTCCAATTCAACCTGATCAACTCTGAGAATATTCCCCACATTTGCTTCTATAGAGATGATTTCCTCAGATTGAACACGAGCGTCTGTTAAGTCGACATACTCAATTCTTTCGCTAGCGCTTCTATCCACCGAAGAAACAATTTAAATACAATCCCTGCGGAGGTATTGCGTTCCATTCTACAAATATGAAAAAGAGGGAAAATAGAGATCGGAGAATTGAACATTTTGATAACCTTTATTCAAAAGTTGAGGACATTCATCACTTCCTTGGTTGATCTGCATGAAAATAACAGTTGACATGAATAGATAATAACTATGAATTTTTTGAAGGCCGAAGTTGCTGGGTAAAGAAAACCTACACCTACAATGAGCAGAAGATTAGTTACCCCAAAGTTGTAGCTTGAATTTTTGTGAACAGTTCATGATATTTTTGGCACATCTTTTAGGATTTCCCATCCATACTAAACTTTGATACAGAACACAAAATAGCCCAATACATCACATAGTAATATAAAACGTTTTGTTGAGTCACCTGTGCAGTTGAAATGTGGACAAGTTGCATTCCTCTCTAACAATGATACTATATTATTTAACTTTGTTTTCCCTTGTGTCCTAGTCTGTAATTAACATATTAATTTTGGTCTCCTCATTTAAATTTGATAGTATCCATTTATATAGAATAATTATTTTTCTTTTCTCATTTGTCACAATGAGATCAATATTTGAACAAATCTATCACCATGTAGTTTTTAGTCCTTTATTTTGCTTTCAGTTTTCACATATTCAACTGATAGTTATGATTTATGTTCTGCACCTTCCTGGTTTTTTGTGATTTGTATTGTTTTCCCTATTTATTAAAAATAGAGTTTTTGTTTAACAATAATAGTTGAATGAACACTAAATAGACAATGTGAAGAGAATTGCAAAAGGAACCATATGAACATCATCTTAATGAAAGAGCACTGGATCAAAATATTGACTATTTCTTATAACAAAGAAATCCTGGAGGCCAATACCACAAAATTATGAATTCAGTGTATAATAGGCCAATCCCTCTATCCCTTCTCCACTTAATACTGAACTTTTGTCTCTAGAAAGGTTTGAACCTATGACAGCCCAACCCCCACACATCACGCGTCGCACTCCTCCCACTTGACCAAAACCCTGGAGGTAGAACAAGATATTGTTTCTAAGCAG
Source organism: Solanum habrochaites (assembly GCA_027704765.1). Taxonomy (NCBI): domain Eukaryota; kingdom Viridiplantae; phylum Streptophyta; class Magnoliopsida; order Solanales; family Solanaceae; genus Solanum; species Solanum habrochaites. Next base: position 15,357,073 of record JAKWJA010002496.1, read on the forward strand.
AATGAATGTTTAGTTAACTTGGTAATTTAAAGTTGTCACCCAAGAGATTGTCAAAAAATGTTTTCTTACAGAAGTCGCTTTAAAGCACAAAGATCAGAATGGTTTTTCTTTCTATGTTGAAGGTTCAAGGATAATCTTAAGAGACTAACTGAAACTGGTAATTCAGTAAGCAATCACCTCATACCAAAAACTGGATTAGACAATCACCTCACGCCAAGCCTCTGGTGAAACATGTACTTAAGCATAAAGCCTTGGGTGCAGGATTTAAAATAGAAAAATGGGACAAATAAGATACACCTCAGAATCTTCATTTTTGCTCAACTTCATTCTTTTAAGCTGCACATAGCTAGGTGTTCTTTGCACAGGCCTCTTATTGTGGTTTAAAATTCCATGTTCTTCAATGATATCAAACCTGCATCAACAGTTCCTTGTTCAAAAATTACTTCTAAATAATTGAAAAGCTCAATGCTAAAGCAATTGTTATAACAGCCGTCATACTTGATTTTTGTATATGGTGAAGCCTGCCTTAGCAGAAAAGAAGTATCAAGATAGTCTTCTTCCCCGGGTCTTACAGTTAGAAGCTGCAGCATGGACATAGAAAGCCACAAAGGACAATGTTAAGAAAATTGTGAAGCAGAAAAAATTGATGGACTTCCCATACTTTTAGCAGTTCATGACAGTTTTCAAATATCTAAACTGATTTCTGCAGGAGTAAATGCATACCAATGCCATCCGTTTCTTGCCTTCCAAATAATCTCGCAAGTATCTGGTCAACTATGCAAAATAAGAACCCAGAAAATTACTAAGGAAAATCAGATGAAGGATATTCTATCTGATAGAAAAATAGCTATCCAAAGCTGTGTATACAATATACCTATCCAACGAATAAAACCATTTTACAAACAGCCTCAACATTGACTTGGGGGCTGGGAATCAAAGACTTGAAGGAAGAAAATATACAAGTACAGAACATATCTACCTTGAATATTAATCTCTAATAAACTGTGCAGTGACCTCGACACCAAATCTAGCACTACAATACATTTTTGTTCAAGTTATTTCTTAACATAAAATTGTCTGAAATATGACTTGACGCGAGACTCTAATAGATCTACTGTGTGAAACATTTATTACACCTTCCTATGCATTTTATAGGGAACTGTGTTAGATAACATTGGATAGGAGCAAAATGATTTATTTCGACAAGTAGAAGCAAATATAAAAGTAACAAGCAGTGACTAGAGACCAATAAAATTTACTGGAAAGTGACGGAGAAGGATAAGAAAGTAAAACATTACCAAAGAGTTTTGAAAGTGCTTCCGCATAGGTTTCCTGGGGTTCTTCTGATGCTCCAGTAATGACTGCACAGAACATCCAGTAGATGAATAAAAAAGAAGAGTGGCATACCTCAATATTCATGAAAGGGAAGTCAGAAAACCAGATTGATGCAACATACCCTTAAGCATAGGCCAAACACCATTGATGTGTTGTTGATAAAATTACTTTCGAGCAGTCTAATCCCCTAGACATGAGTAATATTATCAGTGAGATGTTGCAAGCCAGAAAAATACATTAACCGCCAAACTTGCAACATAATATCTAAGGTTAAGAAAGATTGAAGAGTCACAATTTTCTTCAGGTGGTCTGAAGATCGAGGTCTAACCTAGTCTTGACATTAAAATCAAAGATATTAACAGAAAGGGATCTTTTAAAATTCCATAAAACAGCTTCTGTGTAATGATATGATTCAGTGGCCAAAGACAATCTGTACCTGATTACCAGTCTTCTTTTCCCTCTCAGCTCCAGCAAGGTCAACTATGGTCAGGACAGCACTGTTTGAGTCATCACCAACTTCTCCATTAACCTCCTTATATTCACAGCGGATGTTTATGATGCACTGTGAACGACTGCAATGATGTTAAAACTTTCATCATGATAAATACAATTGCAACATGACTGTAAACCTAAACTGTCCATCATGTACGTAAATTGGAAAATGAATAAAAACAAGATTTCGGTTTTCTGTCTTCTATTAATTCTTTCTTCAAATTCAATACTTACAATTTTAATTCTCGAGTTGTCCACTTCCCTTTGAATGATAAAATCCCAAATTGGGGATATCAAAAGAAAGGGAGTCTCAACAATTCTTTTATTGTGTATATAAATATGTAATTTGCCTCCGAAGATTAACGACGAAAGGTTGGTTTCCACAATTGAAAAGATCATTATCGTGAATGGTTCCATCAATCATTTCAAGTTTAAGAAGTACAAGAAGCACAGCTTTGTAAAGAAAAGTCACTTGAGCAAGAAATCTAACCTTTGAAGAAAAGAAAACATATGTTCCCGGATATCATTAGGGAGAGACACTAGCAACAGTGTCTCAAATATCACAAACCAGAGCATAAAGCAAAACAACAGCCACAGACCAACATAAGTTTTTATATCCAAAACTTACCTAGATTGATTGTTTGAATTTGTCATAGCTGTAGCACGCTTCAAAAGTCCAGACGCGATTAGAGATTCAGCTTGTAATGGATCATAAAGTATAGCCTGTTCAGAAGCACCAGAGCTCACACAATTATTTGATCTCTTTGAACCGCAGGAGTTATAGACTGGGGAAAAAATGCAACAAAGAGAAGCTATACAGCAATTCAAAGAACAACCTCTCGCATGCCTTTAATCGATGATTGATGGATAAACAAATCAGCCCCATCTTTAAGTAAATCAAATATCTTTTCAGATTTTCCTTTCTCAGAGGAGATCTCAAACATGGATAGATAAAATATCCTGCACGTGATAAATCATGGGCCAAAAAAGCAATTATTGAATGCATTTTATCCCACAATTAAGAATGCAATGACAGTTTTAAGAAAGTTCAAACCCCAAGGACTAGGAAATTGCTAAAATATATTGAAAATCCTTTAGAACACATTAGAAATGAAAGCACCTCTGTGACTGCATCTTGTTGTCTTCTTGTGATAAAATTCGACCAAGAGCCAAAGGCACCATACCAGGGTCCCTTCCACACCCAAAGATGGTATGAGTTTTCCCAGAACCACTTGGTCCCAATGCAGCCAACATGCCACTCCTACCGTTCAGAAGATCCTCAACTAAAGGACTCACCATTTTTTCATACACTTCCCTCTGCAACACAAATCGCAATATCTCAACCCCAAACTAGAGAATCCTGGATATATTTCAATTTAATACAAAAAAGTAATTTAACATAAATGTAATTTCTGGTTATCTAAAAATATAAACAAATGACCTGAGATGCTTCTGATGAGAAGACTTGTGAAAACCCTTGATAAACTTCTGATTTAATACGTTTGCCATCTTGTAAGCTCTGTGGGGGCGATACAGTTACAGAATGTGCATCTTTCACTGTCACACAAACTTCATTGCTCTTTTTGAGCTTCTTCGGCAACGCATTAGTCGACTTAGGGTTTTTGGGCCAAGTATTCTTTGTCTTCTTCATTTCGGAGACTTTTTTCAGTGTTTCTCGTTGAATGTTTAATGTTCGGATTCTCATAAATACCTTCAGATTCTCAGATGATGCCTCCGTAAGGTTTTTTTCAGGGACTTCCATGGACAGAATTTCTTCAATGGGGAACGAAGGGATATTTTGTGGCGGTGATGCTGAAGGATGGAGAAGCGAAACGGGCGCGGTGGAGAATGGTGTTGCTCTTGCTTTCCGGTGAGGGTTCCGTCGAACGGTCGCCGTGTATGGACATGGTGAAGACCCTTTAGTCTCCATTTTTTCTTCGATAGTGTTAACAGTTCACTACTATTGTACTAATACTTAAAAAAAGGGCGGAAATATTTGAATCAGATAGGCCTTTCCAATTCTATACTTTATTTTACTGTCCAAATATAAAGATTTTTATTTTTTCAGATAATTAATTTCAATATAATTTTATATTTTACTTTCTAAAAAAAAAATTCTCTTTTTCTAATATTATATTATTATTTTTATTTTATTTAAATCATTTATTTCTTTTTTCAATGATTACTTTATATAATTCTCATGATGAAAATTTTATTTTTATTATAAAATAAATAGCTAACAAATTAATAATAATAAACTAAATTAAAAACAAAAACAAACAAAGAGATAGTATAATAATGATATATGCCAAATTTTTCTCTTATTACTTTATATTTGAATACTACTATTTATAGTGTTAATTAGAAAGATGTAACTTGGCCACTGTTTGCCAAGTGTAAGATATGTCCACATGTCATTCACAATTGCTTGCAACAAGACAAGTAATGAGAGTCATTATTTTTGGTGGTCTCCATGTGGCATTGTCATTGTTTTACAACACTCCCTTGAAAACAAATATACATAGACATTCACAATACGTTTTACTTGTTTTCTCATTAAAAACCTTTATAGGAAAATTCAGTGGGACAAAACCTAGATTAAGGAAAAAAGTGTGCAACACGTATTTTACTCTCCCTGATAAAGACCACAATTAAGATATTTAAGTCTTCACATTTCAATCTTTTGCACCATCTTATCAAGAGTTGAGGCTGGTAAAGATTTGGTGAATAAATCTGCTGGATCATCACTTGAACGAATTTGTTGTATATCAATATCATCATTCTTCCAAAGATTATGTGTAAAAAATAATTTCGGTGAGATATGTTTCGTTCTATCTCCTTTTATGAAACCTCCTCTTAATTGAGATATGCATGTAGCACTGTCTTCAAAGAGCACAGTGGGTATCTTGACATCACATTTCAATCCACATTTTTCTTTGATGAAATGTATCACTGATCTCAACCAAACACATTCTCTACTTGCTATTATCTCAGCATGATTTAAAGTAGTCACTATGAACTGTTTCGTAGATCTCCATGATATAACAGTACCTCCGTATGTGAACAGATAGCCTGTTTAAGATCGAGCTTTATGTGGGTCAGATAAATAACTTGCATCTGCATGACCAACAAGATATGCACTGTCTTTGTTAATATAAAATAGACCCATATCACTAGTCCCTTTTAAATATCGCAATATATGTTTAACTCCATTCCAATGTCTTCGTGTAGGAGAAAAACTAAATCTTTCTAATAAATTAACAGAAAATGTTATGCCATGTCTCGTAGAATTAGCAAGACACATAAGTGCGCCAATTGCACTAAGATAAGATACTTCAGGACCAAGAGATTTCTCATTCTCTTCTTGAAGTCGGAATGGATCTTTACTCACTTCAAGTGATCGTACAATCATTGGAGTACTTCATGGATGTGCTTTGTCCATGTAAAAAAATCGGTTCAAGTTTTTGCCCCTCAGTATATGGCAGATTGATGATGTAAGACCCGTCTGCTAAATTTCATTTGTAGACCCACACAAAAGTTGTTTTCAAGGTCTTGTTCATCTCAAATTCTTTATTAGCTATTCAATTGCCTTTTGACCTCTTCTGGAGTTCTAATGAGAGTAATTCATCACATAACGCAAGCATTAACAAAATCCTGACGTTGGTTTCTTAAGAAAAAGCAAGGCAAATGAACATCATTTATATAATGCTTATTTTATCAAGTACTCACTAAGGCGATTAATACCACATGTGGTCTTGAATTGTTTTCCAGCCATATAATGACTTTGTAATTTTAATTGAACACATTTTTCGAGGTTTTTGAATTGTGATGCTTTAGCATTTAGAGTCCTTCTGGAATTTTTCATATGAATTTCACATTATCAGTTAACGGTACAGATAAGTTGTAACCACATCCATAGATCTCTTTCAAAATTTTCATGAACACTAATGGATTAGATATCGAAAAGGTATCATCCATATTGGGTGAATATTTCTTCATAGTGTACATCAGTCCCGCTGAGAGAATCCTTGTGTTCAACAAGGGTGCCTTGAATCTTACAATTTCTTTCTCCCTCATTTGTCTTTCCACTAAAAACCCAGTTATAAGACAAACAATTTTACATTATTAGGGGTTTGACTCCAGTCAAAAAACTCACGTTTAGGCAGTGAGTCTAATTCTGCTTGAATTGGTCCTCTTGCCTTGTTGGTCAATCACGGCTTCGTCGACATTCTTCACAGATAAGATTTTCAAGATCATCACTGTCTTGCATAATTTTAAGTGCAACATATATGTGAAACCTATTAACTATCATTTTTGATCGATCTAAACTTATCTCATCACCCGTAGAACTTATTGAAAGTTCTTTCATTCAACTTGATCTCGGGTCACTGATCTCTTCAGAAATATCAGGATTCTCAGATCTTGATCCTATATTTGTGAATTTTTTGAAGTGTCATTTTTCTTACTTCTTTTTCTCTAAGATTTTTATCTTTCAACCAATGTAATATGCCACTCGTCAACCTATTTTGTGATTCATAATTCCATGACATTTGTAGATGGCCTTTGGGAGTAAACCGAATATACACGTTTACTGCGGGATATGTGACTTTGTTTATCCTTTTCAAAATTAATACATGCGTCTACATTTGATTTGCTATGTTTTACAAATTGATGATTTTTCTGGAGACCTCTTGTCACACATAAGGGAACTGGGATCAAAATGAGATATGATGAAACTTTCCATGCAATTTCATGTTTACGTTCCTTTTTTCTCTCCCGCTACAATTGCGAAAAATTTATTTCATCAAAATCGACAATCTTGCAAATCTTTGCAGTACCTCCCGTCAAGGGCTTTCAGGTAGTGAGATTATAGAGGGTGGATCAAACTCAACATATCTTCTAACCTTCTTTGGGCGGGCCATCTTAGGGCGCTGGCGGTGTTCATATACAACACATTCAAAAATTCCTTAGATGAACAAATACTTGGTTCCGTACCAATACTAAATTGTGAAGTTAGAGTTGTATTATAATTAGTCGGTCTGACACACGAACAAGTGATGCTGCATGTAAGATAGCATGGCCCCATACAAGTAGTGTGAGAACTTCCTTTTTCATAAGTAGAGGTCTTGCTATCAATTGTAAGCGCTAATAACGACTCAGGCAATGTCATTTTGAGATGAACATGAACTACATGATGTTTCAACTTTTATCCCTATGTATAAGAATAATCAATTAAAAAGCTTGGGATGTGAATTCCCAACATCAATCAGGCAAATTGCCTTAATTGGATATTTTAATTGCGCTCTTCTGATCGTATTATTTGGCCAATAATTTTGAAACCCCATGCTGGCGAGATGATAGATCACACATTAGACTCCATCTGAAGATGCATCTATTATTACCATAAAATATCCTAAACAACCCACTAGATTTGTTGAATAAGGTCCCCATATATCCCCATTTTACTTTCTACAAATCGAGGATATTCATGATTAACTTCATTGGTGATGACCTCGTTTAAAAATTTACTGTTGATAAAAAAACAGCTACGTGAAAATTCATCACATGTAAGAATCTTCAGTTCTTTAATGGCATGTCCTTTTGAGTTTTCATCATGCGTCTCATCTTATTGATTCAAGATGACCCAACCATTTCGTCATATGTTAAGCAACACAAAAAGTTTAAGTCCAGTAACTTTTTGATTTACGATACGAATGTGCTTCAATGTACTTATTTGTGCATAATATAAACCAGAAGATAAAGTTGATAATTTCTCTAACCATATTTCCTGGTTGAGACAATCTTGGTAATGCCAATGCAAGTCACCATTCATGTCATTATTGTTCTCAATTATGATATCCATTTCGGGGCGAATATCTTTAAAACTTAATAAAGTTTCTTGGATTTAGAATAGAACAATGCATCTTTTATACAGTCTTGTCCACTTAACAAATATAGTAGCTTCTTCCAAAGCCTTCTATTAAGTTGAATTACCATAAATTGTAGTAACATCACATTTCTTCTAAGCAAGTAATAGAAGTATTTCCCCCTTAATTGAATATGACGGGCGTTGTTTCGCTATCACTTACACAATATCTCCATGATTGATCAGTGATCCAACGTAATTTGTTGGCATATGAAGTTGGCAGAGTCTCAAATGCGGATCCAGTGTTATACAATAAAATACTAACCAAATTAATAATAAAAACAATTAATACAAGAACAACAAAGAGATATATAAATAATGATATATGCCCAACCTTTATCTCTTATTACTTCTTATATTTGTAAAAGTACTACCATTTTTATAGTGTAATTGGAACGATATTTTTTGCCAATGTAGATATCTTCACATTTCATTCACAATTTCTTGCAACAAGAACAAGTAAATGTGAGTCATTATTTTTTGGTGGTCCTCCATGTGGCATGCCATTGTTTTTTTTACAATATTTTTTCAAACTTTTTATTTAATATAATTATATTTCATTCTAAAAAATTTAAATATCATAAATTTGCAGAAAATAGTTATATAATAGATAAATTAATGAACAATGCAATAAAAAAGGAAAAGACGATTACATAAACACTCACTTTTTGAATTATTATTGTTTGTTCCCCTGTTTATAATGTTATTACAGAATTCCAAATGAGCATTTTTTGTCCTTAATTTTAGTGTGTGTTATGTCTAGCTAAAAATTTTCAAATACCATATTTCATCTACCCACCATTTCTTCGTCATTGCAGTTGGATCCTCTCCGGGACGTCCTCGCATTGGTGGGGGCCTTAGATCAGTCCTGGCAATTATATCACAGATTTGTAGTAATAATTATGTAGTCCATTATATCATGTACCCAATTCTTTCTCCAAAACGTGGCTGTCTTGCAATAATTGCAAAACTTTTCGCAAAACTCCGAATGCACGGTCACCACATCTTTTCGACATGATTCTCTTGTTCATCGCGAATTATCATTAATGTTATGTAGTGTATTTTATCTTGTTTTAAATTATTGTATATTGTATTGTTCTTTGGATTTAAATTAATTTTTTTGCATCTTACGCCAATTTTAAATTTGTGTATTCCTTTATAAGGAAAATTAATCATACCCTACACTTTTATTATCATGGTGAAAATTATTCCCACTATATTTAATGGACATTCCAGTCGTCTCTATCCCCTAATCTCTTTCTTCCCCTCGGCTCCCTCCTTTCAACCGCCTCATCAATATTCAGATATTTCATTCCTAAACTTCCTTGTCCCCGCCTCTATTCATTGACCCGACTACACCTCCCTATAAAACTCTTAAACAATGAAACTAGAGTACAACAATAATATGGAGAGGATTTGCCGAGGGCATTCTCTATTTATCTCCAAATATAGATATGGAGAGTACAATAGGCCATGGTTGGCTATGTCCACGTTGAGAGCCGAGACTAAACCGCCATCATTTTTTTGCATCTGTTTGGTATTTTCTTAGAAATTATTTTTCTTAAAAAGTGAATTTTAATTTATTTTCTCATATTTGATTGATTAAAAGAAAAATATTTGCTAGAAAGTATCTTTGATTTTTGTTTCAAACTAGAAAATACTCTTAAGCAAAATAATTTCTAACCAGAAAATCAACCTCAATGATCGATCTAGGACCCGATCTGGACAATCGAACTAGGATACGACCCAGACAATCGTTCCAAAATCCTACCATGAGATATGACTCAGGACCTGATTCAGACTTCCGATTCTGAAATATTTTTCATAAATAATTTTTTTTTTTAAAAATGACGGGGAGGGGGGGAAGGGGTGGTTGGGGTAAGAGAGGTGTAAAACCAAATTAAAAATTTGAAACATTTTTCTAAAATAATTTTTTTAAAAAAAATTAAAGTGTGGCCCGAGGGTCTAGGGGAATGGCTGGGGTAGCGTAAAAATGATTTTGTAAAATTTGAAATATTTATCCAAAAAAAATTTAAAAAAAATCGACGGGGGTTGCTTGGGTGGGGGATTAGGGGTGGCAGGTGGCATAAAAATGATTTTTTTTTTTAATTTGATATATTTATAAAAAATAATTTTTTAAGGTTTTTTTCTATGTTAGGTGTCCCTTGGTGGCGTACAAGTGGTGTAACAATAATGTGTTTTTTTTTTTGTTTTAAAAAAAAAGAATTGACGAGACGCCGGGCCCTTGTTTTTTTTTTTCTCTTTTTTTTTTTTCATTTTTTTTGATTTTGTGTCTTTCCGTTTTTCTTTTCAGCGTTCTTTCCCCCCCTTCCCTTTCCCCCCTTTTCCCTCTTTTCCCCTCCTTATTTTTTTTTTTCTGTTTCTCTTCTTTCTTTTTTTTCTGCCTTGTCCCCCCCTCCTTTTTTAAAATTTTGAAATTATATTTTTAAAAAATTTTTTTTGGATGGGAGTCAGTGGGCCGATTGGGGGTAGGGTAAAAATCTATTGTGTAGACATTGAACAAGAAATAAGTTTTTATTATTTAAAAAAAATGGGTAACATTTAGGCCGAGTATGTATAGGGTAAGACCACAAATGTGTATTTAGTGTATGAAATAAGTTTTGAAAAATGTTCTTTCCTTATTTTTTTTTTAGGCAGTCATTTTTTTTAAATTGTGAGAAAACAAGTGAAAATATGTGTTCGCAAAACATTAAGTCAAACCTAACATGGGAAAAATGAAAAAGCAGTTTTCCACCGACCACTCTTACAGAGGGGCCTCTTATGCGTCATTTATTTTCATAAGAGCAGAGTCTAAATTTGGATGTGCATCTGAATATATAAGATTTTATCGTTAGATCTGAATACTTGAATTTTATTCGTATTTGTTATATCATCTATATATCATATATATATATATATATATCTATCTCTATTCTATATCATATCTATCTATCTATCTATCATATATCTCCTATCTACTACTATCATACTCTCTCTCTCTCTATCTCTATATCTCGTCTCTATCTATCGTCTCTATATATATTCTTCTATATCTATCCTCTCTCTCTATCTTCCCCACCCTACCTGTCTCCTTCTAATACAATAGTAGTTACATATTAACATTAACAAAATATTAGGCAAAACGACATTCTTTGATGAAACGAAAAGAATAATTTGAATATAAATCCATCTTTAAAGTGATAGAAATACAATGGAACTACGTATATAAATTATAATAATAAAACTAATTGATAGAAAAAAATATAGTCATCTTTTTTTGAAAAAAAAATTATTCAATGCAGACTAATCTTATATAAATAAGTGAAGTGTCTCTATGTTCTATAATGTACTTGCCCGTTTACTCCTCTAAAAAATAATGAGCATGATACAATTAAATGATTTTAAATAAAATTATAAAGGAATGATTGTCCCATTTCAATAACATATATTTATGAAGTTGCTTTGCATTTTAATCAAATACTTTTTCTACAATAAATTTGTTCAATTCTTGATAAACAAGCAATTAGAACAAACTTAATAGTTTAAGAGAAAATATTAACTAATAAATTTGGAGAATGAGAGAGGCTTTGTGTTATTTCCCCCCCTAAAATAGAAGTGTCTTAATAGGAGTCGACTCTATCACAATTCTGATTCATTTGGATCTATTAAAAATTTAAGAATGATTTTTTTTTTCAAAAAATAATGGCTAATTTTTTTTCTAACAGTTATTATTATTATTATTATTATTATTATTATTATTATTATTATTATTATTATATGTAGTCCACCTAGTTTCCATTGTATTTTTTATCAAACATAAAATAATTTATTTATAGTTCAAATTCTCACCGTTTAATCTTAATAAAACAAATTAGGAGGAGGTTGGATATATATATATAGATATATATATATATATATATATAGAGAGAGAGAGAGAGAGAGAGAGAGAGAGAGAGAGAGAGAGATCAGATCAAATCAAACTAATTTGATTTTTTTATTCAGTTTTTTGTTTTTATTGAACTTCAACTCTTTGGTTTGATGTTCGGTATAGGAGTTGCGATTTTTTGGTGCACCGAAGAACAAAACTTTTATAATAAGGTGTAAATATCTCTAAAGCTATGATTGAAATTCCAACAACTTATCTATAGTGTCTTATCTATAGGGGAAAGAATTCTCTCTCTAGCTAAGAAGCTCAAGAAACTCTTATGAAGGACACTCTTGTACTCCTCCAACTAGGGGTGTACAAGTCAAACCGTAAAGTCAAATAAATCAAATCAAATAAAAAAACTGACTTGTGATTTGATTTGATTGGTTGGTGTTGAAAAAAAAACCCGACGCAGCATCTTGGTTGGTTTGCACTTAGAAGAAAAAAAGTCAACCGAACCAAACAAACTATATATATATATATATATATATATATTAGCTAAAGAATTTATTTGCTAATCTAGTTTGTTGATCATATTTATTTTAGTTATAGTTTTTCATGTTTATAATTTTTAGTTCAATTTGGAACTTGTAAAATTGTAAATACTTATTTTGATTAAGACTCCGAAGTTTACAATCAATTATTATGAGTTTTTCAAATTCAAAGTTAACAATTTACTTTAGAAATATTTTTATATTTAGTTTCTCTCTAGCCTTTGATCTTATTAATTTAATATAATGAACGTTGATATTTCAAAAACAATATTTTGTACTCATGTTAATTTTACAATTTTTTCAAAAATTTTTATTCACTTAACATTTTTTGTGTTTAGTTTATCACAAAGGTAAGTGAAAAAATATTTGATCGCTTTTTCAAATATCATATAGTTCTAAAAAACCGAAAGAACCTACTAAAGCCAAAACTGAAAAAACCAATTTTATAGGATTTGATTTGATTTTTAGTTTTAATAAACCGACATAATTGGTTTAGATTTTTTCAATGAAAAACCAAAACGAACTGACCTTTGTACACCCCTACCTCCAACTCCATCTTTCCCTCCTGATCCCCCAAATTTATCCTCTATGGGTATCTCCCTACCTGGAGAAAACTTCCTTGAAAGACGTTCTTATTGCTTTTGTCATATATCCTCACCAGGTCCAGATATCGAGATAATCAGCCCACCCAAGGCGGCTACTGAGATCCAGAATGGGTCCAGTACTAGGTAACCAAAGAGCCATTGTAATCAATCAGCAGAAGATGATCATATTAGTCTGTCGAAAATGGAAAAGGCGAGAATATACAAATTCTAGTTTATCTCCATCATCATTAAATTACTCGGAAAAAAATGAACCATGAGTATCTAATTGTCCCTACTTTGGAGACCCATAGAAGAAGTAGTTCTTATTGATTTGAGATATCATTACTTTATAGTGAAATTTCTAAAAGAGGAAAACATGATAAAGGAATTACAAAATGGCCCATGGATTATAAATGGCTTCTTCTTCTCTATTAAAAAATGGAATCCCCAAACTTCGTGGCCTCAAAAGTGGATGGAACATATGTACAATCTAGATACGCCTAACAGTATTACCAACTAAATATTATGACCACAAGATTCTTGCAATGATTGGAATAATTTAGAGATATTAGTCAAAACTGATTTATGCACCTCATCGACTACTTTACGAGGACGGTATGCACACATCTGTATTGAAGTGTCACGCCTCGAGCTACCCTCGGACACGGACACAGGACCTCGAAACACAAGTGATCCCAAGCTAACCCTGCTAGCATGGTCATAAGCATACTAAAGATAATAAACTGGTGCGGAATCTAAAATCATAATTAAAACGAAAAGATGGGAAAATAACCATACACTATAACTGAGATAAATGACAAGTGATGAGTTTAATACAAAGAAGAAAGTAACTCAATGCTAAGCGAAATGGACCATGTCTGAAAATAGCCTCTAACTGACTAGAAATGTTGAGACAGCCCCAACTAAGTCTAGCAAAAACTTAAACTAAAGGACAAAAAATACTGAAATAAACTCATGACTATTGTCCTCAAGAATAGGGCGCACCACTACTGATCTCCTGCGGAATGGGATCGAAACCGCCTGAAGCCATTATCTGGCATACTAAGAACTGAGCTACATCAACAGAAGATGTTAGCGCATGCATGCGTTGAGTACTTTGAAAGGTCCTGAGCATGTATATAGAGTAAAGCTGAAATAATACATAACTGAACAAAAGTAAAGCAATGATTATCGAACATGATATATAGAATTCTGATGCTGAGATAACTGAATGTAAGAACCCTTTTTATAACATCTAGAATTTGAATACTGTATATACTGATAAATGGTTTAATGGTCCATGGAATCTGACTGAACTTCTGGGAGCACTAATAACTGCATAAAGAACCATATGACCTATGTGGAGTCCGAGTATACTCCCCATCTAGAGGACCCAACCTACCACCTGTCAAGGTATAAATCATGCTAGCGTGAACACTAAAGTATTCCGACAAGTGAACTTAACCAATCCTACTTGCTATAATTCTAGACTATAATAGTACCTATAACCCCTAGTTCAACTCGGTATTAATGCTACTCTAAATGCAATGTGACTGGTTAACTGATTAGACTAGTTCTCTAAATACTACTGGATCGCTCAAAATGAACATCAACCCGAGAATGCAACAATTAATCTAATAATGATGCATTAATAACTGGAGCATGTATATCTGAAGTAACTGAAATGTCTGATCTAGCATGTATAATTCAAGAACTAAAGAAATACATTACTAAGGTTCTGAAATTCATGTAATAAACTGAGTAATAACATGATAATCTGATTTGGAACATATACTGACTAATTCATAATAATCTGCTGAAGTTCTAGAAACCCTACGTCTAATCATGATAAGGGAATCAAGAGTCTAACTAATATCTAGGGACCCAACGGGTGAAAGGAATCCACTAGTGAAATCTCACATACCTGCTGATGAATTTCACGGAGAAATCTTTAGATTACGGGGTTGGGATTGATGGATCCTTGCTGCGTTCTTGAACTAGGGTTCTTGACTTTTTTTTCTCCTCTCTTGCTTCTAATTTTCTAAGTTTTAATTAATGATTTGACTTAGGTAGGTTTTTGTTATGTTTTTAGGCTTAGACTGACTAAAATCTCATGATTTAGGGTTTAAATGACGTATCTTAGGGTTTAAACAAACTAGGAAAGTACCAAAAGACCCTGAAATAATTGTTGTCAGAGCAATTGACGACTTGGACTGACGGGCCGTCGTTCAATCGACGGTCAGTTGTTTGAGTCTGCTCGACAAGCCTTCACTAAAATGGGCATTATATTAATTATCTATCATATCATAGGTCATAGGACATGTAATCGTTTCTGTGCTAAGAGTTATGACCATTTGAAGTTGAACCAATCATTAATTTCCTCCTAACTAACAACTAACCTTCACCTATGATCCGCAAGTCCATCTACAAACGTACTAGTTGATCCTGGTTCATGTCAGAGGATGGGTAGAGGGGTCTTAGTCCAAGGACACAAACCACAGACCGTGGTCTGACTTACGGACCGTAGGTTTGTCCGTGGATCGAGACTTAGCTGATTTTTATTAGTTGTGTTTTGGGAGGGGCTACACTGGTGAACCACAAACCCACAATATAGGTCGTATATTAGTCTACGGTCTGTATTGCACCTTAAATTTCTGAAAAACTTATTTTTGGTCTGTTTTGGATTCAGGGTGTTACATGAAGTCAGACCAAAAATTCCCTTTAAAAAACATATATGCCTAGGTCATCTCAAGCAAGCAATTCTTTATAAAGATCTGACGTACTTTTATCTCTTACGGAAGGTTGGGACAGAAAATGAAACTATGCCCCTACTCCGACCACTTAAATCAACAATTGCAAAATCAAAAGGAGGATGCCATACCTATTACTACAATCACTACAAAAGAAGCGTGTGATAATCAGTGGCAGACTGTGATATTCAAGCGAGATAAAGAGACAACCGACCAAATATCAGAACAACAAAGGTAATTAATTTTTTTCCCTCCAATGCTACAGAAGAGGAGAGATTTAATGTCAATATTTAAATATGTGGGGAAAAGTCATGCAACCCCCTCAACAACTGACACACCTCCCAGAAAAATAATTAAAAACCCTCTACCTCATAATAGACACTCGCACAACTATGACTGTGTGTGGGGGGGGGGGGGGGGGGGGGAATCCCTGACAGCGGCATCGCCCTAAAACCCATTAGAATGTAGGGTCATTGTTCCTCATCGATACACTCCTCTATTAGTTCAGATGACTCGAATTTTATGTCATCATCTAGGCATAATGTAGAAAAATATTTTGAATGAGGCCCAATATGCCTCGACTCCAAAGCTACATTATTTACAACATTTTCATTTCTGCACTCCTCAATATCGACTATAAGGAATAAGGTATAGTTGAATGGTTGAAATTTCTCTTTTTGCTACACTAGTTTACTATCATCCATGACACTTGGTGATTGGGCATCAGACGCCTCAACCTTTTGTTCAAGCGAGCCTCTAAGTCATGAATATCTGAGCCAAATTGATCTATTTTTTGTGTGAGCTCAACTCTTCCTTCAATTAGTTGGTTGTAATATATGTAAGTCCATCACAACTAGACTCTTGAAACTTTAGAAGTTTGAGTTTGTTCTTGTATCCAAGATTGACTCACTACTTTTTCTACTTCATAACTTTCTCCTTGTTGGGATTCAAAATTTTCCTCTAATTAAGCATTATCTAGGCCTGTAACTTGTAATTGATCAGCATCAACCTTAGCTTGTAGTTCAATAATTATTGCCTGCTTTTTCATTTCTTTTGCTCGCTGTTTCATCACCATTGATTCCAATTTCGTGAGTTTTGACTGCAGTTCTCTTTATGCTAAATTACTTTTGTCCAGCATGTCCACAAATTGCTTTAAAAACATATTACGCGCCTCTTGAATGCATAAATATGACTCGTGCCCGTCCTATTCATACTCATCTTGCTACAAAACATGAGCTTCGTGATACTAGAGGTCCTCTTGTTGATTTCTTTGAGTTTCAAAGTATCGTTGGTCCCCTGCAATACTTAACTCTCTCTTTCGCTCTGAACTGTCCCATGCAATCCTCTGGCATTTTATGAAGCACACATTTTCCATTCATTGGATTGGTGTCAAGTGAGTACTTCGCCACTTAGTAAAAACTACACAGCTTGGCCTTCGCATCACTGCAAAATCGTCTCTCAATCTAGTTGGTTTTTCTGGATTGGGGTGGTTGTCTTATCACGAAAAGATCAACGACATGCTTGTGTGTATTTCTAGGTTCAAATTGCTTATTGTGGGCTATTAAGAAACAAACAATTGTGGCAAAATCTAGCGCTGGAGCAAAACATAGGTCATTGGCCTCCTTGGTTGCGGAGCTAACATGGATCACATATATACTTAGAGACATTGGCATTTCCTTACTCAGTCCTCCTCTTTCATACACTAATAATATTTCTGCAATGCACTTGACCAAGAGTCTTATTCTCCGTGCTCGTGTAAAACATATTGAGCTTGATTACAATTTCAGAAGGGAAATGGTTGACTAAGGTGCCAGGCACACAAAGTTTGTTCCTTCGCAGCTCCAAGTCGCTGATGTGTTCACCAAACCACTGACAAAGGCTCTTCTCTATTCTTTCAGATCAAGCTTGGCGTTGTGAAATTTCCATATCCAGCTTGCTGGGAGGGTGATGGAAATACAAATAGGATTAACCTAGCCACCACATGTATAAGAGAGTCCTAAACATATTCTAACACAGAAGACTAAGCTAGCAAATGTTAGGATTTTAGGGGCTATAGTTGTGTATATCTACACTATTATGTAAGATAATAAGAAAATCAACCACATATTCTTATATTTTGTTTCTTCCATACTTCTTCAGTTAATACCCTTTGTTTGAAAAAAAAAATAGAAAAAAGGAAGTAAGTGCATTATCCATAAAAGTAGAATTGTTTAATTTTATATTTATCTATATTTACCTTAAAAGTATGAACTACTAACTTGGATGTTAAATTATTGCTCCTTCCATTTCAAAAAAGATTGACCTCCTTTCCTTTTTAGTCTGTTTAAAAAAGAATGATCTCTTTCTTTTTTTCGAAACAACTTTCCATGTGACGTAACTTTAATTTAGGACAACATGATCAAAAGTCTTCTTTATTTTCATTAACTCCGTGCCAAGTCAAACTAGACCATTCTTTGTGAAACAGACGAGTTTAATATCCCTAACGTAGGTTGTGACTTTTTTTGACGAGTTGTGACTTTTTCGATAAATTGTAACTTTTTTCAAAAGGTTGTGATTTTTCAATGAGTTATGACTTTTATAAAGAGTTGTGATTTTTTCAATAATTTTTGACTCTTTCAAAGGGTTGTGATTTTTCAGATGATCTATGACTTTTTTTCCATGAGTTGTGACTTTTTTTCAATAATTGTGGACCTTTTTAAGAGTTTGTGACCTTTTTCAAGAAGTATGACGTTTCAAAGAGTTGGTGATTTATTGTTTTGAGATTAAGTTCGCAGTCTAGCGGAATATGAGGTACCTCTAGTCTGTGAGAAATCGTTCTAATCCTAGAGGTATAATCCATAACTCGGATTGCTTGAATTAAATCAAATTGATTTTGATGATATGACTCATAAATTATTTACTTTTTTTGGTTAATATACACATTAGTATGTAACGTTTCAATTTATGAAGTTAACATGATGTAGATCAAATTCATTTGTTTTTGTTAACAATTTCTCTTGTGATTTAGATATATGCTTCTAAATATCTTTTTTCAAAATTTAGAGAATTGTCACGATTTGTTTTTGATACTCAAGACAAAAGAATGACTTTATTTATCAATGTTACTTATGTGATTTAGACTATCAGAAAGTTTGCTTCAAAATAGTTATTATACTATATAAACATTACCTTTTTTGTCTTACTTATTTACTCTTTCTTTATGTTTCAGTATTCCAGACGAATAAAAGTTCATGCGACTTGTAATAACGTCCATTAAAGTTTGTATTAGTTTAATTTTATTATTTATTCTATAGCTATTTTATCATATAAAATTTTCATCATTCCAAATATAAGTACTTAAATTTGGTAGGTATTTGTAGTTAGATTACAATATTATATTGCACAATGTATATCTCACAACTTAACATATCTTCTAACTTTACAAATGGATTATTTTAAAATGTTCAGAGTTTTTTTTTTTAAAATCTCACAACAAATCTGAAAGTATGTGAATATATAAAATGAAGTTGTTTTCTTCACATGTTCATATGACACCTAAACAAATTTATCGTAGAATATACATGTAAAACATATATGGTTAGATGACAAGAAAAATACAAAACAAATATTGTCTACAAGGTGATGTTACTGAGATAAGACTAATTACATAACTGAGCCCCAACAAATTGAAATAAATATATTCAGAATTGCATCTAATAATAATATTTTTCGCTGTCAATCTTCATAGGTTTGCATGAATAAGAGATTTGTATGACGATCCGCATTAAACATTCACAAAAAAATCCGCAATATTAGTTTTTGCTGAACTTATTATTCAAATCTTCACTTAACACATATTTTTGAAATTGGTAGTCACATGCAGCACACGTGTCAGAAAACTAGTTCTATAAAATACATAACTCAATATTAATTGATGGTCCATCAATAATTTTTATTTTCTTATATTTTTAACTATTTATGTCGTATAACACATAAGATTAATCATATACAAAACAATATGATATTTCTATAACAAAAAATTCATAATAATTATTTTTTTCTCATTGTCTATTGATATTTTCACTATTGTTTTCATTTAATTATTTTAAAGAATTTAATATCCATTATGAATAAGAAAAAAATCAGCTACAGAATCAAAAATATGATCTGACACTTCCCAATAGTTAGTATTTTTATTTTATTATTTTTTTAAAAACTTTTCTTCCTATTTCTTTCATTTACTTGTGTTAAAAATATTGAAAAATAAAAAAAATAATGTCTAATATATTAGGGACAATTATGCATATCAATAACTATAATATACATACAAGAATTAAAAGAGAAATGAACAATTGTTTATAGGAAGTTGTAATGAAAATAAAATTGGTCTCTTTATTTGTGCTTAATTTATAAACTTTTGATTCTATGTTATTGACTAGTTTCCTGGAGTAATGAATTATAGATGACAAAAAAGAGTGACTCAAGTTTTAATTATTAAGTGAAGGTGACAAACTTGTAATCAACTTTTAAAAATAATTGATTTTTTCTTCATAAATCTTCAAGTTTTTATTTAACACTTTCACCCAAATTTTAACTAAAACATTAAAATCTAAAAGAGAAAAGCGCAAATTAGTCTCTTTTTCCCTTCTTCAAACCTCCCACTCAAAGCTCTCATATTTCTCCAGCGTTTTCCCCCTTCTTCCTCCTTTATCTCTTCTTCTTTTTGTTGGTATTGTAATTTATTGTCGATTTCTTATTTGAAGAATTTGAGAAGGAAAAATCTCAAATTTTAGATTAACTTGTGATTTGAAAAGGTTTAACCTTTAGTAATTACTTAACGGGTAATCTTCAATCATTTATGTAAGTGAATAGTATTGTTTTGTGTGTATTATTCATTTAAAATTTTGATCTTTGTATTATTGTTTTTGTCACTGATGTATAATAATTTTCAATAATTTACAAGAACTGCGAATAATTTGCTGAAATAGATACTGTTGTTAAATATATTTCAGCAACTGCTATATATGTTTCAGCAGCTGCATAATAACTTACAACACTTGTGATATTTTAATACAATTTTTTTGTGATCAATTTTTTGTTCTAAGTTATAATTTTTCCAGGAGATAGAAGATCAGTAGGGATTGATTGTCATGGTGAATGAGTTGAGTCCAACAATCGTTATATTTGGCGTTGGAAGAGTAAAATATCAGCCTAGACAATTGCAGTGATTGTGCATCGAGATATCACATATGATGATTTTATGAATATATTATTTGTTATAAATTAAATTGTGAGTTGAAAGACATTGTCATCACTTAAGTTGTGGTGAGAAGTACAACTTTTGTGCTTCCCGTAGAGAATTTCAACAATTGCTATAAAAAAATAACTTGTTTAATTGTTGTACAAAATTTCAACAATTGCTATAAAAATTACAACAATTTGCTTATTTATAGCAGCAAAGTCAAATAAAATTACAATCAATTCTAGATTTTCTTTTTTTATCAACCAAAATAATCTTATTTATTATTAAATATGATTGATATAACTAATTACAATCATTTTTTCAATTTAAGTTGATTACATGTGAAATAGTTAATTGATCGTTTAATATCTCAAATTACTATCTTTTTGCGTAAGATTACTATCAAATATACCCTTTAATATAAAGTGGAGGAACCCCTACTCTTCTATTTTATCATTAATATGGTGTGTTTTTATACCCCATCAAAGGTCCATTTACTCTCATAATTGATTTCATGTAATTATTTTCTAATTGGCGATTAGTATGCTCAAATAACTTTCCTCATTAAGCAGAAAATTCAAAAAAACCCTAATCCCCCTTAATATAAATTGTTTATTTTGATATATAAACACTACTCTATTTATCATTAAATATGAGTGTTACAACAATCCATTACCATCATTAATCAATTAACTTGCATACTTGTTAAAAATAATTTTAACAATTGTTATATAAAGTGCAATAACTTTCTTACTTGCTATAGAAAATGTCAGCAATTGCTACGAAAAATACAACAATTTTCGTACTTATTGTAGAGAATTTAGTAATTGCAATAAAAAATATAGCAACTCATTTGATTGTTATAGAAAATTTCAGCAATTGACATAAAAAGTACAACAATTTGCCTATTTAATTTTTCATAACAAATTCAATTAAAATTACGATTCATTTTAGATTTTCTTGTTAAATTAGCCAAAATCATCGTACTTATTATTAAATATAATTTATATAACTAATCAACAATCAATTTATCAATTTAAGTTGATTACATGTGAAGTTACTTAATTGATACTTTTATATCTCAAATTACTATCTTTTTTTGTAATATTACTATCAAATAATCTACTTTTTTTTGTAAGTTGAATCAAGCCTATTCTATTTATCATAAATATGAGTGTTATAATCAATAAAGGATCAATTACTCATTATAAGTTGATTATATGTTAAATTGTTATGAAATTGATCGTCAAGTATCTCAAAGAACTATCTCATTATACAAGATCACTATTAAATGTAAATTTTATTTTAAAATTAGATTAATATTCTATTTATCATTAAATATGAGTGTTACAATCAAAATTTCAACAGTTGCTATAAAAAGTACAACTTTCTTATTTGTTGTAGAAAATGTCAGCAATAGCTATGAAAAGTACGATAAGTTTTGAACTTGTTGAAGAAAATTTTAGTAATTCCTGCAAAAGATACAATAACTCGTTCAATTGTTGTACAGAATTTCAACAATAACTATGAAAAATATAACAATTTGCTTAATTGTCATGGTAAATTAAAATAAAATTACAATCCGTTCTAGATTTTCTATTTAAATTAACAAAAATCATATTTTTATTAAATATTATTGATATAACCAATTAACGATTAGTCTATAAATTTAAGTTAATTACATGTAAAATTACTTAATTGACATTTAAATTTCTATCTTTTTGTGTAAGATTATTATCAAATCTACCTTTTATTTATAAGGTAGACCAATACTACTCTATTTCCCATTACATATGAGTGTTATAACCAATAAACAATCATTTACTCATTATAAGTTGATTATATGTGAAATTGTTATGAAATTGATTGTCTAGTATCTCAAAGAACTATCACATTATACAAGATCACTATCTAATATAAATTTTATTTTTAAATTAGGTCAACACTACTCTATTTATCATTAAATATGAGTGTTACAACCAATTAACAATCAATTTATCAATTAATTTGCATACTTTTAAAGAAAATTTTCAGCTACTACTATATAAAGTCAACAACTTAAAAAAAGTACAACAACTTTTCAGTAATTACTACGACAAAACAAGTAATTATTCATACTTGTTGTATTGAATTTCCACAATTACTTTATAAGATAGCAAAAAATGGGTCAAATTCTCTCCTTCAGCTAATTCACTAACAAAATCACTATTCTTTTTGGATAATCTCAACAACACAATCAATTCAACTTCTATTCAAAACCCATGAATATCAAAGTCAACTAAAAGAATACAAAAATATCAATTCATCAATTTAAAAATTCCATATTCACAAGAAGTACAAAAAAGTGCATTAAAAATGTAGCAACATAGCAACAAAATGTATATTTACAAGCAACCCATTCTTCATCACGCTTTCAACTCCTTTTTGAATTCGAATCAACCCACTTTATATGTAATATTTTTAAAAAAATGAATTTTACGTGTAAAAATGAAATGTGTAATACAAGAAAAATGTTCAAAAGATGATGAGAATATAATGTTACCTTTACTACCATGCATTATCTTCGGACAGTAACTTTCCTTTTTTGAAATGAGTATATCATATTGTTCCTCCTCAACTAGTCTATCATCTCTTTCTACATTTGTAGAAGAAACATGTATTTGATGATCTCATTTTTCTTCTTCTAAATTTTTTTTCAAACTTGTGTTTTCTACTTCTTCTTCTCTTTGTCTTTGTGTATTGATTCTCCTTTTATAATTTTTTTCTGTAGGAGTTGTTCGTTTTTTCCTTGAAGTTATGATTTAAAATAGTAAAATCAAAATGTAATAATACAAAAATACATTCATTATCCATTTGATAATTTTGAAAGTTAATTCAAAACCACATTTAGAAATAAGGTAAAGGATAATAAATGTAACAATTGTAGCTTTTCAAAATTATATTATAGCAATTGATGTAATAATCACATCACTTGTTGTAATAATCACAACACTTGCTATAATAATCGTAATACTTGTTGTAATAATCACAACATTTACTGTAAATATAGGCATCACCTTTCTATGAACTCTTTCTATGATATGATTAAGTAAAAAAAAATGTAAACAATAGAAATTTTCAGTGCAAACACATATGTTGATGAGCAGACATGCAACGAGTAACATTTTTGAAGAGTTGAAACAACAAAGATGTTGATGAACATTTTCGTGTGTTTAAACAATTCTAATATAGTTAACATATTATGTAAAGTATCCAGCGAAGTAAGGAAAAAAGGGAAATAGTGAAATCTTTCAAGTAAAAAAGAAAGAGTATACTTATGTTAAACAAATGTCAAAATCTATTAGAGTTGCTAAATTGATGTGATTACCAAAATTCTATTTGTCTTCTCTTCAAACTCCTTTTTATTCCTAAAAACTGTAACAAGGATCATCATTCGACTCCGTGGATGGTCCAATCAACTTTCAGTCCTCTGTCGTGAATGATAGTCGACCAGTACGGAACATCAGTCGAATTATAGTCCGTCAGTCGACTCTGTCGATGGGCAAGTCAATTTTTAGTCCTCAGCCGTGAATGACGGTCGAGGGGGGGACCCATATAGACCTGTCATTCGTACGCGCGAGTGCTGGGGTGACTCCCTCCAATAGTAGTTAATTTAGGGGTCTTTTGGTCTTTTTCTATTTTGTTGGACTCCTAAGCTACGTCGTTTAGACTCTAAATCATGAGGTTTTATTCAGTTAAAGTCTAGCAACATAACTAGAACTTATCTAAGTCAAATCATTAATCAAAACTTAGAAAATTAGAAGCACGAGAGGAGAAAAAGTTCAAAAACCCAATTCAAGAACGCAACAAGTTTCTATCAGTTCCAGTCCCAAAATTGAAAGATTCTCCGTGGGATTCGTCACCAAGTAGTGTGGGATTTCATTAGTGGATTTTTTCGCCCTTAGATCCTAAATTTAGTTAGTTTTTCTGATTTTCCTATAGGAAGAATACCCCCGCAGGTTTTCTAGAATTATAACCACAGATCATCATGATTAGTTTTATGATTTTCCAAATCAGATTAGCATGTTTACTAGTAAGTTATTTGCATGAAATTTGCAGAACCCTTACTATGTATTTCTTTAGTGTATTGAAGTACAACCCGCAGGTCAAATTATTCAGTCATTCAGTTATACATGCCTTAGTTATTAATGTATCATTATCACATTAGTTGTTGCATTCTAAGTTTGCATGTTCAGTTTTTGAGCTATCCAATATATAGAAACTTAGTCATAATGTGTTAGTCACTTAATTCATTTGGAGTAGCATAATACCGAGTTCGACAAGGATTCAGTGTACACAAATAGTTCCAGAATGACTAGGCAAATATGTTGTAAGTCCCCTCTGTGGGCATCAGTTTAGTGATCACGCCAGCATGCCTTTATATCTTTGAAAGGATATATTGGGTCCTTTCGATGGGGAGTATATATCGGCCTCCATATTTAACTCATGTGGTTTTATTATTTGTTATTAGTAGCTCCCACAGTTCAGCCATACTCTATTGTATTGACCAATTTACATTTCAGTCAGTGTTTAGTCTCAACATGTTATAAATTTGGTCAATGCATCCAGTTTGCTCAGCATTCAGTTTATCATGTTTAGAATATTACACTTACTTTTTTGCTTGTCCAGTAACTTTACTCTATCCTACATGCTCAGTACCTTCCAAGTACTGATGCATACGTGCGCTACAACTTCTCATGATGTAGGTTCAGGTTCTCAGCATTCAGATCAAGTTTAGATAGATTTCCGATCTTCAGTTCAGCAGAATCAGTGGTTAGTCCTCATTCTCCGAGGTCAATAGTCATGAATTTCAGTTTTTCTAGACTTAGTTGGGCCTGTCCCACCAGTTCTAGTCAGTGAGACGCTATTTTTCAGACATAGTTAGTTTCAACTTAGTATTGAGTTAATTATCTCTTTTATAAACTCTCATGTTGTTCATATATTTTGTTAGCATATGGTAATTCCCGTTTCTTGTCATTTATTTATGATTTAACTTCTGCATTAATTTATTATATTTAGTGTGCTCATAATCATGCCAATAGGGTTATCTTAGGATCACTTGTGGTCCTAGGTCCCGTGTTCGCGTCTCGGAGGTAGCTCGGGCGTGACAAACTTGGTATGAAAACACTAGGTTTAAGTGTACTAGGATGTTTGAAAATCCGCACTAAGTAGGTCCCTTTCGTGGGTGTGAAGTGCACCACATCTAATGAGAAGGAGGCTACAAGGTGTTAATTAAAACTTTCATTTTCTTGTTACTTTTATCGTTCGTAAGGTATGATCAAATTCCATTCTAACTCGACGTTTTACATTTTGGTGACCATGCCTTATCGTAGAGCTAACGATAGGAATGCTAATGCTAAGAACGCAAATGCAACTCCTCTAGTCCTAGATCATGAAGTCTCCAATGCTGAATGTAGGAATCCCATTTAGATGTTGGCTCAGAGTGTCGCCAACCATAACAATCAGTGGGTTCAAGCTCTTCTGAATGCTAATGGTGGATCAACCGCATCTAGGGTCCATGACTTTGCTAGGATGAATCCGCCCGATTTCTTAGGATCACAGACTGGTGAGGATCCTCAAAATTTCTTGGATGATATGAAGAAGATCTTTGAGGTGATGCAGGTCACTGAGAATGATCGGGTTGAGCTAGAATCTTACCAACTTAAGGATGTGGCTTATATCTGGTACACTCAGTGGAAGGACAACATGGGTACAGATGCAACCCCTATTACTTGGAAGGTTTTGGTGAGACTTTTCTTGACAAGTTTTTCCCGATATAGTTGAGAGAAGTTAGGGCCCATGGATTCATGAATTTAAGACAGGGTAACTGAGAAGTCCTAATAGTAATGTTGCTCAATTTACCCAACTGCTGGGCCAGGTGGGTTCTCCTGCATAGTTGGTTGCTGACTCCAGATCTTAGATGAATAAGTTCTTGTATGGAGTGTCAAATTTGGTGAAAACGGAATGCAGAAATGCTATGTTACTAGGAGATGTGAACATTGCGAGGCTTATGACTCATGCTCAGCAGGTTGAGGGTGATAAGCTTAGGGAACAATCCAAGGAGAATAAGAAGGCTAGTATTGGTAACTATGACTTTTCTCAGTAGAAATTGGGTGGTGGAAATCGCTCGCAGAGTCAACAAAAGTTTTTACCCCTATCCCTTCGTCATCTAGTGTTCCATTCCATCCTCCAAGAAGAGGTATGATCAGAAGGTTAGGGCACCGGGCTCTAACTCTCAGGGAAATGTTTCAGGTACCAAGACTTACCCACTTGGCCTAAGTGTGGTAAGAACCATTCGTGCGAGTGCCTTGGAGGAAAGGAAAGATGCTTTTAATGCAGTCAGTTTTGTCACAGGTTGAATGATTGTCCTTATAGACAGGGTCAATGAGGTAGTAATGATAGAGCTCAGTCTACAATGTCAGCGACACCAACAGGCCGCCTGACTCAGCAGGGTAACACATCTGGTATAGGTGGCGGTCAGCACTAGAACAGGTTGTATGCTCTTCAGGCTCGCCAGGATTAGGAAGGTTCTCCTAATGTAGTCATTGGTACATTAAGAGTCTTTGATCTTGATGTTAATGCATTGTTAGATCCAGGGGCTACTCTCTCCTTTGTAACTCCTTATATAGAAGTCCAATTTAGTATTAGTCCAGAAACACTCTCAGAATTCTTCTTAGTCTCTACTCCAGTCGGCGACCCAGTTATACCTAGATGGGTATATAGAAATTGCCCTGTCACAGTCACTCAGAATGTCACCTTAGAAGATCTTGTAGAGTTAAAAATGTTAGACCTTGATGTCATTGTAGGCATGAATTGGTTACATTCTTGTTAGGCCTCAGTTGATTGTAGAACTAGGATTGTTCATTTTTAGTTTCCAAACAAACCAATCTTAGAATGGAAGGGTAGTAGCTTAACGCATATGGGTCGATTCATTTCTTACCTTAAGGCCAGAAAGATGATCTCTAAAGGTTGTCTCTATCATCTAGTTGGGGTTAAGGATTGTAGATCCAAAACCCTAACTCTTGAGTCAATTCCTGTAATTCGACTGATGGTCCGTAGTTGGTTTTGTCGTTGGCACCTGCAACTTCTAAAAATCTGCATTTTTCATTTGTTTTGTATACGGGGTGTTACATTATATCCCCCTTGGGACCATTAATCCTCGAATGAAGTCTAAAATAGCTGAGTACGGAGGGAAGGAGCTGTAATCCCTACTACTAACCACTGAGAACTGAATTGATCTTAGTTCTAAGAATATGCAAATACGCTGAAAAAGCAAGTACAAACTTGTGTTTTCTTTTGCATGCCCATTCTAGAGAGCACTGGTCGTATGCGATCAACAACTATTTCTTTAAGTTTAATGTATATAAAATATTTACCATCCAATAAAGGTTGAGAATCAATGGAACTGGATGGTGAAATTTCCAGGTCTTTTGGTTCGAGAGATCTATTTTCTACTCTCTTGTTATTTGCAAATGAATTTTTGTTTACAATGGAATTGGATGGCTTATTTTTCAAAGATTGTGGTTTAAAAGATCTATTTTCTTTTATCTTGTTATTTTCATGTGAATTTTGGACTATACTTCTCCAGAGTACTGGATAATGTGGTGGGATACTCGGAGCATATGCAAGAGATGAGAGTTGTGAGATAAATTTACTAGATTGAGTATGATCTAGTTCAAACCAGTAATTATACTGCTTAACATAGTTATCCTTAATTACTGGTCTAATATTATTCTGGCAGTGGTTCACAATATAGACGGATACGTGTCCATTTCGAAGGGCGAGGACCATATTTCAGGCAGTGGTACATAGGGTCTCATTCCGAAGGGAGGGGAACAATGATTTGGAAGGCTCATTCCATTATCATAACCTCCTAGAGTGAATACATTAACCTCATTCAAGGCATTCCAATGCAAAACTCTATCACCAAATTCCTTGAAGCACACATCCGCATAGGCAGTGAAGTCATCGCTAAAAGGAAAAACAACAACAATCATGTTAAATCATTATGAATGTGTAGCAAAACATGAAATAAACTAAAAGTACTCTGCATCACACATTATCTTTCGACTCATCAATCCTGCATATTCGTCTTCAAGTACTTGTGGTAGATTACTGTGACATAGAGTAACATGTGGTTGAATTCCTACAAATTAAGAAAAAAATAAAAACGCAACAGAAGTCAACAAGATAATCGATAGATCATTTCTCAACTCAAGAAAAAATAGAACTAGTGCATATGGAAGTGTGATCTTTACCATGACAGACGATCTCATCAATGAGATTATTGTAATACTGCAATTCCCTTTGGATAGCATGGGCCTTTTTACACTCTACACATTAAAAAAAGAAAAAATCAATTATAAGAATAATATAAAGCAATCAACAACAATTATACTGTATATTACTGAACAAAAGAGCTTACCAGGATTAAGTCTCAACTACGAAATGGAAAATCTATACCCTTCCAAACCTGCATAAGTCATGAGTTTTACATCTTCCTGCAATAGAAAATATTTTAAGGCAATCATATTAATCATCAATTATTAAAACTCGAAGTTAAATTAATGTTGTTTCCTCTTCCATACCTTGTATTTATGATATGCCTCACACGATACATCTGCAGTAGCGCCTCCATATCCACCTAATGAACATTTAGTGATGAAACTTTTACCATTTAATATCAATTGCACTTCTATCATAATTATCTTCATAAATATCCTTTTCTTTAGTACAATCACAATCCCAAGTGATTAAAGAGAACAAACCAACATCAACAAAAGTATCCCAAATGCTTTTAGTTCTTCCATCTTCAGAAGCTGCACATTCAACCTTTCATCAAAATGAAACACGAGTAAAGTAATTACTATATACTGTATTTGCTACAAAATGTTTGTATATTCATATATACACACATATTAGCAAACTCAGACTTAGCTTAAAAGTTATGGATTCACGTGAGCTTTTGCATAAACTCTGCATATGTATTATGAAATTCACTAGATATTGAAAATTGTCTCTATTCTAGGTTTTGGAGGACAATTTCTCCTTCTATTCCAATTCAACAAAATCCAAAATGGAAGCTCTATTAAAACTAATTAAGGCAAAATAGAATCCATTTGTCACGACAAGTTACACTAATTTTTAAAACTCCACATCGTTTGTTGTTGTCTCAGCCATCTAAATTGCCTGATGTACAGATATTTCAGGCTAATCAAACAAAAAGATCATACATTCTTATATGACTTAAAAGTAAGCAAACAATGTAGACCTCCTCCTTCCATAAAAAAACTCCAAAATCGGAACCATTACACAATCATAGACCTCGAAGCATTGACAATGCAAGGCGGCAAAAAGTACACAATATATCATACAACTATTATCCAAGAAGATGAGAAAATAATTTTAATATTATGAATAACTTTCTTTAAAAGAAAAAAAGAAAAAAGAAAATAAGACAAAAAAAAAAAAAAAAGAAAAAAAAAAAAAAAGAAAAGAGCCTGAAAATACTTATGTATATTGAGTCCCCAAAATACAAATCCTCCTTATATAGTAAAACATTATCAATGACCTATTTAGGTGTCAACAAAAGAGAGAGAATTTTTACCAAGAGTGTGGCAGGCAACAAATTGATATGGTCTAGGGTTTCTTCAACTCCATTCTTTAACCTGTTGGAATGGCGTGAAGCCATGATTTGTCATTTTTAAATGGAGGGAAATGAATACTATCATACAATTGGAAAGGCATTAATGGAACAATAATTAACTAAAACATATTTTAAGGGAATAGTCGAAATATATGAGAAATACCATGTGTTGGCTAAGAAAAGATGCACACATAATTGACAGTCTAAGAAGTTTTAAATCTTTTACTTGCCGACGGTATTGATGAATCCAAACTTAGCCATAAATGACCATTAGTTAACGTGTAAATTCTCAAGAGCATGCATTTACCCACTCTACTTTCACGCTAACAAAAGGGACAACTATGACAGTCTAAATGACAGTTAGTGACTAAGTTTTTTATGTTGATTTTCTCAGCCACCACAATCTACTCTTTTATTCTGAACTTGAGACCAACTATGTGAGATAGCTTAGTAGAATTTCTCACAATCAATAGTTGGTAAAACGTATATTTCACTTTTAATCCTATCCCTTCTTAATACTAGTTACCAAGTTCATTCCAACTCCCTATGAGCTCATAGTCGCTAAGAGGAAGAAAAATGTATTCCATCATTTCCAGGGGAAACCAAACTCAAGTGAAGTTAAGCCGAGTCTACCTCGCACCTTTTCTAGAGGAAAGAAAATCCATTGTTACTTGATGCTTGCAGGCTCGAAGATTTCTCTTTAGCCTCTCCAGGGTACTTTTGATTCGTTGAGCAAGATCCCTTCCAAACGGGACTCCCGTATCACTATGCTCAAGTAAAAATTGAATTTTTGTATGATTATTATCAACATTTCCTCATTTTCCCTTGTCATATATTAGCTGAAGAAACAATATTTTTTTGTTTTGGACAATCCTCACTTAGTGAGTTAACTATTGGAGTAGAGTCTGATCGAAAATCAAAATTCCTTTCACTTTTATTTTTTCCTCTCATATATGTGAAATTTGATATAATTTGGCTTTGTAATATTTCATTAATCTTTTTGTTCTTATTAGCCATACACACAATCAAAAACTTCAGCAATAGTTTAATAAGCTTGAACATTTCATGCTCTAATAGCAGATGAGTTGCAACCAACAGATGTAGTGGAGTGGATGAGATTGTTCCTAGCTTAACTATAAGTCTAAATTCTAATACCTATGCATGGAAAAATATTTGGTATTTAGCGTCAGGGGAGTATGCAGGAGGTGGTCACTAGGTTCACGTGAAACCCATGCTTCCCTCTACAAATTATATATAGTAGTGTTGTATTCTTTTAAAATATTTATATATAGATGTATGAACCCACACTCAAAGTATCATATAATGCAATAATGATTGGAAATTTAAATCTTATACCTATGTTGTTTATTTTTATTTCTAAAATTGGATAACAAGTCTATAAGTGGTAATTGGTAGTAATTAGCTTTAATGCTGTCACGACCCAAATCAGGGACGCGACTGGCACCCACATTTACCCTCCTATGGTGAGCGAACCACCCCATCTAAACACCTTACATTTCAATTTAATATTACATAAACAATGCGAAGACTTAAACTTTTAAACTCATTATACTAAAACAATTCAATACTATTAGATATGATCCCAAAATCTGGAAGTCATCAATCACAAAACATCTATCTCAAACTACTAAAACTAGGATTATTTCTAAGAAACAAAATACCTAAAAAGCTAGTCCAGGCCGTAAGTTCAAGGGCATCAAGACTTGAAGAAGAAGACCCAGTCCAAAGCTTAGACGCCTTAGCTCACCCTGAATTTTTCCGATGAAGTGAAAGACTGGCTAGATCTACGTTGAGTTGAAGTTGACGGAACGTTTGCTGCATTACACAAATCAACAGAGTAAAACTAAAGTACGGGGGTCAGTACAACCACACTACTGAGTAGATTCCTCGGCCAACTCAAAATAGTGAACAGTAATTCATAATAATGTAACAACTACAATACTCACAGTGTAGCAATCAACAACTGAATTCATCATAACTACAACCAGTTCACACATTGAGGACTCAAGCCCCTCCAAATACCAAGACTTATTTTGGGAATTACGTCATTGAGATGAGTATATTCATTATATCCTTTCAAGATTCATTATCTTTCTTCTTCCTCTTGTGTCGGTACCGTGAACACTCCGATCCTCTCTTTCTATCCTGGTGGACCTGGTGCCGGAACGTGGCACGGGCTCGATCCCTATTCTAATCCGGTACCCTGGAACGTGCACCCGCTCCATATTTAGTCCTGGGTGTCGGAACGTGACACTCCGATCCCAATATTCGTATCCTGGTACCAGGAACGTGCAACCCGATCCTATTCGATCCTCCTGGTGTCGGAACGTGACAACTACTCCGATCCCTTCAATTCTATCCTGTTCACCGTAACGTGGGGGCAGCCGACCCGCTCCCATATTTTCCTGGTGTACCGGAACTTTACACTCCTCCGATCCTCATATTCTTTAATCCTGGTCCATAAAGGAACGTGCGACCGCTATCCCCTAATTCCCTCAATCCTTCTTATTAACACTAGCACATCATTCTCATTATATAATTTATCAAGCCTTCTTTCATACTAAGGCATCATCATTCTCATTATATAATTTACAAGTGAATTAGGGTTCTTTCACCAGATTGGATTCAATAACTTCATCAATTCATCAGCTTTGTTAATTCACACAATTTTATAATCATAACCATGCAAGCATACACTTAAAGAAGCACATAGCAGGGTTTACAATCTTATCAACCATATATTCACTATTAAGATTCACCTTACGAATATCTAACATAAACCCATACCTACCTCCACCGAAGAATCGTGAATCAAGCCAGCAAATTCCTCATTTCTTGTTGTCCTCTTCGTTCCTCTCTCTCTCTACTCGTCTCCCTCTCTTTTTCTTTCTGTCTTGTGTTTCTTGTCTATTTTTTCTCCTTATTCAAACCCTCTTTCTTTACCCTAATTATTATGTAATCAAATGAAAGAATGGCAATAATAACCCCTAAGGTAACTTAAGGTTACCTCTTTTAACCCCCCAGGTAATTATACTTATTAACATTACCCTCTAACTTATAATTAAAGCAGAATAGTCAAAACGTCCCTGTTTATTTTAAAAAAAAAACGTGTAAAGAATCCGACCCGAACTGGATTGCGTAGCCGCCTTTACGGGCCCGTCCGCCTGCGACGGTCCATCCTGCTGTCCGTCGTGCGTCCACAGAGACTTTATTTTAAGTGGATGGTCTGTACGAGGCCGTCAGCGCCTGCGACGGTCCGTCCTGCCACTACCGTCACGACGTTCAGAGAGCTCGATTTTCCATTACCTACCCAATTCAATTTTCTAAGTGTTTTAAAGACCCATCCACGACGTTCCGTCGTGGGCCGTTCCTTCACCTCTGCCAGTTTTTCCAGAATAAAATCTGTTGCTCAAAACGACTAAACAGGTCGTTACAAATGCATTCAATGTTTTCAAGTTTGTCGCATTGGAAATTCCTAATTTTTTTTAGCAGTGAAATATTTTGTATAATTAAACCAAATGCGTATAATAAAACTAGCAGTACTGGATGGTATAACATACGATTAATGGGTTTAGTCAATCAATTTTAGTAATAAAAACCTAAATGTTGAACTGATTAAATTTATATCTGAGATCCACTTTTTTCGTAATAGTGCACCCATCATCTCAAAATTTTGGATACGCCATAGCGCTATCCACGAATGGGCCCTACGAGGCACAAATCCATAATAGTCGGGTTCTAATGAAGGTAGCGAATACCACCTCTTTGAGATAAACAAACAATACAAACCTCTTTGTTCCCTCAAAATGTCTATAAGGTATTGTTATAACCTGTATTAAGGTTAGTAAAATTTATT
Source organism: Solanum habrochaites (assembly GCA_027704765.1). NCBI lineage: Eukaryota > Viridiplantae > Streptophyta > Magnoliopsida > Solanales > Solanaceae > Solanum > Solanum habrochaites. Next base: position 15,391,362 of record JAKWJA010002496.1, read on the forward strand.
ACAGAAACAGAAAGAAGATGAAATAGACAGAATACTATAAAATCCGAGTCTAGAGAAATTTCTGTGTTTCATTAGGAAATGTAATCCCCTCACTGTACCCGAGGTTGCAGATTAATTTCTCCCTAGATAAAATGGATAAACCTGTTAAAGAAGTAGCAGTACCTCAAACTTCAATAACTTCAGCGAACATAAGAACATTAACAAGCACACACAGACTCAGTCAATCGACAATTTGTTTATGAGAGAAAATGTATGTAGATAGGAAAAAATTTAGTGTTTGAAAAACAAAAAAGACTTCCTTTTTATAGCTATTTTCAGTAAGAAATATGTCTATTAAGACCTGTTTTTTCCAGAAAGTTGTGCCTTTTGAGAAAAATAATGACTTTTTTCAGAAATATGTGTTTTTTGAGAAAATAACGACTTCTCGGAAATCAGATCGTTATTACCGTTGCACGCGAATTTCAAATAAATTTTGTTAAGCCAAAATGAATTATGTTATTTAACTAACATTCTGAATTAATTTTTAAGAGAAAAGAAATTGATTAACATGATTTATTCGATTAACAAAAACTGATTAAATAAATTTTGTCTAAAAAATTTATCAATCAGTAACATTATTTGCCAAATCCAAAACCGAATCCGAATCCGAATCCAAAGCTAAAGCCGACACCGAGCGAGCAACGACGACGGCGCAAGGAGGCACCTTCTTCTTAACCCTTTAAGAAGTATAGGATTTTTTTTAATACAAGGACAACAATTTCCTTTCTTCTATCAATACGAGAGAAATGACTTTTCATTTGCACTTTGCAAATGACTTTTCATTTTCCCTCCAAAATTGGTTCCCTCACTTTTCTATTTTCTTTCTCTTTTCTTATTAGCACTTTTCTAAGCCCAACCATCCTCCACATTATGAAGAATGAATATTGTTAAACACATATTATGAAAAACTTGTGTTTTTTGTAGTTTTTTTTTTTTAAGAAGGGTTAATCACATCTGTATAATAAGTTTCGCTTCAACATTTTTCGTAGGAACATATATTCGGATATACATCGGTTAATTCGTAGATTTGATATCTTTGAAAAGCGTCGATCTTTGGGTGTATACCCTAGAAACATAAGTCACCCAAATCACAACCCTTGAAATGTTCTTCGTTCTGATTATTTGATGCTTTCACCATGAACACATCTTGGTGTAAATTCTTAGAGAACTGGCTTAACTGGATTCTCCTTGAAGGGCTTACACTTCACACTCTACATATGTGGATTCTAACTGTGTTATCTCATAGAATACACTATTGATTACCTTTTATCACGTAGAACTATTAAAAAATTCCTTATGCATTAATCCTGGGTACTGAACTTTTTTCTCATGAGAAAGGACCAAAAATATTTGTGACAGTGTTGAACCTCATCATGTTTTTGCTTATCCTCTTTGAACCTAATCTTGGGATCTCTCCAGTCTTCTAAGGTAGATTCCAGCACGATGACTAGTTTATATGCCATATCCCCCATACCTGTTTATGATTTCTTAACTCCCCTCTAGTTAGGCCTTTTGTAAGTGGATCCAACACATTATCCTTTGACTTTACATAGTCAATTGTGATAATTCTACTAGATAGTAGTTGTCTAACATAACGCTTCCAGCCTTCCTATTGCAGCTTGACTATCACAATGTATGCATATAGGGGTCATTGGTTTGGGCCAAAATGGAATATTTTCTAAGAAATTCTGGAACTATTCAACTTCTTCACCTTTCTTGTCTAAGGAGATGAATTCAGACTCCATTGTAGAGCGAGCTATATATTTTTATTTGGATGATTTCCAAGATATTGCTCTTCCACCAATTGTGAAAACGTATCTACTTGTGGATTTTGTTTTAGATTTGAACCCAAAGTCATAAACCAAAATATATTGCTTCACTAACAATCAAAAAAAACTCCTTCAGAACTGTCATGTATGATTTGTTGTATGAAAATCAAATAATTTTGAGTATCATCTAAGTATCCAAAAACTCTCTTTATTTCCAACCAATGATTTTGATTAGGATTACTTGTGCATCGAATCTGTTTACTGATAGTACAAGTTAAGTCTGGTCGTGTACAATTCATGACATACATCAAATTTCCCAACACTCTGGAAGATGGAGGTTCACATCAATTGGGATATTTGACCTTTTGAAATTCAAATACTTGAATTTTTCAAGTACCTTTTGAATATAATGAGTTTGAGACAATGCTATACCATTAGGAGTTTTGAGAATCTTAATTCCCAATATCACGTCAGCAACTCCTTGATCATTCATATCAAACTTACTAGTGAGCATACACTTACTAGATTTTATATTAACAATGTCTTTTGTTCATTATCATCATGTCATCCACATATAGGCATATGATGACTTCCTGAATCGGAGTATCTTTAATGTAAACACATTTATCACATTCATTGATCTTAAATCCATTTGACAACATGATTTGATCAAACTTTGCATGCCATTGTTTCGATCCTTGTTTTAGTCTATAAAGTGACTCAATAAGTTTGCACACTTTTTTTTCTTAACCAGGAACTACAAAACCCTCAGGTTTGTTCGTTTAAATTGCTTTCTTTCGTCCTCCAGCTCTCCATTTAGAAGGCGGTTTTCACTCATTTGTCTGTATTTCAAAATTATTACTGTGCAGCTAAGGGAATTAAACCTCCAATGGATGTAAGCCTAGTCACTGGTGAGCTTGGTCAGAAAATATCACGACCTTCTTTTTGTCTAAAGCCTTTCAACAAGTCTTGCTTTATATTTTGTCATAGTTCCATCATCGTTCATCTTCTTTTAAATATCTATTGAACCCATGGTTTGTTCCTGGAGGAAGATCAACCAAATCTCAGGTATGATTACTTAGGATTGATTCAACCTCACTATTGACACCCTCTTTCCAATAGGTTTTCGCTAGACAACATTACTTCCTTGAATATTTGAGACTCACTTTCAAGAAGGAATGTTACAAAATCAGATCCAAGTGAAGTAACTTTTCTTTGAAGTTTACCGCGCCTTGGACTTTCTTCATTGGTTTCATTCTCTTTTGGTTCTTCTTGGGGTTGTTTAGACCCCCCACTAGATGACTCAAGTCTAGTTTTATACGGATAGATATGTTCAAAAAATTCAGGATTATTTAATTCCATTACCGCATTATCATGAATATTTCAAAAATTGATATGCCTTACTGTTTGTGGCATATCCAATGAATACACAATCCACATTCTTAGGCCCTATTTTCACCCTCTTAGGTATAGGAACCTGGACTTTGGCTAAACAACCCCACACTTTGAAATATTTCAAGTTGAGTTTTCTACCGTTCCATTTCTCATATGGAATAACATGTGTCTTCGTGTGAGACACTCTATTGAGAATTCAATTTGTTGTAAGGATAGATTCCCCCTACAAGTTTTGTGGTAAACGTGGACTTATAAGTAAGACATTCATCATTTCCTTTGAAGTTCGATTTTTCCTTTCTGCAACCCCATTAGATTGAGGAGTGTAAGGAGCAGTATTTTGATGGATTATTCCATTTTCCAAATATATTTCTGACTCATATTCTCCGCCTTTGTCACTTTTGATCATTATGATTTTTCTATCCAACTGATTTTCAACTTTAGTTTTATATTGTCTAAATGCATCTATTGCTTCATCTTTACCATTTAGCAAATAAACATAACAATATCTTGTACAATCGACAATAAAAGTTATGAAATACTTTTCCCCACCATGTATGGTGTTGACTTCTTGTCACAAATGTTTGTGTGAATCAGTTCTAAGGGATTTGAATCCCTTTCAACAAATTTATAAGGATGCTTAGCATACTTAGATTCAACGTGAACATGACATTTTGATTTATGACACTCAAATTTAGGCAATACATTTAAGTTAATCAGTTTTCGCAAGGTTTTGTTATTAACGTGTCCCAATAGTTCATGCCATAACATTTAGAATCAAGCAAGTAATAAGAAGCATAAATTTTATTTATATCAACTGCAATTACATTGAGTTTGAAAAGACAATCACTGAGGTAACCTTTTCCTACATACATTTCATTCTTACTCACTACTACTTTATTAGAAACAAATACACATTTGTATCCATTCTTAGTCAGAACTGGACTGTAAACTAAGTTCTTGCGCAATTCCGGAACATATGAGACCCTGTTCAAAGTCACCACTTTGCCTAATGTCATCTTTAATATGACCTTGTCAGTTCCTTCCACCTTTGCAGCAACAGAGTTTTCCATAAACAACTTCTTTTCTGTAGTTGTTGGAGTATATGATGAAAATACTTTGTTGGCACAAACATGACATGAAGCACCAATTCTATCCACCATTCTCTTGTATTTTCAACCAAGTAATATTTTGAAAGCATTGCACAGAGATCGTCCATTTCTCCTTTGGATTCAACCAAATTTGCTTGATCCTTCTTCTTTTTGTCCTTATTGGGACCTCAACATTCAGTAGCCTTATGACCACGTTTACCACAATTGAAGCAACTTCCATTGAATTTCTTCTTAGGAGGATTGCTTTTCGGACGAGATGCTTTCTTTCTTTTCTTTAATTTTGTGGGATCTTCTTCAACAATATTTACTCTAGATATTGCTGAATTACCACGTGACCTCTTTTTGCAGCTTTGTTATCCTTCTCGATTCTCAACCTTACTATGAGATCTTCAACAGTCATCTCCTTGTGTTTATGTTTCAAGTAATTTTTGAATTCCTTCCACAATGGAGGTAACTTCTCAATAATGGCAGCCACTTGAAAAGCATCATTCACAATCAATCCTAAATTAAAGATTATGTGAGTATTAAAAATAAACTTAATATTTTCAAAATAACACTAAATAAATTTATATCTTCAGCAAGGAGATCATGAATTATGACGTGCTGTTCTTGAACTTAGGTGACGATGGTCTTACTATTTATCATCTTATAGTCCAGAAAATTTGCCACAATGAACTTCTTCATTCCGGCATCCTCTATTTTGTACTTCTTTTTCTAAAGAATCCAAGAGTTCTTTTGAGGTCTTGACATTACTGCACACATTGTACAGATCATCTTGCAGGCCACTTAGAATATAATTTTTACAAAAAAAACCTGAATGTGTCCATGCTTTTGTTAACAAGAATCGTTCTTCAGGCGGAGTTTCATCCAACATAACAAGAACATTCTTATTAATGAACATTTGCAGACTTAATGTAGTGAGATAAAAGAACATCTTCTACTGTCATCTCTTGAAATTGAATCCAGAAAATTTTGTAGGTTTCTCAGCCGATGTTACGGCAACAGTTGAACGATTTTGTGCAACCGATGTTGTTGCAGCACTTACTGTTGCAACACTCACTGTTTCAACATTTACTTGACTTGAATTAGTCATTTTTTCTTTCACAAATGGCAAAAAAATTTAGTATGTCAAATACTTACAGTAAAGAAAAAATTCTTACTTAGCCTATTTCTGATTTAATGATAAAGTTTTTATGTTCTTTTAATCGTTAATAGAATGAATTTTAAAAACTCAAGCAAAGTAGAAAATCATAAAGGTTTTAATCTCTAGAAATCTCAAATACAGAAACTATTAAATTTCTTAAGATTGTTATAACTTGTATTAAGGTTAGTAAAAATTATTATAGAAACAAAAAGAAGATGAAATAGACAGAAAACTATAAAATCCGAGTCCACAGAAATCACTGTGTTTTCCTAAGAAATTTAATCTCCTCACTGTATCCGAGTTTGCTAATTAATTTCTCCAAAAATAAAACAGATTAACCTGTTAAAGAAGTAGCGGTACCTCAAACTTCAATAACTTCAGCAAAACGTAAGAATATAACCAGCACACATATATTTAGTGGATCGACAATTTTTTTATGAGAGAAAATATATGTATATAGAAAAAATTTTCACTGTTTAAAAAATGAAAAAGACTTCCGTTTTATAGCCATTTTTATCAAGAAACGTGTCTGTTCAGAAAAATCTGTTCAGACCCATTTTTTCTAGAAAGTTGTCTTTTTGGAAAAATAATGACTTTTCGAAAAGATGTGTCTTTTGGGAAAATAAAAACTTTTCGAAAATCAAATCGTTATACGCAAATTTCAAATAAATTCCATTGCATCAAACTTAATTCTTTTATTTAATTAACATACTGAATTAATTTATAAGAGAAAAGTAATTGATTAATAGGATTTATTCAATTAAAAAAAATTGATTAAACAAATTTGGTCCGAAAAATTTATCAATCAATCACATCCAAATCCGAAGCCGAGCGATGAAGACGATGCGAGGGGACACCTTCTTCTTAACCCTTTAAGAAGTATAGGAAGTATTTCCTAATATAAGGACAACAATTTCCTTTCTTCTACCAATATGGGAGAAATGACTCTTCATTTGCACTTTGCAAATGACTTTTCATTTTTCCTCCAAAATTGGTTCCCTCACTTTTCCATTTTTTCTCTTCTCTTTTCCCATTCACATTTTTCTAAACGCAACAAGTACCACCTCCAAGTAATAATACCTTGTTGTTGTAGACAAAACATAATTTAATGAGCCTAATAATCAGGCGAAAAGTGTGGCTTGTTGATCTAGGGAAACAAGACTATGTACACATTCAAAAACACAAGTACAACTTATAGAAATGTTTCATCGGAAACCAAGCAACCATAAAATTTGGAATGTCATAAGGGCAAAGATAACATTTCATGTACACGAAAACAAAATACCTGCTATCTTGTCATGGAAAACTTTATCTTCAAAGAAGTATTTTAAAAAATTCTTCTGGGACTCGCCCTGGGCGGGGCTCTAGCAAAACGCCTTGAGAATCGAGTGTGGGACTTAGTTCTACAAGACTTATGCTCTAAGTGTCCGACTGTACGCCCTAAGCACGCCTAACGCCTAACGCTGGGGACTCACCTAACAGATCTTAAACAAATAATGTGCTAAAATCTTTAATTAACATTGTTGACCCTCATAATTCTTGAATAAAATGAGTGATACGTAACTTTTTAATCTATAAAGATAACACGATTGAGAGTAACTCAAACAACAAATGTAGTATCAAATATTTAATATTTGGTAACACTATAAAGGTAATTATATATTACGTAAAATTTCTTTTAAAAATATGTAGTGAAAGTTTATTTTTTCACTTATCATTGGTCTTCATGGTTTTGTCATATGTCTCAAAATTATCATATTTTGTTTAACTATTTGAAAGTAATTTTATTTTTATTCATGAAAGAGTGATGTTTATACTATAATATTTGTAAGTTTATTGATTATTTTGTTTTAGGGTTTTGGGTGGGTGGGTTAAATTTTATAGTATGATATTAGATTATTTATACTTGGATAGTCATTTTTTATTATTATTGGTGTAATGATATTTCTCAAATAGTAATTATAATACTTTTTTCCTTTATTGTAGATTATCAATACTTATCTCAAATAAAAATGGTAATATAATTTCTATATATTATAGTTTTTTCATAAAAAATTATTTCTAACATCATTGAAAGAAATTTAATTAGTAATAAAACTATAAATTTTGAACAACTCTTGCACGTTTCACTCTTTGATATAATTAGAAATGACTCCAAAATCTTTGTATTCTTTAGTAGAAACTTTGAAAAGTTCATCATAATCCCATTCAAAATGCTCTTTCAAATGTATATTAGAAGAGTTTACAATCTTAACATTCTTGAAGTTGGGAAACCTGACGCTTGACAGGAAATAAATATCATGTTTCTTTGGCCAAATATCTTAACTCAAATGTGCATTGATCAAGATCCAACTGGAGAGAGAATTTAGTCAAATCAAAATCATAATGTACAAAAGTTACAAAACAATGATTTACAGTACAAGTGTCTGGTACAAGAACTTACATTCTCTGCAATTTGCACTATTTGGGGATCGACATATTATATGTTGTTTAAATTTTACGTTTTTTACTTTTTTATTCTTGCATCTTATTTCTTGGAAATAAAATTAATTTTGAGTTTTCGAGTTATTGTCTGATGCCTTATATAAAGGAAAAATATTTATATACATTTTTAATTAGACTATTGAGATTACATCAATAATAGCCGAGTTGTGATAATGTATTCTCTCTTTCCTTTTACTAGTCTAGTATAAATTAAGTACTCTTTTTGAAAAATCATTTATGAAGTACTTATTTTACACAGTTGCATATATTAATTTGGACTTGAAATCTAACTTAGATTACTTAGTAATGTATTCCAAATTTTTTTGGGAAATAATTAAATAATAAAGGTCTAAAATTGAAAAAAGAATCAGTCAATTTGTTAAAATAAACAAATAAAAGGAAAAAACATTTTGGACATTGGACTAGTAAAGAGGAATTGAGGGAGTACTTAAATATGTTCAATCATGTAGTTTAAATTTTTCTTTTTTTCTTTTCTTATTATGATGTTATAGTTCTTTGTTCATTTGTCGACACTGCTTTAAAAAAATCCTGTGTACAATATTGTTTGCATCCCTTTGAAAAACTGTTAATTTTGGGATGGGAGCAATGTTAAAACTTCCTAAAATGAATGTGCAAATAAAAGAGCAAAAGTTGGACGGAGTTACCGATGTAGTTTCCATATTTATGTTGAGTGTCTCTGCATGAGGTGAGACTACCAACAGGTTTGTTTCTCTATTGAAATAAAATCCGTGATATGCAAATCCAGAATTAGACATCTACATTTCAATTCAGGAAGCAACCTCTCTTCAAATTGCATCAGATGTGGTGATCCCAATGAAATAAGTGAAGGATCGAGTAACCAAGAACAATAAAAAAGAAGAATATCTTACGTAGATAGATAATGTTAAGGCAAATCTGACCATCTAACATTCTAGCTGAATGGTAGAATAAGTATGTGACGACTTTGAAAAGTTGATATGAAGTTTGCAAAAAGTTTTGAGAGTTTTATAATAATACTAGTAGTCTTTGTATATATAATGAGTGAAAATCCTTAAATTGTTTTGTTGTTTAAGGGGAAAAGACTCAAATATGTCATCGAACTTTAGAAAAAGATTCATCATGTCATTTGTTAAAAATTTTGGTTATGTATGCCATTGCTGTTAAGAAAAGATTCATCCATGTCATTTAACTCTGGTTTTGCAGTACCATTTTTTACATCTCAAACAACTTTTAACACTTTTCAATTGGAATTTTTGGATCAAATGTACTCTTTTTGCCTCTTCTTTCTTAATAACAACAATAACACATTAGATCATTAACAAATCCAAATTTCAATCTTCTATAATTCTTTCCGAGATTACCTCAAATTTCTAGAGTTATTTTCCTCTGAACTAGATACCAAAACTCAATATCATTTGAGTGCGAACTCAACCTAACTCAACAAGACCCACTTGAAATTTCTTCAAATTATGAAAAATTCAACATTCTTTATGGAAGAGTTAAGTTTCAATTAATTTTGAAACAAATTTATCTGTTAAGAGTTTTGAAATATACAAAATACATGAGTGTAAATTGTAACATTCATTTTTCTTTTAAGTCTACATTATGAGTTTTTTGGAAGAGGCTTTTTGATTCTACGTTATGAGATTTTTGAAAGATAAGCTTTTCTTTTTAATTCATGAACCTATAAAAATACAATTTAATTAAAGTCTTTTCTTGCAAAATCTTTTGTCCTATAAGTTTAGTATCTTTGGTTGTATAGATATGCACTTAAAAAGAAACTACTTTCCCTTTAAAATACATTTGTGAGACATTAATCAAAAGGTGAAATTACCAATTCAAGATAGAAGAACAATATTCTTGAATGCTACTTGTTGTGTGGCTTAGTTGAATCCCGAAGATAGAGATGTTATTTCTTATTCCGGTTGCTCGTGGGAGAGAAACCAACTATATTTAAGAAATGATTAATGTGCGCCTAAGACAAACAAGTTTGGTTTTGGATTCCTTGTATATTTATCATTCTTGTTCAGTTGTAATAACAATTTGAAGATAGTTGTCTCTATGACATCCACATCAATACCAAACAGTGTTCCAAATTTGCCTCATTCTAATTTTGAAATATTTCATGGCAAGGACTTTCCTACATGGCGTGGAAAGTTGGAATTCTTTTTAAGACGATTAAAGTTGGCATATGTTCTTGAGAAACCTTGTCCCGAGGCTCCTAGTTCTAAGGTAGCAACAGACGAGGCTACTTTAATTTAAGAACAAATTGCCAAAAGGCTAGATGATGATTACTTATGCAAGAATTGTACTCTTGGAGGAATGTCCAATATATATTATGATCAATATTATATTAAGTTCACATTTGCTAAGGAGATTTGGGATACTCTTAAAGCTTTTCATTTAACAGAGTGACAAGTTCAAAGAAAATTTTCATTTCAAGTTATATGGAGTTAATGGTTGATGACAAGTCAATTACAAAAAATTCAACTTATATATAATAAAATTGCTATATCTAGAATCGATCTCGAGGAAAACTCTTATGTAAGTTCTATTGTTTCAAAACTTCTTCCATCTTGAAAAGAGTACAGAAACAAGATTTTACACCAGAAGGAAGATTTGACTCTTGAATAATTATTGCAGAACTTGCAAATTGAACAAGAGACACTATATCGTGACAATAACATCCTGAAGGAACCCATCATAAAATCTCATGTTGTTGAAGAAAAATCGATCAAGAGGAACCTGCCGATAATAATTTTTTGAAGGCAAAGAAGAGTAAAAATTTCAAGTGTACTAATTCTAATTCTAAATCGAATGAATGTTATCATTGTCATAAAATTAGTCACTATGCACGTGATTGTAAAATTCTTAAAGTTTAAAAGAAGAAAGAAAAGGCAAATAGCAAAACAAAAAATAAACTGGTTGCAATGGTCACAAAAGCATTTGTGGTTGGAGATCATGTGGAATGGTGGATAGACATTGGTGCAACTCGTCATATATCATATAATTGAAATTCTTTCATGACCTATGAATCAGTTGGGGTGGTGGTGGTGGTGATAATTTTGCATATGGGAAACTCATCCTCTGCTAAGGTTGTCGGAAAAGGAACCGTTGAACTGAAATTCACTTCCGAAAAGATGGTCACATTGATAGACGTATTACATGTTCCTAATATTCGAAAGAACTTGGTGTCAGGTAAGCTTCTTTCGACGCTTGATTTTAAAATAATTTTTGAGGCAATTAAATTTACTTTGTCTAAACAAGGCATGTTTGTTGGGAAAGGTTATGCTACAAATGGAATGTTTCAAAACTGAAAATGAAAATATTGGCTGCTTATTGTTTGAGTCTTTAATTTAATGCCCATGACGTCTTTCATGTGAATTTTAAATCATTCACTCAACTTTATGGTGAATTGGTTAATTAAAGACTGTGGAAAGGATCATACTGCGAAGTGTGTTACTTTGTAATTAAATATAAAATAACAACGAATCTTTTATGTCTTTGAAAGAATATCCACACTTTTGGATTTATCCTTAACTAACTATTTGTGGAGTGGATTGTTATCATCGCATAGAAAGTTGTTTTATCACTTCTCATTGACGATTACTCGGTATCATATTTCTTTCCATTAAAAATAAAATACGAGCATTGAGGTTTTTAAAAAACTATAAAGCTGAATTTGAAATTGTTTGAAGTTAAATCAATTAGATGTGACAAAGTGGAGAGTATTAAAATTAATTTATTGATTTTTGTGAAAAACAAGGTCATGATAAATAATCTGGTACTATGTCTTATTCACCCAATAAAAGGTGTAGCGGAAAGAAAATAAACTTTCAAATTCATCAAAATTGTTTACTCTTGCTTTAATGATCTGGTATCCAGTGAATTTGTGGACTGAAAACCTTCTTTTCTGTCAATCAATTTTTTGGTAGAATTCCTTGCAAGAAACATTATTCATCTCCATATGAACTTTGGAAGAATCGAAAGCCAAATATAAATTATTTTAAATTATGAGGTTGTTTGACTCATGTTAAATTACTAGATCAACATTTGACTAAGATTGTCTATCGATGAGTAAATTGTGTATTTATTAGTTTTTCACAAACCAATAAGGCTTATAGATTTTTGAACATTGATACTCCAAGACCTCACACAATTAATCAACCGTTGCATGCTAACCTTCCGGAGCATATTGTTGTTCATCTTGTAGTACTAACATAGTTAGAACAAAACATAATCTCAAAAAACTGAAAGAAGATCAAGCCCACTGAATGCACAATGTGCCGTTAAGGAAATTATTCCCCTCTAGTATACGAGGTTTGATTATGTCCTCCCTGGATATAATGGTCTCAAGCACCAGTGTATTGATACTCAAAACGCTGGTGTCAGTGAGCCACTCAATAACAGTGAAATACACTTAGAATACTAGATTTAGTAGTAGTAGAAGAAGTCTAGAAATTGGTTCTTAAAATGAGAGGAAATCCTTCAATTTATAGAAAACAAAGGGTAGTGTGAAAATGTTCTTATTGTGCCTTAGCGAAAAGGTCACAAACCTTTGAAAAAGTCACAATCTTTAGGAAAGATCACATCCTCTAATAAAAGCCACAACTTCATAAAATTCAAAATTTTTCATAAAGTCGCAACTGTTCATAAAAGTCACAACCTTTCACAAAAGTCTCAACTCTTCATAAAATTCACAACTCTTCATTTTCCATTCACATATTTTAAAACCCAACAATCCCCCGCATGAATGGGATTGAATCCAAGACAAAGAAATGGACAAGTATGTGTACTTTATAAGCAAGAGTTAATTACATCTGGATAAGTAGATTTTTCCTTGAACTTTTCGTAGTGAACATATGTAGGATATACTCGGTCAATCAATAGATGCGGTATCTTTGCACCGTCAAGATTTGGTGTATTCCTAGACAACCATATGTCACACAATAACCCTTTACCATTTATGGTTCTTACAGTTGTGTTCATTTCAGCCATGAACACCTCCTGGTTTCATGAGTGTATAAAGAATATACTTTTGATGATAATTCTCTTTGAAGCGGCTTATACTTCACACTCAGATAGGTGATTTCTAACCATATTATTGCGTTTACACTATTTGGTCAATCTGCCAAACTTAGCAAATCATTAACAAGCCTTAATGTTGTATTCTTGTTCCTGGGCATTGTCTTCATCATGAGAATTGATTGAGTTCATTGACAATGCAAAACCGTCAGTCACAACTTTGTTTTCTCCTTGAATCTAGATCTTGGGCTCTCAGTCTGCTAGATAGAGTTACCATCATGATGACTTGTCCTATGCTGTAAATCCATTACTTTAGATGATCTTTAAACTTTCTATCTAGTTAGGATTTTTTTGAAAGTGGATCCGACACATTATCCTTTGACTTTACATAGTCAATTCTGATAATTCCACTAGAGAGTAATTTTCTAACAGTATTATGTCTATGTCCTATATGACGAGACTTTTCATTATACATCATGCTCCATGCCTTACCTTTTGTAACTTGACTATGAAAATGTATTCATACTAATGCAAAGGGTTTGGGACAAAAAAGAATATCTATCAAGAAATTCCGGAGTCTTTCAACTTATTCCCCGCCTTATAGAGCACTCACTCCAGATCATTTAAGCTAGCCGCTACCATGTCTCTTTTAAAATACTTCCAAGAGACTGCTCCTCTACCAAGAGTAAATACATATCCACTCGTGGATTTTACTTAATTTATTTGGTGATCTAATTTGCATCGCTATATCCTTTCAATACTACTGGATGTTGTTATAATGCAACACATAGTTTTAAGTATTTTTAATACTCTAAAACTCTATTTATTGCCATCTAATGAGTTCGATTGGGATCACTCGTGAACCAACTTAGTTCATTAATAGAAAATGATATATTTGATTGTACACACTTCGTGATATACATCATACTTCCCAATACTCTAGCACAATCTAATTATGAGTGACTTCGCTTTCACTCTTTTAAAATGCAAAGCTCACATTTATTGGAGATTTGACAAGATTGAAATCCAAATATTTCAACTAGTCAAGTACCTTTTCAATGCAATGAGACCGTGAAAATGCTAAACATTATGGATTTCTAAGGATTCTGATACCTAAGATCGCATAAGCAACTCCAAGATATTTTATTCCAAACTTGCTTTCTAGCATACATTTAGTAGCATTTATGTCATTAGTGTCTCTATTGATGATCAACATGTCACCAATAATGACAAACAAACAATGACCTTGGTGATTTTTAAACGAGAACAAATTTATCACTTCCATCCAGCATTCTAATCCTTTGTGGCCAACATGATTTGTCAATTTCGATATTTCATTCGTTTGGTTGCTGGTTTTAGGCCATAAACGCGACTTAACAAGTTTAACACAAACAAAAAAAAAACACCCTTTATTTTTCTTTACCAGAACCAACCAAAACCTCAGAGCAGGCTGTTCCATGTACATTTCTTCCTCCAATTCTCACTTCAAGAGAGTTGTTTTCACATTCATTTGTTGGATTTGGAGGTCATATACCACAACTAACACAATTAACATCCGAATTAATGTAATTCTAGTTACTGATGAACATCTATCGACAATATCAAAACCTTATTTTTGTCCACAACCTTTGACAAGATTTTTTGCTTTGTATTTGTCAATAGTTCTATATTGACTTTCATTTTCCTTCTGGCGTTTCACTTTGAACCCAAATGTTTATTTTCTAGAAGAAGATCAATTAACTTCCAATATGGTTGCTCACGATTGCATCAATCTCACTATTGATAGCATATTTCCAAAAGGATAAGTCTACAAAAAGACCATAAAAGTTACAAAACATATTCAAGGAAGTACTGTTCACATGAACATTACTATGCTTTGAATCTTTAATTAAGTCATTCTCCTTTTTTATAATATCATCTAAGTTTATAGTCCACGGTCTTAGATCCTATTTTTAATATTTTAGGAATATGCCTTGGACTTTTGAAGACAAAACCCCCAACTTGAAATTTCAGTTGGAATTCTTTCCTTTTCCCCTTTCTTCATATTGAATAGAATTTTGGTGTCCTGAACAAACGAAATTGTTTTTTTTTTGAAAATACAAATTGTTATTGTTCCCTTTTGCAGTAAGGGTTGTTCATTTACATAAGTTTTATGGTAAACCCAAACTTATAAACAATACATTCATCATTTCTTTCAGCGTTTGGTTTTTCATTAAATTGAGGTGAATAGGGCAGCAGTTTGATGGATAATTCCACTTTCCAAACATGTTTCTACACGAGGAGATTTATACTCTCCATTCTCATCACTTCTTGTGTTTTCCCCAATTGATTTAACTTTCGATATTATATTGTCTAGACATTTCTATTGGTTCATCCTTACCGTTTAAACAAATAAACATAGTCATTTCTAATACAATTGTCAATGAAAGTTATGAGATATTTTTTCCACCATGAGATATTGTTGACATCATATCACAAATGTCAGTGTAAATCAACTCTTAGGGATTAAAATTCCTATCAATATATTTATAAGAATGCTCACAATACTTAGGATTCTACACAAACATGACATTTATATTTATCGCACTCAAAGTTAGACAAATTTCTAAGTTGATTAGTTTTCCTAACTAGGTTTTGTAAGTTACATTCGTTAAGTTTTCATGTCACAAACTTTGAATCAAGAAAGTAAGAACAAATAAAATATTTAGTCCGAAAAGATCTCCGCGAGGTAGCTTTTTTCTCACTAATATTTTGTTTCTATTTTTTACAATTTTGTGTAATACAAACATTGTATAGAGTCATCACCGTGTCAAATGTCATTTTCAAGAGGACCTTTTCATAACTTTAAATTTGATTGTTATAGAACTACCCATGAACAAAGTTTCATCGAGTCCAAATAAAGGCAACATAGTCCAAATGTTTCTTTTACAAAACATAAAAAATGCCTGTTCACCAATATTCATGTCTATACAAATACTTTTATTATAACAAACATATCTTTTCATAAAAAATCACAACAACATTAAGTGACACTTTTTCATAAAGAACACAATTATTTGAAACAATATATATATAATTGGTTTCAATACTGGTCACAACACCATATACTAGAATAAAGACCTCAACACCACAATACTGGATATATTCCAAGAATTTTGTGGTCTAACCCTAATACACAAGTATCATTAAATTTCATATTTTTTGCTCCAAAATTAAATTAGACACCAAGTCTAATTTTATGTTTACATAGTGTCAAAGTTCATTCGATAGAGGCACAAACTCACAAATTCTAAGTCACTAGTCTTTTTCCTCTACCACAAATAGACATACAGCTTAGTATTTAGATTGTTTCTATATAAGAGTGAACTTTATAGAAAATCAAAAGTACAACATAGACTTAGTAGGTGAAGTTTTCATATTCTTCAAATCAATTGCATAGTCCAATTTATTTCGAGTAGAAAACTACAAAATGTTTAGTCCGAAACAATCAAACATAATTAAATTCATAAGGAGTACAAAACTTCAAAAGTTTTTTTTTCTCCAAACAGAATAAAGCATATTCTTAGATTAACATATAAAATTGTTTTTCTTTTTAAGTAGTCTTCCAAATATTACATTTTTGACATACTATTTTATCAAACAAAAATATGCATATCTCGTTTTGCAAATTAGTGACTTTTAAAGGCAACACTATTTACCAATGAAAATTCATTCCAAAACCATACAATTTGCAGAACTTTTACATGAATTGTTAACCATTGAAACTATTTTCCTCCTTAGATAAAATAATAAGAAGGATTCCTGGTGTAATCTTTAATCGGAATACTGTTGGGTATGTAGCAAGAATTGATGCGAAATAGAGGGAAGGAGAGGAATTTGAAAAGTTTAGAACTTGAAAGGTTGGGAACTTGAAAAGTCCTCTAATGCTTTAATGAAAAAAAAAGCAATAGCCCTCATTCGGTACTTGGAAATGAAGATAGGAGAGTTTTAAATAAATAAACACCTATTAATTGTTAAAGAGGTTGGAAAGATGGAACCCCCCCCCTCGCGCGCCCGTCGTCGTCGCTCGCTTCGGCTGTTGGCTATGCTATGCTATGGCTATTGCTTTGCTTTGGCTTGGCCTAATGCTCGATCGAGAGATAATTTTTGGACACATTTATTTTATTTATTTATTTAATTATAAATGGCCAAAAATTATTTTTCAATTAATTCGTTGGTGATAACAGAAGTTTAACCGAAATGTTTGTCAATTGTTAGTAACCCGACCGACTCGGATCCGCGCGGCGTGACCCGTTTAAAATCCGTTAATTTAAAATTTCCGCCACCTGTTTCTGAAGGTTCAACTTTCGGACAGTCATACCCATTTGAAAGTTTGCAACCTTTCATTAATGGTCATGTAAATTCTAAAGGGTGCACCTTTCAGAATATATTCCTTCTTTCTTTATAAATACCATTCAGTCTTCGAATATTGCCAAACGAATTTTTTGATCTCTTCTTCTTCTTGCAAAACAAATCTTTTCTTTCTTCCGTTGTATTTCCTGCTGTTGATTGATTCTCGCTGACATAGAAGTTTGGTATCTATACTCATATTGATTAAGATCATTTACCGCTTGGGGTTCTATTCCAAATTAAACATCGGATACTAGAGGGTGAATAATTTTCCTTAAGGGGGACACTGTGAATTCCAGTGGACTTGAATTTCTTCCTAAATTATCAAAAACAAATTCCAATTCTGGTAATTTGACATATTCAATTATTTTTACGAATAAATTTTCTGTTCAATCTTATTTACTTTGTTCTAGAAATCTCATTACTTCGTGTTTCGAATGATTTTTACCACCAGTAATTTCTGAGTTTTCATACATAGATTGGCACAATTAAGGAAATTATTTTAAATCTGTGGTTCTGTGGAGACAAAAATCGTTGTGATTTTATACTCCTTTTAAAAGTCTCATTATAATTGTATTGGCTTACTTATATGTATCAATTTTTGTTTTACCATAATGGAAAACACTGGTGTTTACGTGGCTGTTGCTGCTGCAAACCAAACCCTAACTCTTGTATCACGCAAGAAACTGGGGGTAACTTCACAGCGTGAATTTCAAGGATGGCAGCAACAGTATTTTTTCCCCCCTTGGGGCTTATACCACTCCTTGGTCTGCAGAAAATTTTACAGTTAGACAACTCCAGTACCTCCCTGCTATAGGTATGCAGTCACAAAAGCGCGAAAATTTGTATGAATTGTGTGAAACAGAACGTTGTGGAAACAGTCAACTTCCTAGTAGAAGTGTTACAACATTTGATTGCTGCTTTAACTATAGGTATGACTTATAGTAATGCTAGAGGTTGTCTCATTACTAATTCAAAAGAGTTGTTGAATTGGCCCTTTTGAGAAGAATACAAGACAGGAAGATACATGCTTGAAAAAGTTTGTGGTCCAAAGTTTCTTGACTAATAATAATGTAAAAGGTAAAACTGTTGGAATCACAATTGCATAGATACTGGTCAACTTATTTTCCTCCATGATCTGCATCTGCCTGAAGATATGGTAGTAAGTGTTACACTTGCTTTTCAGTGCTGGCAATGATCAGAATTATCACCCCTGTTCCTTCTGCCATACTCCTCTTTCCTTCTGTGGAATTTATTTTTCATTATGAATTGACATTTGCTCCAGGCGAAAAGCACAAGCGTCTCCAGCCTTGAAAAAACTGAAGCTTGAAGATCTTGTATTCATATGGCATTCTCGCAAGATTTTGAGGAATACCGCGCCAACAGAAATTCTGCTCTCCACAAACCACTAGGTCGGCCTGTTCTCCCTTCGTCTTCCTGGATAAGGTAAGAGTTGCTGACATCTTGGCGAGGCTTGTAAATATTTCTTGTTTGGAAGAAGCTCCTACCAAAAACAAAAAGAGAAAGAAGTCCAACGGGCAGAGAACGTCAGAACCAGGGCCAAGAAAACATCCAAAGGCAAACTGTTAATAATTGTGGCTAACACAGGCTGGTCATGTAGGTTTCTTAGAGATTACCCTGTCAAACGCTTTGGGCGTTCTGACTCTTCGTGGTGTCTAACTTATGTCGGCTCCACTAGACAAGACCGATCTAAATAATGGCTAGAGCTGCCGGTTCCAACCCTGTTCAGCAAACATTCAGTGGAACATGGGAGATGAGCCAGACTTTCGCCATTTATTGGTGTGGCTTTTGCATGATATCATCAGAGTTTACCACTTAGGCTCTGGAAATCCCAAGGAGTGTGTTGTTCCTTCCTTTCTCTCTTTTTCTTGCCTTCGACTCTACACTGCTCCGCGCTTAGCCAACGACGTTGATCCGTCGCGCCTACGACTCGCTCCTTAGGCACCGCTTGGCCGGCAGGACTCGTAAATCTCGTTTTTTATTTCACGCCTTTGCTTGCGCCTCTCAATTGGCGAGCCGCCTCCTCCTCGAGACGTATCCTAAACGCAAGCCTTTGCAACGTGACACTCCTGCCTGATTCATGAAGATTTATTCATGGGAACTAACTACAGCATGCATCTTAGTGACTCGCGGCCGGGCCCAACGCGAGCTTCTCCATCCCGATTCGCAGCTGGGAAGTAATGTGTTAAATGAACATCCGGCAAAGTGTTTGTACCTTTTAAACAATTGTTCTCTCGCCGGTACTGTCGTGTGGCGAACGTGTCCCTACTATTAGAAGAATTTGGCTTCTCTTTCTGCACGTGGGGTCGAGGCGTACTCTGTTAAGAGAAGCGGGTTTAAATGTGTCCCTAGTTAGTGCTAAATCTGTACAAAGTAAGAAATGAATGTTCATAGGAAAAGGGGCTACCTCAATGAGGTCTTATTCAAACTCATGTATGGTTATGGCAGTATTAATAAAAATTCTCTTCTGTTTACTTATTGTAGTTAAGTGATGTATGATGGCAGGCCCGTTTGGGACTAATTACAAAGCCGTGCGAAAATTGGCGTTAATCTATAAGTATTGCAATTAATTTCAATGCGATAAAAGTCGACATTGGAAATTGGTGTGGAAAGTAAGTTTGTTAAACATCCTTACCATCTGTTTGATAATGAACATTCTAAAACTTAGACTTAATCACCCATATCATGCGATTGAAGTTCAACACCACTCGTGTGGGAAAAAGTATTTTATAACTTTTATTGATGACTTGGCAACTCGCTTGTATGTATATTTGCTTAAGAGTTAAGGTGAAGCATTGATTCATTCAGCAATACAAAATGAAGTGACACCAATTGAATCTAAAGATAAAATGATGCGGAGTGATAAGGGGTTGAGACTAATGAATCTCCTTTGGCCAGAGATATGTTGGGATATGGTATTATCATCAAACTACTGCACCTTATACAGCCATTCAAATGGTTTGGCAGAACGGAAGACATAACTTTAAAGAAATGATGAAATGCCTTAATGATCAATTCTGGTTTCCTGCGAAATCTTGGGGAAGCCATCCTTACAGCTAATACAATAATCAATAGAGTCCCCTCGAAAAACACAATCCATTCCAATATGAGTTGTGGAAATGGAAGAAAACCCAACTTGAATATTTCAAAGTGTGGGGGTGTTAGTTTAAGCCCAAGGTAGAAGGTTCCTTTACCTAGAGTGTTACAATTGGAACCAAAATAATAATTGGTGTCTTTATGGGTATGCTGTGAATAGTAACTTGTTGATTTTTGTTCACAAGTCTGAGTAAGCCTGAGATTCCATTTTAAATACGATAATTGATCCAATAATGCAGAGTTTTTTGAAACATTATCGTATAAAACTGAAGTGAGTCAACAGTGAAAGACCTAAATGACCACGAGAAGAATAAATGAAAATATCTAACTATGAGGAACATGGCGAAGTACTCGTCCACGAAAAATCTGTTTCTTTCGACGCAGATTTTGTAGCGACTATTGCTTGAAATGAGCTCTAACTTTAAAGAAGCTTGTCTTCGTCCGCGTCAACTTATGGAAAGAAGCAGTCAATAGTGAGATTGAATCAATTTTAAGACAATCACACTTGGATGACTGATCTTCCTCCGGAAATAAACCTTTAGATCAAAATGGATCTTTCAAAAGGAAAATTAACCTGATGGGACTATTGACAAAATATAAAGGCTAGACTGGTAGTCAAAGGGTCAATACAAAAGGAAGGTCTGGACTACTTTGACACATACTCTCCATTACAAGGATAACATCAATTAGGAGTTAATAGGCATAGCACAGTGCATGATCTTAAAATCAACCAAATGGAATGTCAAGCCAAGCCTTCTAAATGGAGATTAGAGGAAGAAATTTAAAGATTGACAACCTGAAGGTTATAGTTCTGGTAGAAAGAAGTGTTTCAGACTTGTGGAATCATTTATGACTCCAGCAAAGCACGCCAAACATGGCATTCCTAAATTTTGACAAATAATGTTGGCAAATGGATTCAAGATTAACGATGTGATAAATGTGTTTACTAAAAACGTTATTGAACAGGAACCTCATTGTTTGGTTTGTATTATTTGATGACATGTTAATAATGAGTAAAGAAATTGACGATATAAATGCTGACTAAGCGCATGTTGTCCAGCAAGTTCGATATGAAAGACTTAAGAGTTTGCTGATTTGATTCTTAGGTGCAGGATGATCAAAACTCCCCCAGGACTATCATTATCTCATCGCATTAATATTAAAAAGTATTGATAGTTCAATTAGGAATTTCAATGTAGTCAAAACTCCAATTGATTTAAGTTGTACATTTAAAAACAATGAAGTCAAAGTGACCTCTCAATGAATATGCCAGATGTTGGGAGTTTGAGTATTTATGCAATTGCACACGAACGCAGATATAACATGTGCTATTATAAAACTAACGGAGTCGGTACACTAGTAAATCCGAATCAAACTCACTGATGGCTAACGAAACGTGTGTTGGGGGTTCTCTAAAATGTACACACATTATGCCTTTGCATTAAATAATATCCGCTTGATTGAAGGATATAGTGATGCAAATTGGATCACCGGGTCAAATTGAGTAAAATCCCCGAGTGGGTTATGATTCATACTTGGTGGAGGAGCTGTCTCTTGGAAATCTCTCCAAACAGACATGTATTGCTCGTCGTCCACAAGGAATCTGAATCCAATTGCTTTGGCATTATGGTGAAGAAGGCGAATGGCTCCGAATTTCCTAGAGGAGATTCCATTGTGGCCCAAACCCGTTGGACCAATATGTATACATGCGATAGTCAGCAGTAATAGGTAGGGCAGGGAGCGTTATGTACACGGAAGTCTCGTCATATACTACGTAGACATACACCATAAGACAACTGCTCGCTAATTGTAATTATCACAATTGACTATGTAAGTCAACGATTAATTTTTCGATCCACTAACGAAATGGCCTAGTGGAGAGGCAATTGAAAGATCATCTAAGGGAAGGGTTTACGGCTTAGGCCAAGTCACATGACGTAACGTCTCCTAGCAGACTGGAGATCCCAAAAGCAGATCAGGAGAAAAACAAAGTTGTGGGCTGACGGTTTTTCGACATGTCAATTAACTCAATCCATTCTCATGATGAAGACAATGTTTTAGGAAAAGGTTAAGACTTTAAGGCTTGTTAATGAGGTATAATCTGCTTAAAGTTTTATATGATTTGCTAGGTTTGGTAGATTTGACCAAATAGTGTATCTCGACGAGATTGACACGGTTAGAAATCACCATGTGATTGTGAAGTGGAGGCCGCTTTAAAAGAGAATTTTATGTCAAAACCTATTCTCTATACACTCATGAAACAGGAGTGTTCATGTCTGAAACAACACACTAACCGTACGGATTAATAGAGCAGTAAAGGGTACTTGTGGACCTATGGTTGTCTAGGTATAACCAAAGTTTCGACGGTTCAAAGATATCACATCTACCGATTGACCCGAGTATATCCCATATTTTCACTAACGGAAAAAGTCCAAGGGGAAACCTACTTATTCCAGATCAATTAATCCTGTGCTTCTAACGTCACAAATTGTCCGTAGCATTCCAAGGTTAAACTATTATTCCCCATCAATAGGGGGATTGTTGGGTAGTAGCAGAATTGGGGAAATAGAGGGAAGGAGAGGAGCTTTTAAAAGTTTAGAACTTGAACGGAGTTTGTGAACTTGAAAAGTCCCTTCTAATGCTTTAATGAAAAGGCATAGTCCCTCATCGTACGTGGAAATGAAAATAGGAGAGTTTTAAAAAATAAATAAACCTCCTATTAATTGTTAACAGGTTGGAAGAGGACCCCCTGCCCGCGGCCGTCGCGTCGTCGCTCGCGCGCACGCGATTCTGCTTCGGCTATGGGCTTTTGGCTTGGGCAAATGATCGATCGAGAGATAGTTTTTTTGGACAAATTTAATTTTACTAAATATTTATTTAATTAATTAAATTGCCAAAAATTATTTTTCAAATTACTTAGTGATAACAAAGTTAACCAAAATTGTTTTCAATTTTTTGAGTTAACCTGACCCTAACTCTGATCCGCGTGCGTGACCCTTTAGAATCCTCTTTATTTTAAAATTCCTGCCACTTTTTCTAAATTGCCACTTTCAGAAACAGTCATACAATTTGAAAGTTTGCAACCTTTCATTAATGGTCCATGTCAATTCTGAAAGGGGTTGCAGAACAAAACCTTTCAGATAGTTGCTTCTTGCCTATAAATACCATTCATTCCTTCTCAAATATTTCCCTTTCCAACGAATTTTCTTATCTTCTTCTTTCAAAAACAAATATTTATTTCTTCGTGTACTTTCCCGCTGTTGGGATGAATTCGCTACAGTAGAGTTTTTGGTATCTATACTCACGATTAAGATCTTTTATACCCCTGGGAGGTTATATATTCAAATCAAAAACCTCGAATACTAGAGGGGGCAAATAATTCCTTAAGGGGACCGTGATTTCAGTGGACCTTGATTTTCTTCCTACATTAGCAAAAAAAACAGAATTCCAAATTCTGGTACGTTTTTACAGATTCAACAATTATTTTTTCAATAAATTTTGTTCGGTCTTATTTACTACTGTTCTAGAACAATCTCAGTTACTTCTTGTTTCTGGAATGATGTATTACAACCAGTGATTTCTGATTTTCCATAACACAGATTGGCAACAAATACCACCATATTATTGTTACTATTCTCACTTTGGCCTTGCTAAACAAGTAAAAAATGATGGAGAAGTTAATGCATTTATCTATCTTCTACTTTCCCTGACAGATTCTCTCAATCAGTAAAATATCAAGAAATGACCAACAGTATAAGTACTTTCTTTTAAGATTATGTTCATCTGTATTCCCTAACTAACTTAGAAAAAAAAGAATCTGAAAAATAGAAAGTGAAGACCAGCCCTTTAATGCCCACAAGTGTCCCTTTAATGACATTCTTCCCCCGCAATTCGAGGTTTGATTTGGAATATGTCCTCCCAAGATAGAATGACCTCAATCACCAATGTATTGATACCCAAAATGCTGGTGTAAATGAGCCACTCGAAGATAGTAAAGTACACTTATAATACAAGATTTAGTAGAGTAGAAGAAGTCCGGAAATTGGTTGTTAAAATGAAAGGAAATCCCACAATTTATAGAAAACAAAGGGTAATGCGAAAATATTCTTATTGTGCCTTACCGGAAAGGTAAAACGTATGGAAAAGTCACAATCTATAGGAAAGATCACAACCTTTCATAAAAGTCACAACTTTTCATAAAAGTTGCAACCTTTCACAAAAGTAACAACTCTTTATAAAAGTCACAACTCTTCATAAAATTTGCAACTCTTCATTTTCCATTCACACCTTTTAAGATCCAACACATATATTTCATAAGAAAAGATTCTTTGGAAAAAGATACAAGTTCTTCTATATATCCTCTTAAAATAAAAAGAGTTGAACCTTTGGAAGGACCTAATTTCAAGTCTATTTAGTTGAAAAAGATCCAGAAAGTTATGTTGAAGCAATGTATTCCCATGATACTCCTTTCTGGCGCAAAGTTATTGATGATGAAATGCACTCTATTATGTCAAATAATTCATGGATTTAATAAGATATCTCTCATGGATGTAAGTCTATTGCTTGTAGATGGATCTTTAGAAAGAAATCAAAATTTGATGGTATCTTAGATAAGTACAAAGCTCTCTTGGTAGCAAAAGGTTTTACTCAATTGAATGATATTGATTATTTTGACACCTTTGAACCTGTAGCTTGAATGACTTCGTGGCCGGAATTTCTAGTCTGGTAATACATCAAATATATGTGAAAACTTCATTTCTAAATGGTGACCTAGATGAAGAAATTTACGTGAAACAACCAAACAGATTTGTCATTCCTGGTCAAGAACACAAAGTTTGTAAGCTTCTTAAATCTCTTTATATATTAAAACAAGTTCCAAAACAATAGAATGAGAAATTTAGACAATTAATGATTTCTTATTGCTACTCAATCAATGGTGGTGATATTTGCACATTTAGTAAATTTCAAAACAAATATGGTGTTATAATATGTCTTTATAATGATGATATATTGATCTTTCGAACTGATATTGAAAGAGTCAAAGAACAAAATCTTTTCTAGTTTCTCAATTTGAAATGAAAGATCTTGCAAAAGCTAATTTAATTTTGGGTATTAAAATCACAAGATTAATGAATAGTCTGACTCTTAATCAATTTATATTGAGAAAGTTCTAAAGTGGTTTGTTCACTTTGATGACAAACCTTCTCCTACACCATTTGATATTAGCATCAAATTAATGCTAAAATCTAGTGATGTTCTTGATCAGCTGACATATTCTCAAAATGTTAGGAGTCTTATGTATGCCTTGCATTGTATCAGGTAAAATATCGGTTACACAGTAGGAATTTTGAGGAAGTTTACTAGTAATCCCGAAGTTGAACATTAGAATGCCTTCATTCGTGTTTTAAGATACCTAAAGGGTACATTTAATGTTGACCTGCATTATTATACATTGCTAGCTGTTTTTGAAGGCTTATAGCGTGCTACTTGGATTTTGATAAATTAATTACTCTAAATTCTAATTACTTACTGTTCTTGGGATTTTCATTTTCACTTGGCTGGGAGTCAACGATCTCATTTGAAATCAAGAAGTCGACATGTTTAACTACTTCACTTAAACAGAGATTCAAAATTTATAACTAGTTCTTCTCGACCCTGGAGAAGAATATGATTAGATGCAATCTATGCTGATCATATGCCTTTGCAGATAGCCTGTATCACCTTAACAATCTATGGTGATAATCCAAGAAGGCTGCTATGTTTCCGGGCTTCAAGTGATTCTCTACATGGCGTCGAACAAGGGTCGTCCAAACAACAATCATGGTGAGGTTGATTATTTGAGGAAGCGTGCTAATCGCTTCATAATGTAAATTCAAATTTTATTTGGGATCTTTTGCTCTCAATGGATTAGGCAAGCAGTTATTGTAAAAACATGTAATAGGATGGGAATAAAGCTTGTTTGTAAATTGATTGTACTTTAAAGTAACCCTACCATTGATTTCTTTGGTTCACAGGGAAAAACAGTAAAGTTACAAATTGTGAAGCACATCAATAAAATTCCCATTTCAAATAAAGAAAAAAGTAGATGTGCATATTGAGATTCTTTTTTCTTATAATTTACAGACCGATACCTATTTGGAGTAGTAAAAGAACTCTTGATAATTTTTTTCGCTATTCTACTAAAGAGAATGATGACGATATTTCTCTTAATAAGTAAATAAATCGATTTCGATTGGAGTGTGTAGGGAATCTCTTGTAGATTTACCGATACCTGTTGCTGTCACAGATGAGGATTATATTAATTTCGCTTAATAAAGTTCATATACTATTTGGTCGGAGTATGCAAAGTTACTCTTGATGAATTCAACGGACTAAGTGCGAAGTGAAGGCAGATTCAATAAGATTTGAAGAAGAAAATCTTATTGCACTTGACTGAAAGGATTTTGGACACATGGCCTTAAGGTGTCAAAGGATTTCGATAGTAACCGGAAATAGTGATATGCGTGGAGTATTTTTCTATTTTATTCAGTGAACCACTTAGGTCAAAATTCCTTCACTAAGTAATCAATGATTTAGAAAGCCTTCACTAGCTGATGGTTCTAGTCCAAAAGACATCATTATTGATCAGGTTGCTAGATTAATTTCTCACAATATTTTTTGGATTTTTCAAAGATAATTTTTTTTGAAACAAGTGGGGGATTGTAAGAGTTAGTGTTTCAATTAATTCTGAAACAAATGCATCCATTAAATTTTTTGAAGTATACCAAATATATTAATATAAATTGTATATTCATTTTTGTTTTAAATCTACGTTATGGGGTTTTCGGAAGAGGCTTTTAATTCTAAGTTATGAGATTTTTGAAATATAAGTTTTTATTTTTAATTCATGAACTTATAATAAATATAATTTAACTAAAGTCTTTTCTTGCAAAAACTTTTTTCCTATAAATTGAGTTTCTTTTGGGTGAAAATATATCTACTAAAAAAAACTACTTTCCCTTGAAAACACATTAGTGAGACATTAATCAAAAGGTTAAATCACCAAGAATAAGCTAAGAAACTAAAACTTATCATTTTTGGAAAGAATAGGAAAAATCCGGAAAAATTTCCTAAGTCAAGAAAGTGAGTTTTTAGTAATTTTAAATAGCCAAAATTTCTAGTTAAGGATGAGTTAGTGTGAGTTCTTTATATGGTTGGAAAAACCTTGAAGAGATCTTTCCAACACTGTCAAGTTTTCACTTTTTTAATTTTGTATGAGGGAGATATGCCTATCGGAAGTTGGGCTGTTAGATTAAGAAAGGTCCCAATCCGGATTTTAGTAAGGGTAAAGTTATCTTTTCACCAACAATTTCATAATTCATTTTAAAGGTTTATTAGGGGTAAAACTAAGCTTTAAGTCAGTATATAGAAAAGTATTCACGTTTAGGTCTTGGGAGAAAAGAGAAGAGAAGAAGAAAAAGGGAGAAAAATCCAAGAATTCATCAAGAACCCCAAGATCATCGAGTAGAATTCATCGGGGGTGATCCCTATTAAGGTATGTGAGATAAATTGTATTGGGTTAGTTCACCCACACACCAATTTGTTTAATTCAGCAAATCTAAGAGTTGATCTCATGTTAAAGGTTGAAGTTCTTGAAGAAAAATATCGAATCTTGTTGATTGAATTGTTGGCTGCCTATTGTGGGTTGATTATTGTTTCTCCAGGTTGTTTTTGAGTTGAATTTAGTAGGTATTGAGTGTATCAATAGTCCCAAGTGTTGGGTGGAAGAACTAGGGAGGTTTGGAGGGTTTAAGGATTGAAAAACGAGTTGAAAAATTCATTAGACGCACCTGGGGAGGTTAGGAGCGTTGTGCCTGCAGTGTGCCAGAAGCTAGTATTTGCACTGAACGCTGCGTACCGCCCCAATAGCGTCAGACTTGGCGCTTTGTCATTGGATGTTGGCTCGGCCGTGCCGAAACAGCGTTTGGTTCGGTGTTTTTTGCCTAATTTGCGGAGTTTAGCCCTTTTAAGTTCTTCTAAGGTATATAACACCTCCCAATGATTATAAGTACTCCAAATGATTTTTAAACACTTAGAATGATCAAAGAACACAAATCATAACCTTGAATCCATAATCCAATTTAAGGAAGATTAAGATCAAAATCTATGAAGTTAAAAGTCAAGTCTAAAGTAAAGAAGTTAGTCAAAACAAAGTTCTCAAGGGTTTTCAAGAGTCTTTATTAAGCGTTTTGACGTTGTTTCAAGGCTCAACTTTAAAGTCAAGTAAAGAGTACAGGGGAGGGGAGTTAAGATCTTTCCTTCCAAGTAGATATCAGTGAACTAAGTATTCCTAAAAGCTTATAAAATGTTTCACCTTTAAGTTAAATGGACATTAAGATTCCCTAAATAGGTGTGAAAAAGAAAAGTGAACATCAATCACTCAGAGAATTTTTAAAACCAGAGGTGTTGAGAAAATTATCTCAACTAAAGAAAGGAAGCAAATTTTTAAAAGTATAGTCAAGTATATTTTGGAGTAGTATTAAGCTCGTATTTGGGGATCTGGTTCATATTAAGTCAAGTCTCCATGGAAACCATGTAGCCACATGTGTCTTATGGGTCATACTTTTAGGTATTCCTGTAGTTAGCCTAGTTGATCCCCATGTTTGCAGTTCTAGGTCGACGACAAGTTAGAAAAGTTCTGGCAGGGTGGGCAAATGCTTATCAACCACTTAGGCGTATAGTGGTGGTTGTTTGGTTAAGAATCTCCCATATAACTATATTTATGTCATATATAAGTAAAGTTGAGTTATTTTTTATTTGGCATTTCTTTAATTAGCTTGTATATATAATTAAAATATATATATATGTGTGTGTGTGTGTGTTTTGTGTGTGTGTGTGTGTGTGGTATATATGATCTATATAGATATCTCTATCTATCTTTTTTATCTTGAGTTGAGTATTCATGGTTGCGCAGAAAGCCCAGTAATTCATGTTACTCTTATCAACGCTTAAGTTGTTGTTAGCATTCCAACTGCATACTCGTATGTTTCAATTTAACTGATCTAGTTGACCGCATCCACTTATGATGCAAATGGCATGGAGGAAATCGTGGAGGTCACCATCCCAACCTCTCATATCCAGTTTGAGCACCCAAGGTTAATGGTGAGCCTCCTTGAATTTGGGAGGATCCATGTTATTTCTTTCCACTCTTTCATTTATAGAATCTGGTGGGATTTCTCCCAACATTCATCGTAGTATTTTTAGGAGCTTCATTGACGGATAGGAAGTTAGTTCAGTTGAGTCTCTTTCATTTCAAATACTATATTTTCAGATTTAAATGCTATTTTGGCCAAGACGTTGATTTATGTTATTTATGAGAATGTGTCTTGCTTTATCATTGATCTAAGTCTTCCGCGGAGTTAAGTAAGCCAAACCAATGGTTATCTCAAGGACAACAATGGTCATTGGGTGCCGGCCACGTCCATGGTGTAGGCTCGCGGCGTGACAAACTTGGTATTAGAGTACAGAGTTCAAGAGTCCTAGGGAGTCTATGAAGTTGTGTCTGTAGAGTCTTATTCATCGATTTGAAGCGCGCCACATATATGATTAAGAGGTACAACATTTAGAAATTTATCACTTCCTTCATATTCCTTTTCGTGCGTTAGAGTTTATCTCTAAAAGTCTCTCTCTGATTCGTGCTTGCGCGTGTTTCAGATAACCATGACTTCACGAAAAGCAGCAAGAGGTCATCCATCTAGGTGGAATTTTGAAGAGCCAGAGATACCTAGTGCTCGAATGTGAACCTCAATGGGAAGTTACAAATACTGAGTTCAATAAGACTATCCGGATGTTAAGCCAATCAGTGACTAACAGAGTCAGGCAACAAAGAGAAGCTCGACAGGAAGATACTAACACCTCGAGGATACATGAATTCGTGAGAATGAATCCCCCATTTTTCTGGTTCAAGCACTACTAAGGATCCAAAAAACTTTGTGGAAGAGTTGAAGAAGGTGTTTGAGGTGATGCATGTGGTTGGTACTGAAAGGGTTGATCTAGCTGCATATTAACTGAAGAATGTGGCTAGGACTTGGTTCAACTAGTGGAAGGAGGGCAGAGATGAGGATGCACCACATCTAAGCTGGGCTTGTTTTGAAGAGGCTTTCTTCGGGCGGTTCTTTCCTCGAGAACTGAAGAAGGAAAAGGTACGAGAGTTCCTTACTTTGAAATAAGGCTCCTTGAGTGTTCATGAATATGGGTTGAAATTCACCAACCGTATCGCTATGCTCTTGAGATGATTAAGGTATGGATCGAATGAGTTTTTGTAGCTGGGCTTGGTCCCTGCATCCCTTAATACAGTAAGAAGAGCGACAATGCTGATCGACATGGACTATCCCGATTGTGGTTTAATGTGCACAAGTTGAAGAGAGACGCTAGGGACATTGAGTGGAGTACAAAAACAGAAGCAAAGAACGGAAAATCGTGGGTTGCAAAAATGTGGTTTGAATTGGCCACAATTTCAGATACCGAAGGGGAATGCACCATCATCTGCTTGTGCACCTGCGCCTAGAAACAAAGGTGAGTACAATGGCCAGAATTCACAGAACTACAGAGCTAGTCTAGCACAGTGTCAAGGAAGCGTGGCACAAAGGGGTAGTTGGGCTCTGACATGTGCTAAGTGTAGTATAATTCACCTAGGTAAATGTCGTGATGGCCAAATAGGTTGTTTCAAGTGTTGTCAAAAGGGTTACTTCATGAGAGAGTTCCCTAAGAATAAGCAAGCTGGTGGAAAATATGGGCAATAGAGCTCAATATTCACTAGTAACTCCACCAAATAGGCTACACCTAGAGGAGGAACTTCTAGTACTAACGGAGGGGCAACTCGCCTCTATGCAATCACTAGCTGCCAAGAGCAAGAGAACTCGCCAGATGTTGTCACAGTTATAATCAAAGTCTTTAATTTCAATTTTTATGCTTTGTTAGACCAGGAGAAAATCTATCTTTTGTAACTCCTTATGTTGCAAATCAGTTTGAGATTCTTCTTGAGAAACTTTGTGAACCTTTATGTGTTTATACCCCTGTTGGAGAGTCTATTCTAGCTGAAAGAATCTATCGTGATTGTCCTATTTCTATCAATCACAAGAACACCATGGATGATCTAGTAGCGTTAGACATGGTAGATTTTTATGTCATTCTAGGGATGGATTGGATTCATTCCTGTTATGCATCAATAGACTGTAAAACTCATTGTAATGTTTCTCATTCCTAATGAGCCAGTCATAGAGTGGAGCAGTATTTCAATAGTGCCTAAGGGTCGCTTCATTTCAAACCTCAAGTCGAGAAAGTTAGTTTCAAAGGGATGTATCTATCACTTAGTCCTATTTAATGACTCAAGTGCTAAGAGAGTTTCCCTTCAATTAGTTCCTCTAGTAAAAGAGTTTCCAGAAGTTTTTCCTGATGATCAACCGAAGTCCCTCCTGAGAGGGAAGGAGACTTCGACATAGATATCATCACAGATACTCGTCCTATCTCTATTACTCCATATAGAATGTCACCAACATAGTTAAAAGAGTTGAAAGAATAGCTGAATGATCAGTTAGCTAAAGATTTTATTCGACCAAGTGTCTTACCTTGGGGCGCTCCGGTATTGTTTGTAAGGAATAAAGATGGTTTCCTTAGGATGTGTATAAACTACATCCAATTATATAAGTTTACCATCAAGAATAAGTATTGTCTTTCAAGGATAGATGATCTCTTCGATCAACTTTAGGGTGCCACCTGTTTCTCAAAGATTGATCTCAAATCTGGCTACCATCAATAAAATAGTTTAGGAATGGTGACTTCCAACGAAACCTTGAGAACCAATTTGAATATTCTTAGGTTTTTGGTTATGTCTTTTGGATTGCCCAATGCCACCAGCAAGTTTTCTGTGGGATATTAATGAACAAAGTCTTCAAGCCTTATTTAGATATGTTTGTCATTTTCTTCACTGATGATATACTAATCTATTCAAGCAATGA
The DNA here is from genome assembly GCA_027704765.1 of Solanum habrochaites. NCBI lineage: Eukaryota > Viridiplantae > Streptophyta > Magnoliopsida > Solanales > Solanaceae > Solanum > Solanum habrochaites. Next base: position 15,423,829 of record JAKWJA010002496.1, read on the forward strand.
AGAAGATCATACTTGTCACCCCAGGATAGTTCTTCAGACTTTGAAAAATAAGGAGTTATATGCCAAGTTCTCTAAGTGTGAGTTTTGGCTTAAGTTGGTTGCATTCTTAGGACATATAGTATTCGGTAATTGAATTGGAGTGAATACCCAAAAGATAGAAAAATTTTAGAGTTGGCCTTAATCCACATCTCCAACTGGTATTAGGAGTTTTTTGGGTTTGGCTGGCTACTATAAAAGGTTTGTTGAGGGATTTTAAGCTATTTTGTCTCCTTTGACCAAGATGACTCAGAAAATAATGAAGTTTTAATGGTTTGCATCTTGTGAGAAAAGCTTTCAAGAGTTGAAAAAGAGGTTTACTAATGCTCCTATTTTGACTTTACCCGAGGGTACTCAAGGTTTTGTGATGTATTGTGATGCATCAAGAGTTTTTTAGGTTGTGTGCTAATGCAGAATGACAAGGTTATAGCTTATGCCTCCAGACAGTTGAAGGTCCATGGGAAGAATTATCCAACCCATGACTTAGAGTTGGCTGTTGTAGTTTTTGCCTTCAAATTATGGCGTCATTACTTGTATGGTGTTCATGTTGACATATTCACTGATCACAAGAGCTTACAATATGTGTTTATCCAAAAAGATCTCAATCTCAGATAGAGAAGGTGGTTGGAGTTACTCAAGAATTATGGCATGAGTATTCTCTACTACCCAGGTAAAGATAATGTGGTCGTTGATGTTTTAAGCAGGTTATCCATGGGAAGTGCTGCCTATGTTGAGGGAGAAAGGAGGGAGTTATCTAAATATGTGCACTGAATTGCACGCCTGGAAGTCAGAATTATGGATTCCACAGAGGGAGGAATAGTGATGACCAATGGGGCTGAGTCATCATTAGTGTCAGAAGTGAAAGAGAAAAAAGACCAAGACCCCATTTTTCTTGATTTAAAGGCGAATATTCATAAGCAGAGAGTCTCAACTTGTGAACAAGGGGGAGATGGCGTGTTGAATAATCAAGGTAGGTTGTGTGTACCTAGGGTGGATGGACTCCAAGGGAGGATCATGGAGGAAGCTTATAGCTCCAGATATTCCATTCATCCGGGTTCCACAAAGATGAACCACAACTTAAGAGAAATATATTGGTGGGAAGAGATTAAGAAGGGCATTGCTGAATTTGTTGCCAAATGACCAAATTGCCAACAAGTGAAAGTATAACACCAAAGGCCTAGAGGTTTGGATCTGAAAATAGAATTTCTAGAATAGAAGTGGGAGATGATTAATATGGACTTCATCATAGGCTTGCCAAAGTCTCGCAGACAACATAATTCAATTTGGATTATTGTCGATAGAATGAGAAAATCAACTTACTTCTTGCCAGTAAAGACCACTCATCCGGCGGAGGATTATGATAAGTTGTACATTCAAGACGTTGTAAGATTTCATGGAGTTTCGATCTCCATTATTTAGATAGAGGTACATAATTTACTGCTCAATTATGTAAGTCTTTCTGAAAAGGTTTAGATTCAAAGGTTAACTTAAGCACTGTTTTTCATCCTTAAATGGATGGGCAAGCAGAACGTACCATCCAGACTTTAGAAGACATGTTGAGAGCTTGTCTAATTTATTTCAAGGGGAGTTGGGATGATTACCTACCTCTCATTGAATTCACTTATAACAACAACTACCATTCGAGCATCCAAATAGCTCCATATGAAGCTCTTTATGGGAGGAGATACTGATCTCCTATTGGGTGGTTTGAAGTCGGTGAAGCAGGTTTGATAGGACCATATCTAGATTATCAAGCCATGGAGAAGGTGAAGGTGATTTAAGAAAGATTGAAGACAACATAGAGTCGTTAGAAGTCCTACACAAATGTGAGGAGAAGGCCATTGGAGTTTGAAGTGGATGATTGTGTATATCTGAAAGTTTCACACATGAAGGGTGTTATGATATTTGATAAAAAGGGTAAGCTTTGTACCCGGTATGTTAGACCTTATAGGGTATCCAAGAGGATTAGCAATGTAGCTTATGAGTTGGAGCTACCATAAGAGTTAGCAGCGGTTCATCTGGTATTTCATATCTCCATGTTGAATAAGTGCATGGGTGATATTTCATTGATTGTACCAGTTGAGAATGTTGGGATTAAGGATAGGTTGTCTTATGAAGAGATTCTGGTTCAGATTTTAGATCGCCAAATTCGCAAGTTGAGAACAAAGGAAGTAGTGTCAGTTAAGTTCCTTTGGAGGAAAAAATTTGTTTGAAGAAACGACTTGGGAAGGTTTAGAGAATATGAAGAATAAATATCCACATATCTTTGAATACAGCAAGGATCTAAATCAAGGTACTAATTCTCTTCTTAGTTCTTTATGAAGTATGAGTAAGCATGATTGTTATTTTTCTTTGGATTGTTAAGTGTTAAACTTGATGTTACTATCCTTAGCATAGAGAAAGAAATCTCATTCGAGGACGAATGTTCCCAAGGGGAAGACATTGTAGAATATCGTAACTCTTAATAGCAAAGAATAAGATAAGAAACTAAAAATTATCATTTTTGGAATGAAAAGGAAAAAAACTGGAAAATTCCTAAGTCAAGAAAGTGAGTTTTTGGTCCTTTTTAAAAAGAAACAATTTCTAGCTCAAGATTATTTAGAGTCAGTTCTTAGTATGGTTGGCAATCCCTTGTAAAAATCTTTCCAACGCCGTCGAGTTTGCGCATTTTAAATATTGTATGAGGAAGAAATGCCTATCGAAAGTTGGACTGTTGGATTTAGGATGGTCACAATCTGGATTTTAGTAAGGGTAAAGTGGTCTTTTTAGGAAACTATTTTCTAATTTGTTTTAAAGGTTTATTAGGGGTAAAACTAAGCCTTAAGTCAGTTTTAGAAAAGTATTCACCCTTAGGGCTTGGAATAAAAGAGAAGAGAAGAAGAAAAAGGGAGAAAAGTTCAAGAATTCATCAAGCAAGATCGTCGAGTGGAATTCGTCGGGGGTGATCCTTATTAAGGTATGTGAGATCTTTTGTGTTGGGTTAGTTCACCCACACACCAATTTCTTCAATTCAGCAAACCTATGAGTTGATTTCATCTTAAAGGTTGGAGTTCTTGAATTAAAATATCAAATCTTGTTGATTGAATTGTTCGCTGCCTATTGTGGGTTGATTTTTGTCTCTGGGTATTTTTGAGTCGAATTTAGTAGGTATTGAGGGTAACAATAGTCCCAAGTTTTGGATGGAAGATTAGGGTGGTTTGGACGGTTTAGAAATTGAAAAATGAGTTGAAACATCCATCAAATGCAACTAGGGAGGCCAGCCGCATCGCGCCTGCGGTACACTAGAAACTGGCCTCTAACACTGAGGCCTGGCACGACGTGCCACCAGTACCCCAGGAATTTGGTCTTAATCAGTTGAGGCTGGAACGAAGCGCCTAGAACACGCCCGAATCAGCATTTTTTTGCCCAATTTGCGTTGTTTAGCCCTTTAAGTCCTTCTAAGGTATATTAACACCTTGCAATGATTCTAATTACTCCGAATGATTTCTAAACACCTAGAAATCATCATTGAACACAAATCAAAACCTTTAATTCATAATCGAATTCAAGGAAGGTTTAGATCAAAGCCTGAGAAGTTAAGAGTCAAGTCTAAAGTTAAGAAGTAAGTCAAAGCAAAGTTCTTAAAAGGTTTTAAGAGTCTTTATTAAACGTTTTGACTTCGTTTTAAGGATAAACTTTCAAGTCAACTAAAGAGTAAGGAGTTAAAGATCTTCCTTCAAAGTAATAAGAGGTAACCACCTATTCCCTAAAAGTTTATAAATGTTTTCACATTTAAGTTACATGATATAAGATTTCCAAAAGTGTTTTGAACAAGAAAAGGGAACATCAATCCCAAAAGTGTTTTACAGCTAAAGTGTTGAGCAAATTATTCAACCCAAAAGAAAGGAAGTTATTTTAAAAATCATGAGCTAAAGTATATTTTAAGAGTAGTATTATGCACCAATGTGGAAATAAAAGTTCATATTAACTCAAGTCTCCATGTAAACCATGTAGCCCTCATGGGTATTAATGGGATCATAGCTTTTAGATGATCACATAAGTTAAGCTTGTGGATCCACTATGTTAAGGAGTTCTATTAAACGGCTAAGTATAGAACAGTTGTGGCAGCATGGGCAAGATGTTGTATCACCACTTAGGCTCATAGTGGTGGTTGTCGGTTAGAGAATCTTCCACAGAACTATATTACTTTCATATATAAGTAAAGTTGAGTTGTTATTGCATTTTATTTAGTTAACTATGTTATTTTACGATTTTACAAAGTTTTATGTATATCACATGTGTTTTAAATTGTTTTATATGTACACATTGAGTTGAGTATTCTAGAGTTGAGTAGAGCCAAGGTAAGTTCATCTTATTCTTATCAAGCTTAAGTTGTTGTTAGTATTCCAACTTGCATACTCGTCGATTCAATGTATTGATGCCAGTTGGTCTGCATCGTTTTATGATGCAAACAAAGGTAACCAGGATCAACATTCAGCACCATGTTGATCCAGTTTGAGCACCCAGGGTCTGTGGTGAGCCTCCTTGCAATTCGGTGGATCCTTATTATTGCTTTCTAGTCTTTCATTTATACAATGTTGTGTGGGGTTTTTTCCCAACATTCATCATAGTATTTTTAAAGGGTTCATAGACGGATAGTCAGTTAGTTCAGTTGAGTCTCTTTAATTTTATATATAATATTTTGAGACTTAATTGCCATTTTGGCCAAAACATTGATTCAAGTTATTTTTGAGAATGTGTCTTGCTTTATCATTGAGTTAAGTAAGCTAGGCCAAGGGTTCACTAAAGGCTAGCAACGGTCATTGGGTGCCGGCCACGTCCAAGGTGTATGCTTTGGGCGTGACACAAATATTCAGACATATAAAAATAATGATGACTATATATACAAGGAAAATAATTTCAATAGGGTATTGTATGAATCTCCTTTTCAATATTTCTTTTGTTCCTGTAATGATGACAATTTCTGTAGTTCTTCACAACAATCAAACAAAAACCATGATCAACATCAGGTAAGCTCAAGCTTTGTTTTGAATGTCTATTTAGTAACATCTTTTTTTTCAAAAAAGGATTGTAAACTAGAATTTCTTGTTAGAAGTCTCGAAAATAAACTTCATATCACCGTCAAGATTCCATATCAATAGTTGCCTTATCTTAAGCCAGGAGAATCAATTATACCTAATTTGTTTTCTAGATATTAATGCATGTCTTAAGATTTAGATTCTTATTCAGATTCAGACGTCTTAATCTTAATGGAAGCAAATGAGGCTTAAGTCACTATTACTAACGCCAATAAGAACTCCTAAACTAATTCAAACTTATCCTACTGAATAAATCAGTTTTTGATAGAATGTGTGCGTCTACTATCAGTTAACAGACCAAGTCCATTGACTCAACAAGAAAAATAATGAAGAGTAAATATCAAAACGAAAACAACATAAGAAATTTATGTCAAAACCTCCTTGCTAAAGGGAGTAAAACCACGACCTGTCTCATAAGATTTTCAACTATTTCCATTAATCTCTTCTAGCAAAAGTGAAACCTAATTACAACCAAGTGAAAAGAAGTTATTAATATCACAACTAAGTATTAACTCTATTACTTAACGAGCCTAAGCACTACACAACACCGCCCACTTAACGTCAACCCTATAACTAGATTTTACTAAGCCGTTCCACCTGCAATAAATCAACTAGCACCCAGAAGACATAGAATTTTAACTAAGCAGCAAAAACTGCTGCCCATTAAATCAGTTACTTTAGATTCAGAATTTTCAAACACACAATATCTGAATACTTTATAGATAAGGAACAAATTTACAATGTCAACACAGAAATCCTATGAAAACTTAAGCTTGCAGATCTATCAGGTCCTTGTAGTTCTTGAGTATGATTCTTCACTTGAGTATTAGCCTTTGCAAGAGCTCTTGATAGTATTTAAGTTGAGAAACTAAGGTTGTTACTATTGGACATAATCTTTATGAAGAATAGTCAAACTTTTTGAGGCCATGTCATTGGCCGAAGTTTCTGCCATAGTTGGAGACTGTGCACTAACCAATTGTACTTTTTTCAGCCTGGCCGTTATGGGTAAATTTGCACAAGGATCATATTCCTTTACAAGGTTTGTGGTTTGTCAAATCATCAAAACTACAATTAACATTTTCCCCCATTTTGATGATGACAAACTTCACACAACTGCATTCATTGTCCATTCCCTCTGTCAATCAGACCATCCACTATCCTAGGCTACCAACATTATCCCCTCTTTTGGCATCATAAAAAATTAGTGTTGTAAACCAGCAAAACAAGTAAGACTGGTAAGTGTGACCATAGCAAAACGCAACACCAACATGAATCTTAAAACATGTATAAATAGAATTTTAGTTGGAACAAAAGGGGAATCAATTTCATTGCAGAAAAATCAACAATCAATACATTAGATTTAAACTAAAATTGAGAATCTCGGACATGTTCACACAAAACAAAAGACACAGGAAGGGACATATAAGACTATGAGGACGGAGGCTGATAGTAGAGGGACCTAATGATAGGAGAAAGCCTAGCATTTTCGTCATTATTATCCTTGATCGATTTCTCTTGTAGAGAAGCATTCTAAGCTATGAGCGCATTAATTTCCTTCCTCATATAATTGACCTCTACAGTACTAGGACCCTCAGATTACATTTTGAGTATGCCTTTAATAAGGCAATCTCCATGTCTTTGTTGCTAACACGCACATTCATGTCCTCCGACTTGTTTTTTAACTAATCTTGTTCCATTACCAACTAAGATACCTTGCTCAGTAGATTCACCTTTACTTATATACACTCACATCCCACTAGAGTATTCAGAGAAAGGATTGCTTAGCATTTCCAATTTTACATGTTCCCACTGGAATGTTAAGATGGTGGAATACTTTGGTTAGAAAATAGCCATAACCCATGCCATGCCTGCCCTTGTGTTCATCAGTGACTTGTACATATGCTCCATCAAGAGGGAAGGAAGATCTATGGGTTCAAATTTGCTTAGTGATTTCATAATGAACACATCATTTGCAGAAACAATTGTCATTTTTTTTGTCTGAGGAAGAAGTACTTTGTTGAAAAATTCAAACAACAGTTGATGCTCTTCTGAACCCCAACAAGATGCGTGTTAGAGATCTTTAAGCATTCTTTTACAAATTCCATGGTGCAGGTTTTTCTGACTATATACCCAATCCCTTATGTGGGTATTTATAGTATTTGTCCTAGCAAGTCCTCATCCAGATAAAAAATCTTATCTCCCACCCTGGTGTTTATGCTACCGTCCTCTGCAAATTCTATCTTATAGTAAAACTCTCAAACCTCTTCCTAATGTAGAACATGAGACTTCATCGGGAACAAGTGATTCTAAGACTTAATTTGCACAACATCATATTAAGTATCCATCCGTGGCTTGATAATGATGTTAGGGTCAAACACCCATCCTACTAGAACCTTCTATAGATGTAGATTGTTAACAATTGATTGTTTGCTTACTGTGTTGTCATACTTATTCCTCTTGGGACCAAGTCCCTGTGCAGAGGCTAGTTGGATAACAAGAGAAGTTTCTCCTAGAAAGGTTTCTTATTTCTTCTTTGATGGTTTATTCCTCTTGTGTGAGTCATCACCCTTTTCTTTTGTAGGGTTAACCTTCTTGACCACAAATTCCTCAGATTTTCTTTTATTTGTCTTCTTTACTCATTTTTTTTTGTAGTGTCATCCAGAGGAGAATCTTCTCTCACACATTCATGCTTAGATTCTTCAATGAAAATTTTCACTACATCCGCAGCAGGCATCTCAAGGAATGCTTTACTAGATTTACTTTTCCTATATTTTTCTGCCTTTATTTTTTCACTGGATTTCATAGCATCTCCCATGAGTTTTTGAGAGTCATCTTTGGTGAAGTTCCTTGTTCGAAGTGTTTCTCCGGTAGCCTTATCTTTTCTCTTTACAGAGATTGGAACCATTTTCTTTTGCAAGGATCATTTGAGAGGCACATTAACCTCATCAGTGTCAGTAATATCAGAAGATGGATAGGCAGTTAGGCACCAATCACAGGATTTTGGTTGAAACTTGGTTGAGAGCCTCCAAGTATTTCATCCACAAAGTTTTATCCTTCTTCATTCATTACCACTTCCCTTATTTTAACTAGACTCTCAATAACTAGGTTTTAAATGGTTGCAAGAATACTATACTCAGAAGATTTGATCTTGGGAATGTCACCCTCAAACAAGTAGTCAACATGCCAAAGTTGGGGCCATGTTGATTTAAGGTTTTAGGGTTGTTAGAGATATATAGGAGATTGAGGAGTAAGAGGATTGGTTTCATGAATGTTTAGTGGAGGGGTGGTCGATATTTTTGCTGAAGAGGGAGCATCAGAAGATGTATAGGATGCCACTGGATCTACTTCGTTCAAGGATTCTTGCATTTTCCTTGAGAAGGATGGTGATTGAGATATGTTAGAGAAAGTAGAAGAAGGGTACTAGAGAGAAACAAAAAAATAGATTTTGGCGGAGAGCTTTTGATAGAGGGAGTTTAAAATATAAAGAGTTGGAGTGAAAGTGACTGATGTAAAAGAAGTGAAACGTTGTATTGGTCCCTGAGTAAACGCACCGCTTAGACTTAAAGATATGGGACAACGGTCAAAATGGACGATGACTAACATGTCGAGATCTCAAATGTTCTCATTCAATAATTTAAACAAAATGTAAAAAATGCTAACCTTAGAAGGGGACCAGGTCCTATTTTCAAGCGAAGCTTGGTTCGTGAATGGTATTGACCATTCCTTACTCTTGTAATCTCCACGAGTGTATACCTGTAGTATGTACATAGTTGATTTCACTTAAACAACACATTACCATTCTTGAGAATACATGCCCTCCTGATCATAGCCAAATGAGGTGTTGGTGCCTTTGGATGGGGTTAGGTTAGTGCATGTTCATCTTTCTCGGCTTTAGCTTGTTACTTTCAAATTGATATTGGTTGAGTGACTTTGTAAAATATCTGCAATTTGATCTTCAATTCTTCAATATTGCATACTAATGTTTACTTTTTCAACATTGTCTCTCAAAAAGTGATGCCGGACATCAATATGCTATGATATTTTGTGCTGAACTGGATTCTTTCCCATATTGTCATACATAAGAGGAATAATATGGACATGAACTCCAAAATCCTCAAGTTGTTGCTTGATCCATAGTATTTGAGCACAACAAAATGTAGAAGCTACATATTCAGCCACAACTGTTGAGAGAGATATTGAATTTTGTTTCTTGGTTCCCAACAATATGAGTGAGGATCCAAGAAAGTGTTCCATTCTAGAAATGCTCTTCTTGTCAACCTGATATCCTGCAAAATCAGCATCCGCATACCCTACCAGTTCAAATGAATTACTTGCCGGATAAAAGAGGACCAAGTCCCATGTCTTCTTTATATACCTCAAGATCCATTTGGCTACTTTCATATGCGATTATCCAGGACATGTTTGAAATCTTGTACATATTTATACACCGAAGACGATGTCAGATCTACTTGTTGTGAGATACAACAGTGAACCAATAATGCCTCTGTACATAGTTTGATTCACTAATGGATCAAACTCATCAACTCCCATCTTTGAGTTTGTACCCATGGGGGTGGCAATAGGCTTAGTGTCAACCTTATGAAACTTTTTTAGCAACTCCTTTGTGTACTTCTCTTGATAGATTGAGGTACCACATGAGGTTTCTTGATCTATAGTCTTAAGTATACGTGCAACTCTCCCATCATGCCCATCTCAAATTCATTCCCCATTAGAGTAGAAAATTCTTCACACAGACATTCAGAGGTAGCTCCAAAATGATGTCATCCACATAAACCTGGATGTTGAGTACATCATTTTCTCTTTTCGTACCTAGCTTAGGATCTTGTTTCAGACCATATAGAGACTTGTTGAGTTTGAACACATGGTTTGGGCAGTCAGGATCCTTAAATCCGGGTGGCTATTTCAGAGAGACTTCTTCCTTCAGATCTCCATTTCAAAAGGCATTTTAACATCCATTTGGAAGAGCTTGAATCCCATGAAGGCTTCAAATGCTATAAGGATTCTAATAGCTTCCATTCTTGCAACCGGAGCAAAAGTTTCATCATAGTTGATGCCTTTCTCTTGATTGAAGCCTTGAAAAACTAGTTTAGAATTGTTCCTCGTGATAACTCCATTTTTATCAAGTTTATTTTTGAATACCCAATTGGTCCCTATAATAAATCTGTCTGCAGGTCTGGCCCTCAGGTACCACACTTTGCTTCGCAAATTGATGTAGTTTTTATTGCATTGGTATGACCCAGTCAACATCTTTCAAAGCCTCTTTCACATTTTTAGGATAAATGGTTGATATGAACGCTGATAATGCAACCAGATTTCTAGTCTTGGATCTTGTTTGTATTCCAGAGTTCAATAGGGAAATATGATTCTCAAGGGGGTGAGATGATTTATGTTTCTATCCTGATTTAGAGCTTAGGGGTTACGATGTATCCATCTATTCTTCTCCATCTTAAGAGTCATCATTCTCAGGGTGAGGGGATTCCTCCTGATCTGCATTGCATTGTTGGGTGAACCAGGTCCCTTGGTAGACTGGTCAACTTAATTAATCTTCCATAATGGACCAATACCAGTATCATAAGGTCCTTAACTTACTTCAATTTCTGGACTATTAGCTTCATTACTTTGAATCTTGAAGAGCTCTTCATGATCATCATTATCCTTTGTCTCCAAGTTCTTCAAATCATCGTCTTTGTCATAAATTACATGAACACTTTCCTCAATGCATAGTGTTCTATTATTGAATACTCTGACCGCTTTGCTGGAGGGAAAGTACCCTATGAGAACACCTTCATCACTCTTGTGGTCAAACTTTCTCATATCATCCTTCCCATTGTTGAGCACAAAACACTTGCAATCAAAGTCTCGTAACTAACTTAACTTGGGATTTTTCTTGTTGAGAAATTAATATGGTTTTTATTTATTAGGGATTTGGTCAAGAACCTATTAGTCACATAACATAAAGTGTCCACAACATCTGCCCAGATTTTTTGAGGAAGTTTTGATTCGATAAGAATTGTCCTTGCAATATCAACCAGAGTTCTATTCTTCCTTCCAATGACATTTAGGTGCAAATAGGCCATCAAATAAGCCATCAAATAAGTTCTATTCTTACCTTTTCTTCATCGTCTTCATCACCTAATTTTTCCTAGGTGCAAATAGGCCATCAAATAAGTTAGAATCATCTTGGACGACTAACATGGATGCATCATTAGGACATTATGAATCTCCTGACTCACTTAGAGAGTCTCACCAGAAGTAGGAGTATTTTTCACAACATAGTCATCTACAACTTTTCTTGTATTTTTCTTAAGAACCGGGTTCCTACTCGTGTCTTTTTCACCTTCAAGCCTTTGATACTCTCTATTTTAAGCTTTGAGCACCGGACAATCTTTTATAAAGTGTCTTTACTTTCTACACTTGTGACATAGGTCACTTGCAGTTGCAATGCGAGGATGATTCCCTCCCTTTAAAAAACCTCCATGTTTTCTCACGACTTTTTGAAATCTCTTGGTTAGATAAGCCATGTCATCTTCATCAGTGGAGACTTCACCCAGTGAGATCTTGAGGACTAGAGACTTGTCTTTCTTAGCTTCCTTCTTTGAAGTGTCTTTATTTTTGTTCATTTCATAAGTTTTAAGATTTCAACGAGAGAATCCATCATGAGAACGTTTAGGTGCTCTGCTTCATTGATAACATTTAATTTGCTTGCCCATGACTTGGGAAGAATTTGAAGAATCTACCTGACTTGATTAATGGAGTTGATGGGTTCTCTCAAGCTTCATAGCTCGTTGGTTATGGAAAAAAATCTTATATGCATGTCATGAATAGTTCCCTTCCTTCATTGTGAAGTTTTCACATTGGATGGTCAGCATAGCCACCCTCGATTACTTCACCTATTTGTGCCCTCATGAGTTGTTTTTAAATAATTAACACTTTCTTTTGTCGATCCGCAAGCAAAGATACGATTGATTCTTCAGTTTTTATACCGCACACTAGCAACTTCTTAGCTTTACAACTTTTTTTGATCTTCTTTATGCCTGCCTTGTTGTACTGTTGGCGAGTCTTGGGAACAACTTGTGTAATTTCTCTATATTTCACCTCCGTTGTTGGGATGAAGGGTCCATCCAGCACAATGTCCCACAATGTAACTCACTATCTTTAGCCATTAGATAGTCATGCATCCTTATTTTCCATGAGCTATAAACTGACCATTAAAGCGAGGTGGTATTGTTGATGAGCAGCCATGCTTTTACAAAAGTATCCCTCTTGGTGTTAACCAGCTAGAGAACACATGCTCTAATACTAATTGATAGAATGTGTGCATCCACTATAAGCTAACGGACCAGGTTCCTTGAATCAACAAGAATAATAATGAAGAGTAAGTAACAGCAAGAATACAACACAAGCAGTTTACGTGGAATCCTGCTTGATCTAGGGCTCATAGGATTTTCAGTTGTTTCCACTAATCTCTTCAAGTAAAAGTGAGACTCAGTTACAACCAAGTGAGAAAAAGTTATTAATCTCACAACTAAGTAATAACTCAATTACTTAACAAACCTAAGTAGATATACACTATCCACTAAGCTATCAATACTCGACAACTTAGAATTAGACTAAGTAGTTACAACACTGCCTACTAAATCAACTAGCACCTAGAAGACTTAGAATTTTGACTAAGTAGCAAAGTCTGCTTCCCACAAAATCAGTTACCCTTAAATGATTTAGACTTTTACAAACAAACACAAGATCTAAATCCTTTATACATTACGAATGGATTTACAATGTTAGTGCAAAATAGGTAATCCTAAGACAACTAAAGATTGCAGCTCTATCAGGTACTGTTGTTCTTGAGGATAATTCTTCACTTGAGTATTAGCGTTTGCAAGAGTTCTTGAAAATTTTCAAGTTGGAAAAACTAAGGTTGTGACTATTGGACATAATCTTTATAAAGAATAGTCGCAACTTTCAAGACCATTCATTGGTCGAGATTTGTGCCACAGTTGGAGACTGTTCACCAAACAATTGTACTTTTTCCAGCCTGGCAATCATGCGTAAATTTTCACAAGGATCAGGTACCTGGTTTGTCAAATCATCAAAACTAAAACTAACAGTTATTCAACAAAATATTTCAACACTACTCTAATTCCTTAAGCCCCTTAACGACATGTCCGCGATAAAAATTCATCCCATGCTTCCTTATAGATCATTCATTTACTAATTATTTTCTAGGACTTTTATTTAAAATTTATGTGTCACTTATTTGGATGAAATAAATACAGTTATTTTAGTGTGTAATTATCAAACAGTGGATTTTGAGGTAGTAACAAAAAATCTATTGGAGGGATCTTTCAATTTAGACATGAATGAAAAAAAGATCTAGCAGTGTCATTATTTGTGGTGATACTAATTATGGCCACCTCGACCCCTGTACGATTTACCAAGGCCTCTTGGAGAGTTTTTATTCATCTGACAGGGTTTTGTTTATCTATCACCATGAAACGAACATTGAAAAATATTAGACACATGTGTCTCGCCTATAGTTAGGAACATCTAAGGAGGACATGGACGAGCCATGAAAAACTCATGGTTCAGCAATAGACTATCAAGCTTGGAGTATGAAACTAGTTCAGGTCGTGCAGATAGTGTAGTACCAAATGTTGGGAAAGACAAGCACTAACAAAGAAGCACAACAAGGTAGCAGCGGAAGAATACCCAAGTCTTAAATTTACCTTCTATTTTTGTACCAAGGGGAGAATCAAATTTAAGAACAAACACTGTTTTGGGCAGCAAGTATATCAACAAAACAAATATGCCAATACAGAGTTAAATCAACCATACGAGACACCAAGATTTACACAAATAACCTCTTTTTGAGGGAAGAGTAAAAACCATGGGCCCAAAGATCCACTATAATTAACAAGAGTTATAATATTTTCCCCAGAATGTCCACCAAAGAAGTGCTAAACAACGAGCAACAATAACTACAAGATAGTACACAAATCACCAAAATGCAGCTACTATTCACGAGATAAAATTTGGAGCTACATGACTCCTAATCCACCTCTGTCAATTTCCAATCAAAGATTAAGTTGAAAGGAATCTAAATATCAGCTTAATCGGACAAAAAGCAAACAAGGACACACACTTTGAAGTTGGCTACTTAGGCTGAAAACTAAGCATGAATGAAGAGAACAAAGAAATTTATACTAATTAAGCTTAGTATGAATATACTTAGACTCCAATACCTCAAATAAATTTTGTAAAATCTTCACATTGTTCAATAATATGTCGTTCAACAAACCCAGAACAGAAGCTCTATTGAAAAAAAGGAAAAATAGAAACTATTTCTCACAACATGTTACAGTAATTTTAAAACCCCCTCATCATTCATCATTGTCTTAGACACGTAAATCCCGCCCGAAGTATAGATATTTCAATTGAATCAAACAAAGAGATATAATAAGACATTCTTATATTACTCAAAAGTAAACAAATGAAGCACAAAATGGTATGTGCATCATTTGATATTTCTCTCTACTTCTCTCAACGACTTTCTAACGTTTTTATCTCAGACTGCGGGTCTCTCCCACACTCCACCACGAGGGGTGATTCTGACACATCCTAATTGTGATAACACTCTACAATCAGTGTAGAGGCAAATCCAACATGGAATTGAAGGTAAAACCTCTTATGCCTCTACTATTATGAATCCCTCTTCATCAAAATAGAACCATACCAGACATGAGAAGGAAAGGATCATCACAGGACAATCTACTCATAACAGTATACCAACTTTAATCTTCAAAGCAAAAGCTTACTACGACATTATGGCAGAAGACTACAAGTATACCTTGGTGGGGTAAATTTTAAAATTTAGGCCACAAATTGATAAAATTAGGTCAAAATTCAAAGAAAAGGTGACTATGAAAGGGTCTGGGAAGATCTGAGTCTTCGACAACTATAATGTGTCCATTCACCTGAATTGTGTCTATTTTTGAACCATTTGTTGATGTGGGTAAGATAAGAGGCTACAAGAGATTCCAAGGATTTCATCACTTTTTGGCTAACAACAATGGGAAAATTTGGTGTTTTTGAAATTTTATGGATTAAACTGAAATTATGGAAGTACAATGAATACATCAAAACACTTGCTTTCTTTATTTGTCTCGACAAAGAAAAGGTGGAGAGTACACTGTTTAAATCGGTGGACTACAACAACCCTCAACTATAGCCTAACTTCAGAGGTCCTGCTCGTCTTGAGTTTACTCAAAATCACCACAAAGTTAATATGAATAATCTTTAAGAATTCTCGATGTATCTTCAAGACAATAATGTAGAAGCTTAAGAGATTTACATGTAACATTCAAGATTGAAGGCCTTCAAATCTTTTGTGTCTATGTTTAATCTTTGTTTCAGAACTACATATATTCTTGTTACAATAATTCTATTAAGTTAGAAACCTTGTATTTTTGAGTTGACTTTGATTTCAGTTTGTTTTTTTATCTGTAAATACATGTCATTTAATAGAAATAAATAATATAAATTTCCATTGTGAAATATATAATTTATCCTTCAAATCTTCTTCCATTGTTATTTTCTTGTATTTATTTTATTTCAAAAATTGATACGGTGGGATCTAGAGTTATTTTTAGCGAACCTTTGAGTGAAGCGATGGATGTCAATAAATATTTTCATGAATGACTCATGCTGTTTTTAGTAATAAAAATTACAAATTAGGAGTTGTAATGATAGAAAATTACTTTGAGACCCTTGATATTTAAAAAGGAAGACATGGAAGAGGATCGTGAAATTAATCTGTGACAAAATAATCCAACCATAGCACTAATAAAGAGTCACATGGAAAATAAAATCTATGAAGTCCAAAACGAAAGAAACTTTGTTTGTTGATGTCTCAACAACTATTTTAAAGAGAATTATATTTCTCTCATCACATAAAGTAATTTTGAATTATCTTCAGAAAGAATATGTTAGAGGTGAAGGAATTCAAGTTGAACAAAATAAACGACTCCAAGAAAATGAAATAATGTTTGGATAGATTGCTTGGTATTGATAAAAAGTTAAGGGTTTTACACACTAGATTATAAGAGGTAACAAGAACCAAACGTTAATTCATTCAATAATATTACTTTAGCAAAAAAAATCTAGAAAGTCATTCATTCAATGTAATATTGAAGACTCCCTTATTTAAGAGGAAATTGAGTGAATGCCAGAATCCTAAGAAACAACTTCCCCTAAAGATATAATAAAAGAGACATGTGATAAAAGTCGTATCAAAGAAAAGAAGCCAAAGGTTTGAAAATGTATGGGGAAAGACTTCAGTAGAAGCAGTGCTAGTGAAGAGACTGATGGAAAAGGTAGAAGTAAGAAGAGAGAGAGTGAGTCGGACAAGATGTAGCTTTCACTCTTTCTCACGATAGTTTAGATGCTGAAGATTCTTCAAGATAAGGAAGGTAAGTCATAAAGATTTGGAATATTTCTACAGAAAAAATGTTCAAGAGAGATGATATACATTATTATGATAATCCCATTTGGGGAACTGGTTTATGAAATAGTGGATCATAATTTTATAATAGAAGCAACCAAATTTTTATTCATTGCAGAAGTTTGCTTTAGTAAGAATTCTAAAAAACCATTTTTTGGATGTGATATTAAAGACTCTCTAAAAAGGAATGCATTAATGCAAGAATATAATAGAAAATGGTGCAGATATTTTCAATAATAATAAGGTTTCATAATAACAAAGTTGAAGTTTTATACTTGTCTCTGATAATATAATACACGTAAAGAGTGAGGGACAAAGACCATAAAAAATTCCAAATATAAAAGAAACACAAAAAAAGGAAAGGTTATCAAGTCCTCGACGCTATGAGGTTCTTGATCTACTATAAACCTAGCCAAGAGCTCGAAGTTAATATTGTTGGATCCTACATTTGATAATAATGTAAGCAACAGTATGTGTTAGTACAGTTAAGTACTAAATGTGATGGCTAGAATAAATCATCAAGATAAGATCACCATAGGGTTAGTCAACATAATACATATACCATAATCATAAGAGAAAATATCAAAAGTCATAAGAAAAAAAGATATCATCATAAAATATACGCTATAAATATATGTTGATACTATATTTTATGATGATATGATGATCATGGGATTGTCGGAAACTACTTGAAGAAATGTGGCTATTTGTGTAGTTTATTAGGTGAGTCATGACCATATCTATCTACATGTAAAGTCATATATGTGTTCTTCTATTCATGTTGTCTTAGGTGATCATGTTAGACTATGACTTTGACATTAGTGGTATAGTGTTGGGGTTTTGAGTCCTTGGTTATTCCTACTTTACGATATGAATCTATATTGGTTACATTGTGAGGTTTGATAGTATATCGTATGACTTAAGATGTTAGGTTTTTCCTATGTGAAATTCTAGAATGACTTCATTATGAGCTAAAGGTCAGGAATGTGGTGGTTGTCTTGGTATGACTTGGTCCCTTGCTTGAGTATATATGATTATGAATCTGTGCTGTATTATTAGGGTGTTAGAAATCTTAGTCTTGAATGTTGATGACTTGACCTTACTGACTTAAGAAGAGTTCCTTTTATGTGAAAACTTGACTTGTGGTAATATTCAGATTGTTAATCGTAGTCCGTAATGGTATCCTTCAAAGTAAATAATGATAGACTTAAGGTTAATTGGCTCGAATGGAATCATAGTAATCTTATAAAAGTCATCATGATCTTCTGTCTCCATCGACGGTAGCCTAATGGACCTTTATTTGGTAGGTAAATGTATTGGGTTTTTACCTTATATGGAACCCTTTTATGGAACCGAATGTGTAATTACCTATGAGAAGAAGGCAGCACCGAGTGAGTATGGTAAGGGGAGGTACTCTATTAAAGAGTGAGACTATATTACAAAGTATGCTCTTATATTTCTTAACCATGTGCCACCTACATGGATGTGTCTAATTTTCTACCTTTCCGCAAGAAGAACAAACCTCATCGGAGAAGGATAGACTCCTCCCGGATTCCATTTCTGCTACCATGATGTTTGTGTCTATTATTGGCCTAGTCTCATCATATGGAATACCTATTAAATTATATAAGTTTTTAATGAGTTTCTAGGTGTGTTAATTGAACCCTCTATCTAGACATTGCAGCAATAAACTTTGAAGATGTTATTGGAGTTCCTAGTTCTTGTCTAATATCATTCTTGACTATCCCTTTAGGTGATGTATGAGTCTCTATTAACTACTGAACTAATGAAAAAACCCTTTTTAGGTTATGAATAGGTAAATGAATAAGACCTAATCTAACAGTGACTTATGTATCCTTAGCTAAAGTGTGAAGATTGCATATAATGATCTCTTCATGTCTTATCTTTTAAGTCTTGAGGATGACTCTACTTATGGAAAGTTGGTTGGTGTGTTTGGGACAGATTAAGAACCGAGTAGTCTTAAGGACTATTTTATGTAATCTTGAAGAGGTTCAATCATGGACGTTTATTCTTGATTTACAGTAATTAGGTCTTTTGTAGCCTTGGAAGAGAATGGTCATATCTTTGTGGTGTTGATGTGTTTAAGTGAGAATGATGGAGTCTTACGATCTATTAATTTGTATGTAAGGGATTTTCTAGGCGGTCGCTTCACAACTCACTCAAGTGAGACTTAGAGTCACCTTTGGTAGAAGAATCTTATCTTGATGTTTATGGTGCTTTTAAGTGTGTGTGTGACTCATTATAAGTAATATTAAAGGTCGTTTAGGCACATCCAGAAAGGGTGTATGCGTGGTCTCTCTTTGTGTGACTTAAGTAAATCTTAGGATAGCTTTGAGTGGGATAATTATATGCTAAAGGGTGTCTACAGTGACGGTTAAGCACTTCACTGTAAAGTGAAGAGACTTCACTGTAACAGTGAATCGACTCACTGTTAAATGATCCTAAAAATGCATTAATTTATTTAAATGTTATCTTATGTATTTCTAAGATGTAAAATGTTATTCATATGATTATAATATGATTTCTAAAAGAAAAGTTTCATATTTCCAATTAAAATTTATTTTCATGATTTTTATGCATAATGTCATACTTAGTACAGGTGGTTGTACTAACTCCATACTTTTATCTATCTATATAGATCTTGATAGGTGAGGAGATTTTGGGAAGGAAGACTTGGACCGTAGCATCCTTCAAAAGAATTTGAAGTATGTATGTTTTCATTCAAAGTATTGTAATAGACTAAGTATTTCTATATTCGTATTTTGAAGTATGGCCGTGTCCGAAGTATTCTTTTGTCTTAAGATGATGAGATTGAGACTTAGTATTTCCTATTATTTTATATGAAAGAGATTTTTAAAGACTATGTTGTGTTTTGTGAAAAGTTTAATTTCGCACTACTTTTCACTATGTTTATGAGATGAATGATATGTAAGGGCTTGTACAATACCTCCGAGAGGTCAAGTACGCTGGTTGCAATCCGAGATTGTCCCTAACTTCTAGGCTGTGGTTTCGGGATGTGACACTACTCACTACTATAGTATCATCAATCTAGGTATCCAAATTATCATATAATCTATCAAGAACATCATACTTCAATATCAAGTAATCCATATAATGACTATACTATAGTCTACCAGAAACACACATCATCAACTAGAAGAACTCATGATTTGACTCCACATAAACACATAATCCATCAAGACATTCATAATATCAACATAATAAAGTTATAACATGATAAATCCATAATACTTGAAGTAATGCCGATGAGGCCACATCATTCACAATTCATAAAGTAATGCTGACAAGGCCACATTAGTCACAAGTATAGCACATAAGCACCATTACCATAAGTGGACCATACCAAACATCATTACTGTTTAAGAATGAGACTACAATATAGATAAAGTTAGATCAACATACTATAAATCAAACCTCACAACTTCAATCCATAGTCAATTCATCCAACACAATATACCAAGGCCCTTACCAATGGCCATGATAATCAATTCAACCAAACAATTACAATACATATGAATCAATGGTAATACAACACAAATTTATGAAATTAGGGCATCTAACTAAAAATCCTATCATGATTCATTCATAATTCAATAGCTCTAATCAAACTACCATTTAATTCAATAGTTCCTAAGACAATCATTCACCACAAAGTATTCAAAAAGAGGGTACATGATTTACATGGTTTCGTAGAGTTGTTGATTAAAATCTCTAAGGAAACAACAATCAATCAATATACAAGATTCAAACATTAATGGCAAGAAATTATAGATAGATTCAAAATTGGACAAGGTCATTTTGAAAGACTTTAGAAGTCACTTTGACGTTTGGGCTCCTTGAAGAAAATAGATTCAAGGATGAGCCATACTTATTTATGCTAGACACGAATAAGATAATAATGGATGAAGAATCACCAATGAAATCTCATCCAACTCTATCTTGAGTTTTGGCTCTATGGATTCTCAGAAGTTTGCATAGGAGATTGGGTTTTGATTTGGAATAATGAATTCATCTAAGTGTTTTAGACTTATAAACCCACTTGAAATAACCAAAACGGCCCAAACATTTATTTGGATGTGAAGTGAATTTACCAATTCACCCCTTCACGTAATAGTGAAGTGTGCAGGCTGCAGACCACCATCGTCGCCCCATCACCCAACCAATAGACCATCCTATAGGTTCGGTGATTTGGGTCAGAGGCTGGTATTTGGAAGGAAATCCTCTAATTCATAAGTCCTGATCGACGCCCTCCACCTATGGGGCATCGACCAGCCTACTGGGCGTCGATTGCCTCCGTGAGTGGAACTGCCTTAGCATTTTGGGGGCACCAAGATCGTCCCTTCTCAAGACCCGTGCTTGGTCCTTGGGACTTTTTTTCAGATTATTTCCTACCAATATGTCTATTTACTATTTGTAGGAGGACCTCCCACATAATTTCACAATCCAAACAAACACGTAAAAAAACTCATGACCAAAAAACACACGAAGGTCATTTCAATGCAAATAAACTTTCTTTCTAACATCATGGATGCTCTTGGCGTTTGACCTCCAAACTTCATGAAACTTTAACCGCTGCCTCCTGACCTCATTATAACCCATTTTAGAACTTCAAAGCATCAATAAACAAGAGTTAGTCTCTAGTTTCACCTAAGTCATTTTAGAGGTATTACATTTGTCAAGCCAACACACTGCCTTGTCTTGCCGACGACTTCTGCCTTGAACCTTCTTTGCATTGTTTATCCCACTTACATGCAAAGACCAATGAACAAATCCTTGTCATGCCTGCACTTGGTTCACGTAGTCTACGAGTCTAACATATAAGAAACCACCCATACCACTTGAACTCGATGTCCTCATCATGACTGTTTTAAGATAGTCATCTGTTTGATCATTAAATTGCCAAAGGTCCTTCGCTTTCTTCCAAACTACATCAACTACACTCTTATCTTTCCAATCAATAAAAAAATCTATATTTGCATTCATTTTACTTGTGCTTATAACTCGATGATCAAGGCTCTTCTCAGTTTTAGCATCAAACCATTTAGGTATCGATAAATGAGGCCTCTTTGACTTGTTCTTGTCCGGATCATCTGCATCTGCAAAGTAAGGTTTCAAGAAACTCACATGTAAAGTGCGATGAATCTTTAACCTTTATGACAATTTCAATCTATATGCAACTTCGCTCACTCATTTCACCACTTCAAATAGACCATCATACTTAGGAATCAAACCCCGATGTCTAGTCTTAGTTGCAATATGTTTCCAAATTTGTGGAGTAAGTTTTAGCAACACCTTGTCACCCACATTAAACTCTACTGAGAGATGATGTTGATCAACATACTGCTTCATGCGCCGCTAAGCCTTGTGCAATTTGTCTTGTGCCTCAGATAACATCTCATGTCTGTCCCTTGCAACCCTATACGTTGCTCGACACTTCCCCTGATTCTTAGACTTAGCAACATCTGATGATGTCATAGGCTTCTGGCCTAAAATGATTTTGAAAGGGCTCAAATCTGCTGCAGATGACTTATGCAGATTTTAACAAAATTGCGCAGTGTCTAACAATTAACCCAGTTCGGTTGAATTTATATCACATAGTGCCTCAAGTATTCTCCCTAAAATTGATTAATCCTTTCCATTTGTCCGTCTTCTTGTGGATGATTTGCAGTTGAAAATTTTAATTCACTGTCCATCATGTTGAACAAAGTTGTCCAAAACCTGCCTGTAGACCTTGTATCCCTATAACTCACATTGTCAGGCGGGACACCAAAGTATTTAAGCACATACTTAAAGAACAAATTAGCAGAAATCTCAAATGAACATAATTCAGGTGCATCAATGAAAATAGAATATTTTGAAAACTTGTCTACCACCACCATTATTGATACTTTGCCATCTACCTTAGGAAAACCCAAAATGAAATCCATGCTTACGGACAACCAAGGCCTTTTAGGAATAGGTAAAGTCTATAATAAAACCCGTTTCGTTCTTACGTTCATTCTTGTCTGCTTGACGAACATGAAAAGTGTTTACGTACATCTACATCTCATCTTCCATCTTTGGCCATAAATAAACACGAGACAATAGAGCCAACTTCCTTTTAACACCTAGATATCCAGCCCAAGTACAATCATGCGCTTCCTTGATCAAGTATTTGTGCAGCCCAATCTGATTTGGTACAACAATTCTCCCCCTTTAAAAAAGAGCAGATCGCCCTCGATCCAATACCGTCTCATTGTGCCATCTTGCACTTGACTCATCCACTTAACATACAGTGAATCATTTGCAGCACACAATCTGATTCTATCAAAGAAATTAGTTTCAAGTTTTGAAATATAATATACAGCAGCAAATACCTCCCTTCGACTCAATGCATCCACCGTTTGATTGTGTTTCCCTGGCTTGTGCTCCCGTACGAAGTCATACTCAACCAGAAATTCCTGCCACCGTGCCTATTTAGGACTCAACTTTTTTTGCGTCTTGAAAAAAGTATTAGAAACATTGTCAGTCCCATACACAATCGAGTTCCTAAGCAAGTAGGGGGGTAGTAGGAATGATGTAGATGGGAATGTAGATGAATGTGGGAATGATGGTTGGGATAGGATTTTGGATGTAGGGACAGATGGTTGAGTAGTAGGGTATTGTGTTGGTGGTTGTCAGCTTAGTGGGAGGGGGAGTAGGTTTGTGTGAGTATGGGTTTATTATGGGAGGGTGTAGGGGAGGTTGGTTGCAATGTGTGGTATGGGGGTGGGCGGTGGTGGCGGTGAAGTGGGTGATGGGGGAAGGTTAAGTTAAGTAGGCAGTGGATGGTGAGTGGGAGATTGTGGATTGTGGCAGGTTTAAAAGGGAAGATGGTTGCGAATGTAAGGGGAGAGGGGTTTGGTATGGGGGGTGGGATTGTTTGGGGATATGTTTTGGGTTCGGTTGGAAGTAAGATTGGGTGGGGTGTGTGGTGCGGCGTAAGGTGGAGTGGGACGGGTTATTTAGTGGCGTAGGGGAAGAGTAGGGGTGAGGTGGTGGAATGATATGGTGTTGGTGTTTAGGGGTGTGTGGTTGGATTTTATGTGTAATTCCAAACCTGCAGGCAATGTAAACAACAATAATTTCTTTCTCATGCGTCAAATATCTTTGATCAACATAATTCAGCTTTCGACTTTCAAAGGCCACATGATGACCTTCCTGCACTAATACACCTCCAATTGCTTTATCAGATGCATGTGTGCACCTCAAATGGTAATTAAAAATCAGGCAACTTCAATATGGGTTCAGACGCAATAGCTTCTTTCAAATTTTGAAAATCTTATTCACATCATCAACCCATATACGTTTAGCATCCGTATTCAACAAATAAGTCAAAGTTGTTGCCTTTTTTGAATAACCATCAATAAAATTTCTGTAATAGTTAGCAAACCCAAGAAACGACCACATATCTTTAACATTACGTGTTGCTTGCCAATTTACAATAGCCTCCACTTTCTGAGGATCCATTCGAACTTGGTTTATACTAACAAAATGCCCCAGAAATTTTATCTCTTCTTGAAAAAATTCACACATTTCCATCTAACTACTGGATTTCCATCCCTGATACACGTCTTAAAAGAGTCATAAGATATTCAAACAACACATTGTTTCATCAAGTTGCATGTACGCCTCAACTTACTTCTCAAATAAAAGTAAAGCGGCAGTGTCAAGTAAATAACCCCACTATTGATTGGGATCGTTGTCCCACGAGAAAAATGTCCTAGACTTAACTTCACACTCGATATTACATTGTTTGTCAATGACTTCCTTGGAAAGTGCAAACAATAAAAAAGGGGGGTTTCTAGTTCTAATGATTGAAAAATAAATAAGCAATTGTAAGAACACTTAACATCTTTGAATGGTGTATTTAATCGGATTATCAAATTAACTAGGTTTTTACAGTTGTTTCCCCACAGTGTTCACAACTGATAATTCTATCGACTAATAACAATTCTTTTCTATTATCTTGCATGCAAGTGATAAGTTATGTATTCAATCATTGGTCCGGCATATGAAAATCTCACTTCCCACCTCCGCACCTGTTCCGGCTACGTTTTGTTGCTATCCTACCCTTATCCTTTACCCTCATATTAAAGGCATTGTATTCGATATTTGACTAGGTTTTACTCGTAACCAAATGCACGATACTATCCTATTAGATAGATAACCCTAAAGCTCTGTATAGTTCTTTTCTATTATCTACTCCTTGGCCGGCAGTAGCATTAAGCGAGTTCTAACGTTAGCCATCCGTTCAAAGACTTCTAAGCGAAGAATGTTAATACATGCAAGCCCTATCTAAGAATTGTTATTTTGTTTAGGGTTTAATCTCATTTTTTTCCATGGTGCCCACGAACCCTATTTATGGAGTTTTAGTTACTCATGGCCATAAACACAATATCAAATATATTAAA
This sequence comes from Solanum habrochaites, assembly GCA_027704765.1. NCBI lineage: Eukaryota > Viridiplantae > Streptophyta > Magnoliopsida > Solanales > Solanaceae > Solanum > Solanum habrochaites. The sequence continues at coordinate 15,448,938 of JAKWJA010002496.1, forward strand.
TAAGAGTTCTGTATCTTACTTTCAATAGAAAGAAAAAATCCAAGTTTGGCTTGGTGATTAATCACCACAACTCACACCAACGATCAAATGATAATCAGAAGTCTAACACCTAATACAAGAGTCTAATAATATGATTTCTACACCTCCAAACAGTTTTTTTCTAATGTAGTTATAATAAAAAAACAAAGAACCTAATTAACAAGGTTCTCATAGCTGGAAATCTGCCAAAACGTACGCGGCTGATCGACGGCCCGCTACGTGACCGTCGTGGTCACAACGGACGGACGAGTCATGGACTCTTTTCTGTCCCGTCGTCCCCCATACTTGTGTAATTCCGTTTCTTCTGCTGCTCGCTTCATTCCCCTCTACGTCAGGATGGACGGACCGTCATAGCCAACGGCCGTCGAGGTCTTCGTCCAAAATACTTCAACTCTTGGAATCTGGGTACTGGGACACTTCTCTGAACGTCGACGACAAACTGCAGGACGACCGTCTAGCACATGCACGGACCGTCATAACTTCGTATCCACAACTTGGTCCAGACTTTCCCCATCTGTCCTTCGCGCTGCACTACGCCCACCTTACTACCTGTCACAATCATGACTGGCCGTCATATGCTGCGTAGTGTCGCTTCTACTTTTATTCGCCAAAATCTCCTGCGAGTCAGCTTTGGACAGATTTCCTGCAAAACACAGATAGCCTTAGGCTTGACATCTATGCATCACATCTATGCATGCCATCACTATTAGGCTTGAATTTGTGGGATCAAACATGACACAGACGCACCCTTCATTAACACCCCATCTCTCAATTTCTCACCGAGGTGCTAACATTCGTATTGCAACTAGTGTCCTCACTTTTAAAACAAATCCTCATGTTTTCACACAATGATTTCAGTTTGGGGGGCTGAGTATACGGATTACTTTGCACACTCCTCCTCCTAACAAAGTCACACTCATTCATGACCATTGCCTAGCTGCCCTTATTTTTTCACTGCCTTTAGTTCCCTATACACCTTAGGATCATGATAGGACTTTCTACTTGTAATATGAGCTCATCAGTTTCAGGTAGGGTCATATTTAAACGTATACTTTAGTGTGCCTTTTTGCCCTCCTGACATATCGCTAAACCTCACTTTTATCATTTTATCACGCCTAGTTTTCTCATATTCTCACCTTGCTATATTTTTTCTTCTTCTGGGTGTAAGTGGACACTGCTGTTCTTTTCTGCTGTATTTCTTGTATAAATTTTCTTTTCTTTACTTTTCTTTCAACTAATTCTTGAGTCCCTTTACTTTTTTCTTCCTCTCTCTTTGTTGTCTTTCAACCCCACGTTTCCATAGCTTCCCTCCTAATAGCCACCCCAACTCATGGCTTTTGCCAGAATCAATGTACACCATAACCCAGAAATTGGTCACGGGCCATAACAAAGGTTGTTTCATTTCATTACCCACCCTCAACTTAATGCTTTTGGGCTCAGCGTGATGTGCACATGTCCAAGAGGGACCAGGCAACACTTTGTTCCCTCAGAAAAAGATCAGGTGGGTTGAAAAAAACAGTCTAGATTTTAAGCTCAGATTAATTGGATCAAAGAAGGATAAATTTTCATTTGGTTTCTTTTATTAGGCTATAAATGGGCTATATTGATACGGGCCTATGATCCTTTCCTAATTGTCTATTCAACTTACTTTTAGCTGACCTAACCAGGCAAGTTCTAGCCTCATATCAATAGTGGACTATTCAATTTTCCCTCATACTCACTCGACCGTCATCCACTCTACCAGATTGTCAGACCCTATTCGAATTTTAAGACTTAGGTAATGCACTGGTGTACTCTATTTGACGCTTTGAGCCACACAAAATTATCAGTTACTATGTCTATCCATCGTTATTTCCAGTTTATCAGATATCCTTTTTTCGCCATCTGGCGCCACAGATTACACATGTACAAAAGGATTAAACAGCCGGTTCAACAGAAAAAGTAATCAGTCTTTTGGGAAAAAGAACACAGTCAAGAAAACCCAAAAGAGGATAGTGATTGAGCACCAGAACTTCACCCTAACACATCACTATCCATGTACCCCACCCCCAAACAAAAACATGCAATTGTCCCCGATTGCATAAACAAATTTAAATCTAAGTTGGTATGAAGCAAACCTTTGGCGCAAACACCGTCAATCACAGATTGTGTCTGGTCCCTCCCCGGAACCCATGTTCTCTGCACATCTGGCACCCTCATGTGTGTCCTCATTCACAACCGCCCAGAATTAGGCCGCCAGCGATATCTATAGTGCGGGGAGCTAGGCTCCCCAGCCTCTAACTCTAAAACGCTCCATCTGGTGCGCCGTCCTCGGTCAGCATGGAGGATCTCCTTGCAGTCCCCATCCTCTCGGCTCTCCTTCTTGCCTTGCTGCGCGGCCTCGTCCTCTGCTCGACCCTATGCCTCTTGCACTCTCTCTAGGGAGGTGGTGGACTGTCAGGAGTACAAACAAGGGCTGCCAACACTGTATCCTCAGCAGGCTCGAAAGGAGGGGCCTCAGACTCTGACACCCTAGCCTTTCAGATCTGTTCAATACCCGTACGAAGATTTTCGCCTGCCCTGAAAAATTCGCCACATTCCCCGGGGGCTGGTCTGGCTAGAACTCTCAACGCGAAGGCAGCCGAGGCGCTTGGTTAACCTCAGCTATCTTCCGCTCTGTAAACTGCAAACCATTTTCACTCTCTATGGCTCTTCGGACTCAGCCAATCGATCGGACTTTCTGCATCCACGGCTAGATATGATGCCATAAGATGGGCCATTTGTGCCTCATGTTTTTGGACCTTGCAAGCGGACCATGTCGGTATAGGGCTGTGCGAGAGGAGGTCGGGGCGTGCTACTACCATACCCTGGATAGACCTCGACCGGAGTAGCGTCCAGTGGATGCCCTGTGAGCGTGGCGGGCTTGGGCGACCGTATCAGCAAGAGCACATAGTAATGTGCAGCTCGGACGAGGCCCGCGCTACCTACTTGGGGCCCAATTCATTAGCCTATCTCTGTGAGGCCGACGATCAACGTGCCCTGCGGGGTCTTCAACTATCTACGTGCCATAGGGCACACCTAGGATCGGACCTGCAAAAGGAAACGATCATGCCGGGAGTGTAGGTGGTAGTGGACCTTTATGCCCTCTCGTGCATGACTGCCTTGGAGAAGCCATTGCGAAGTCTACCTCGAATCCGCTATCACATCGCCGCCATCACACTGCTCAGTCCGCAGGTACGATGTTGTCAGGAGTTGTGGGGGGATAGTCAGTTGATGGACAAACAGCCACATGAACTTTGCTGTGAACGTGAGGTTTGGCCTTCGTTGATGGCCCCCTTCTGTCTGCTCGTCACCCCATTCGGCCCCTCTCCATCTACGACAGATGCGGGCCATCCACCTCTTGGTTGTCTCTCTCAGTTCTGTCTCACACAAAAACTGGCCATCCTTGACTATCTGCAAGCGGTAGTCGAACTCGGCGGTGAGGGTCCGAATCAGCATAATACTCTCGCCCTATAGAACGGCGGATGGCGGCAAGGATATGTCAACCCTGTACACCCGACTCGGACCTTCTCCAGTGGGGCCCTTTTTATCGGGGGCAAGCCCGCCTCTCAATCTGTGATCGAGAGTCGCTACGTAAGGATGCGTGATAAAGCTCCCTACCATTTTCTTTTCTCGCGTATCGTCCAATGGACGTGCTGTCCACTCCAAGCGATGCTGGTGTGAAGGGATGGATCCAGTATCGATGTAAAGTCTCCTGTAAGTACCCGCCACGCCAACGTTATTGTTCGAGTCATAATCCTTTATCAGTGAGGAACTGGCGTCGGAGTAGACTTTTTAACCTGTCCGTCCGACACCACCGACTGGTTGGCTGGTCAGTGTCTGGATGGGGACCTGAGCTGGTGAGCGCGTAGGGTAGAGTTTGAACTGTCAGCCTCATCAGACGAGGCTTACGCTGCAGCGGGTGGCGGGTGCGTACCTTTTCAGCAGAGCAGAGCTTCATCGACCAGTACTCCTAAGGATCCAGAACGCTCCTGTCCTCTTTGTGGCGGACGCAGAGGGTGTGTGCGTCATTTGGCGCTCCTCATCAGACTGGGAGGCAGTGACTACGCCGGACACCACCTTTTTTGGTGTGTCTTTGGAGCATGCGCAGCACGGGAAAGGGCGGAAGTGCTGGGGCAATTACTCAGGGTCAGCTCATCATCAGATCCGTTTATACCATTAGCGGGCAGATGGGCGACATACTCGATCTCCCTGCGTGCGTAGTGCGGTCTGCTGGCAGTCCATAGTAGATAGTACTTGTAAAGTATCCATATTAGTATGGGGGGCGAGTAGTTACACACAAATAGCAAACCATACGAAGAAAACATTGAAAATAGTTTGTCATGGCTATTGAAACTGTAAAACTGTAACACACGCGGCCTGGTGACGGCTCGTCGTGCTATGACGGACCGCATGAGGTCCGTCGTGTTTTACTTGTTTAGGCTATATAAAGAACCTCAAGGAGAGTCATCTTAGGATGACAAGATATGCAAGACGGACGTAACAGGTACGACGATCCGTGTCGGGGTCCGTCGTAGAGAACTATAAAAAAATATTAGAGACCTTACAGAGGGGTTCTGACCCTTATGACGGTCGGGTGCAGGGACGGACGTCGTGGTATGACGGATCCGTCAACATGGTCCGTTGACGGACACTTAGAAAAAGTGAGAGACCCTTCGACACGGGTCTCTGACAACCAGACGGTTGTGCAGGGAGGGACCGTCGTGAAGCCGACGGTCAGTCGCAGTTGTCCGTTGGAAAACACTCTGGAAGAAAAATGAGGAGACCTTAAAACGGGGTCTCTGACAAACAGAAACGGATTGGCAGGACGACCGTCATGGAGACGACCGGTCGTCACATTGTCCGTGCGGGACCAATGTTTCTAGGCGCTTCACAGCCAACGGGCCCTACGACGGTCGTCATGGGTACGAGGAACGTATCTCGGGGTCTCGTTCTGAATGATAGTGACAGAATCTTGGGTACCCTAAGCATCCCGATGAACCCACCATCAACCTTGTAGGGTTTTGGAACTACATGTGTTTAACCCAACTCCTAGGAAAACTTAGGGGGGGGGGGGGGGGGGGGGGGGGGGGGGGGGCAGCAAAAGCACCATGTCTAGGGTGGTAAACAGGCAATTTGAACATTTGTAACCTCGGTGTAGACGCATGTATAAAGGTAAAACAAAATACGATGAGGGCTAGCTTACTATAACTAGTAAACATAAAATGCGGAATAACTGGAGCCTAAATTAGAGACACATATCTTAGAAATGGAGGAAAAAACAAATTCACCAAGTACTCAGTGGCAAGAGCAAGTAGGGCATCACAGCAAACAGTTCCACTGTAGATAACACTTTAGGGCTTTGGAGAATTGTTGAGAGGGCGATGATCGGGGGTTGGTTAGAGGACATCGATTGTGGAAGGTGAGAAGAGCAGAGTAATGGGGAGAAATATGAAGTAATGGGGGTGAATGAAATGAGAGGTTGGGAGTTTAAACGGTCTGATTTTGAAAAAGGGTCCAGCGGGTCGGGCGGGTATACCTCATTAATACGTGACGATACCCCGATGACGGTCCGTCGCAGCTGTGACGACGGTCGTTGGTTCCGTCGTGAGTTCCCTAGTTTCAAAACTAACAGGGAAAAAGTACCTGGGACGAGGATGCAATACGACGGTCGTTTTGCAGGAACCACGGTCCGTCGATGTGTCCGTCAGGACTGCTTTGCAAGTAATGTTCTACAGAATTTCCTGGTGATGTGCTTGCAAATTTAAAACCATTAATAGACAAAATGCTACAATACTAAAAAAAGATGATAAGTATTCGGCGTATTGCCTCCCAACAAGTGCCTGTGATCTTTGATGGTCGCGGCACGACTGGGGACACTTGATTACTACGCCTCATCAAGATGGTATGCCCTCTATCACTTCATTGCCGATTAAGATGCTTCCCGAAATAGATTTTTTAGTGCTTCCAAATTCTTGAACGCACCTTCCTAGTTTCCAACTCAACTGCTGCATGGGAATAGTGGGTTAACCGTGTTATATGTAAGGACAGTATTTGGACTTGGCTGCCTGGAAACAAGCGCACAATCTGGAATTGAACTAAAAGCACTAAATCCAGCCCATAAACTCTCATTTTTCAATTTTAGTGTCATGGTACTTCTTCACCTTTTCTTGTATGGAGGCGAGCTTCTAGGCTGTCAGGCGAAATTAATCAAGTTCATTAACCATTTAAACGTTGCCTGCAGGCTTAGCTCCCAATCCATTTTTAACTTCTTTTAGCCACATGGCTTTATCTCTAACTCAACCGGAGATGGACAAGCTTCCCATATACAAGTTATTGGTATGGAGACATAACCTATGGGAGTTCTTCTATGATGTCCGGTGAGCCCAAAGGGAACATCAAGCATCCTTGACCAAAATCCGGTTTACTAGCGTCATGTTGGGACAATTATGTTTATCTCTCGATTCGACACTTCAACTTGCCACTAGTTTGAGGGTGGTAAGGAGTGGCCATATTATGGCGAACCCCGATTTCTTCCAATACCCTTGACAATCTGTTGCAGAAGTGGGAAGCCCACCATCAATAAGTGATGGACCTTGGGGGGCCAAAACGAGGAGAATGGAGAATATATTCTTATTCAAAAATGCAGTGACACTCTTCCTTCATTGTTGCGAGGGCTTATGGGCTTCGACCCATTTAGAACATAATCAAACTGCTCACTAGAATGTACTTCATCCCATGAGGACTCACGAAAGGGCCCTAAAGTCAATCCCCAAACGTCAAATAAACTCATCACAAGAATGGGGTTTTTAGAGGGGCTATGGCTTTCTCTGAATTACCGCCATTCGTTGCACTGCACATTGCTTTAGCAAAAACCATGAGCCTTTGAATGAACGAGTTGGCCAATAGAGCCAAATGGTTCCTATCTTATGGAGCGGTTCAGATACGCACTGTGATGTACACCAACGGGTGAGGAATGCATGCCTCCAACCCCACTCAACATCGCACATTCTCTGGCACACAAAGCCGAATACTCCCGCAGCACAAACTCCTATACCAGTAGGTTCATCCCAAAAGAACTTATTACATCCGTACATGGATTGTTTCTTTGATGACAAGGACAAGTTCGGTGGAAACCATATCACTAGCCAGATAGTTCGCAAAATCTGCGAACATGGGATCAAGTCTTGTGAAGCAGCCAATAAATGTTATCGGGAAAAAGTATCATCAATGCAGTCTATCACCCTACTTTCTCATAGCTTCATACTCTTAGACGAGGACAAGTGGTCAGCAACTTGATTTTCAGTTCCATTTTCTAGCCATCACTTCAAGTCAAAGTCTTGTAGCAGTAATACCAAACGAAATAACCTCGGTTTGCATCCTGTTTGCCATCAAATTTCTCAATGCTGATGAGTGGTCCAGTATGCACTATAACTTCTAGTACCTCGCAAATAGGAGCGAACTTCTCAGAAAGCAAAAACTATGCAAGGAGTTCTTGCTCAGTCACGATGTAAGTTCTTCTAATCTTCATTTAGGGCTTTACTAACCTAGTAGAGGGGTGAAGGATTTTGTTTCCTGTCCAATACGACACCAAGCGCCCACCCCACTAGCATCGACATCACCTCAAATGGACTGGTCCATCCGGAGAAATAATGATAGGCGAAGACACCAGTTTTTCCTTTGCTCAATGAAATGCCTGAAGACTTAAGACCAAGATTCATCATCAAAACAAAAGTTACAATATTTCTCCAGCAGTTTACACAATGGGTGTGCAATCTTTGGAAGTCTTTGCAGAATCGTCCGGTTAAAATCCTGCAGCCCAAGAAAGTTTCTCACCCCGTTCACAGAGATTGGTGGGGGAAGTCTCTCTATTACCTAGATTTAGCTCGATCAACCTCTATGCCCTATTGGAATGGATGACCAACACATACCCTCTTTCACATGAAATGAACTTTTTCCAGTTAGTACTAAATTGCAAGTAGTCTTCACATCTCTTAAGAGACCTCAGATTAATTGGTCAAAACACCGCTCGTCCGAATAATAAACAACCCCAGAAAAATAACCATAAGGACTTCTATAGTATCTCCACCATGTCAGAAATATCGACATCATACATCTCTGAAATGTTGCGGGTGCATTGCAAACAACCAAAACGACATTTCTTCTGAACGCAAAGGTCCTATGGAAAAGTGAAAGTGGTTTCTCTGATCTTCTGGTTTCAATAGAAATCTGATTACCCCGAATATCCCATTCAAGGAAAACAGTACACCCCTTTTCCGGCAAAGTATATCCAAACATCTGATTCAGAAGGGATAGAAAAATGGGTCTTTTTCAGTCCATGAGTTCAGTTAACGGTAATCCATACACAACCCTCAACCAGTAGTAACCGGTTCATTTGGAACAAGTTCATTTTTTTCGTTGGGGAACACATCATTCCCCTTTCTTAGGTACACAAGAACGGGGCATACCCCAACTACTATCGGCATTGGGTAGATTACCCGGGCATCAACCACTTAATGATTCTCCTTCTTCACGACCTCGTGCATAGGAGGATTTAGCGTCTACTGGTGCTCAATACTCGGCTTATGATTCAGCATTGAGTGGATTTTATGAGAGCAAATACCGGAGGGATCCAATAATGTCCGCCATAGTCCACCCAATAGATATTTGAACCTTTGTAGTACCCTTTACCAGATTGGCTTGTGGTGTTCATCCAGGTCTGATGCAATGGATACCGGCAAAGTGCCACCATTTATTAAAAATTCATACTTGAGATGAGGTGGAGAGCTGTAGTTCTAATTTGGACCTCCATATAGATGGTTTCGAACGGTGGGGAGACTCGCGATTCTGAATATCAAGCTCGGAATTTCATCGGTTAAACCGAACATTCACCTCGGTCAAGAGGCAAAACTAATGCACATACTCTTCAATACAATCACTATCCAAGTTCATTATTATGCCCGTTTAATGCTTTACACTTAGACATTATTCTATTTGTTGTCTCAGATGTCTCCCCCATGTTGTAGGATATAGCAGAGATGATGATTGGCAGCCTCACCACTCTGCCTCCTGGACTTACCAAATATTAAAGGTCACTTCATCATTGTTCAATCGAAATTTCATCTGCCCCTTTTCCATGTCTACTAAAGCTCTTCCCGTAGCAAGGAATGGCCCTCCCAAGAATAATGGGCACTTCAAAAGCGACCTTCGAATAAGAATAACAAAATGTGGACAATATGAATGAACTCCACTTTTACTAGCACATCGCTGGAGTATCCCTATAGCCGTTTTACTTGTTCCATCAGCCATCACAGGTAGCCGCCATCGCCAGAGTGGGCTTTGGGTCACCCAACACAACTTCTTGTAAATACGAGCGGGGCATGAAGATTTATGCTGCCCCCAAGATCACATAATGCTTTTGCCAAATGAATAGCCAGATTGTACAGGAATAGGTAACGCACCCGGATCTTCTTCTTTTTGGACCAAGATTTGTAGCATAGCCTCATGCTGCATTTCCTCATCTATCATCAAAAGTGACCGATCTTTTTTTTGTGACCAGATCTTTCATAAATTGGCGTAACTGGGCATTTGTTCTAAAGCTTCTACCAAAGGGGACATGATGGACGTTGACTTAACATTGTTAAAAAACGCCGATATTTGCCATCCGCGGTCTTTTCAAATAATTCTTTGAGGAAAGGGGGGTGGTGGGCCTAGGCATAGGAGTACCTTATTAGACTCAGCCATCTTTTGCAAGTGGTATCCTTCTAATTCAGCATTTAAACATTCACCACTTTATCAGATTCTTGTGTCAACTTTTTCTCATTAGATGGCAATAGGTGGGTAATGGTTGCTTGCCACCGCGAAGTAGTAATTGCCATACAATGCCATCATTTTTGGATTTTGGACAGTTTTGTTGCTAGGAAGAGAGTGCCCGGTTGCCGTGTGTATTCAACAGTTGCAGATGTAATTTGGGACAATTGGAAACTCAAGTTCTTTAAATCGATATTGATGGGTATCAAATTTTTGCCCAATACCCGCTAAATCAATTCTCAAATCTTATTGTGCTCCATCACTAGAATCGACACTCCTCATAATTTTATGCAACATATCCTCACTTGCGATATATACCTCCACCATCCCTAGGCAGTAAACTTCACAGTTTTTGAGGAGGAAAACATAAGGTTAATTTAATGTCCGTTTCTATTCCCATAGTTACCCATGTTGAAGTTCGTTGTCGCAATTGTAGTTTCCCATCTCGGACATAATGCCCCTCACGATTGACTACCATAGTTCGACTGAGGTCCCTTAACTTGGCGCAATTCTCCTGATTAGGAGCCTTAGGAACTTGGTCGGGAACCCCCATTGTTCATTTACTGCATAGGAATCCTATCATAGTAACAGTCATCGTTTAGGGGGTGGTGGGTTTAGCCAAGTAGTTGACTGCATTTATCTTTTCTGAACCCCCAGTGAAATTATTTTAGTACCAACCCAGCTCAGTTTCCTTTGAAGCCATTTCTTCACGAATCTATATGTGGTGGGTTGTGAGTGGACTGTAATGCGAAGGTAGTTTCCCTTGATCAGACTTCTAGGACTCTAGGTTAGTTATTCTGGGAGTTTTTTCTAATATTTTAGCGCATCCAGCATAACGGACATTCTCCATAAGACTCCAAAAAACCTGCTATAGTGTCCAACCCCCGCTTTGGTTATCATCCTGTCCCCGGAAGAAGTTTTTTTCAGTGATCATCATCATACGGTTGATTGGAAACACTTCTCAAGAAGAATGAGGTGAATCTATCCCAAGAACTACTAATGCTCTCCTGGTAGTGCCACAAAGTTATTCACTTGTCTTGTGGTTTAGTTTCTTGGAGACCGGATAGTAGCGTGCTAAGAGAAATCCCTTAGTTGATTCATCGTAAAGATGGAGTTGTATGGGAGTCAGTGAGCCAAATAGCATCTCTCCGTCAGGTGAGAGAGGAAACACTCTGAGACATATTACATCGGTAAATCCAAATAGGCCTCCCTACACAAGTTTTACAACTGCCCTTACCTTACCTATATGGGCATGTGGATCCTCAGAAGGTAGCCCTGAAAACAAACTTTCTGGCGTGACATTTGCATCAGACTACTCAGTACCACAAAAGGTGTGGCTGTGCGGGTTAGAGAGCAAAAACCAGTGCCCATCTGAATTGCTATGTTATCATATCCTATGTGTATGCTTGGGGCCGTGGAGCGGGAATCGTCACCTCTATTGAGGTTCACCGGAGCATCGCGGTCGGGTAAACATCTGACCAGGAACATAATTCGGATCTTGGGCTATTATGGTTCGGATCCTCATCATTTATTCCCATTTCGATCTATTGACCGTGTACGCTCTATCGTGATCGTAGGGAAAACAAGGGTTATTTGCCTCTAGTGTAATGGCATACAAGGGGAGATTCTGAAAAGAAATCAAAAACAATAAAAACAAAGTAAAATCAGACATATCCAATCTAAAACTAAGTAATAAGTTAAGTTAATCTAAAAGCTGGGGCTATATTCCCCGGCAGCGGCCCAAAAATTGATACGCTCAACACTACTTTCAAATAGAGAAAGACGGTCGTATTGTCAAGTAAAATTAACCAAACTGTGAGGTTGGGATCGTTCCCACGAGGACAAGAACGTCAGACTTACTTCAACTCGGTATTACTATGTTTGGTCAAGGACTTACTTGCGAAAGTGAAAACAAGAAAAATGGGGGTTTCTGTTCTTAACTGATTGAAAAATCAAATCATGCAATGTAAGAGACACTTAACAGTTTGAATGTGGATTTTAATCGATTAATCAAATTTAACTAGGGTTTTAAGGTTCCCAACAGGTAACAATTGAAATTCTAACTATAACAATCTTTTTCCTAGTATCTGGGCAGTGCAAAGTGATATTTTATGTCTTTCTAATCCTGGTCCGGCATTAGAAAATCTCACTCCGCACTTGTCGTCCGGACTTAGTGTGTTGCTATCCTAAACCCTGGTCACGTTACCTCAAGTCACCCAGCCATTGTTGTATTCGATATTGACTCGGTAGTACTTCGTACATCAATATAGCTATTAGATCGTTATACACTAAATCTATGTTAATAGTTCTTTCCTATTATCTACCCTTCCTTGGTCTGGGAAAGTAGCAGTAAGGGAGTTCCTAACATTAGCCAATCCGTTAAAAAACTTTCTAAGCGAAGAATTATTAATAAATGCAAGACACTATTCTAGAATTGTATTTTAGTTAGGGTTTATCTCATTATTTGCCCATGTTCACACAACCCTAGTTCTGGAGTTTAGTTACTCATGGCCATAAACACAAATTCAAATATATTAAATAAGAGGCTCATGTACTTACTCAATGAAGAAAGAATAAAATCCAAAAGTTTGCTGGAGTAATCACCAGAACCTACCAACCACTCAATGATCATCCAAAGTCTAACACTAATACAAAGAGTTAATAAAAAAATTGTTGATTTCTAACTATCAGGTGTCTACCTCAAAAATGAGGTTTTTTCGAAGAAGTATTTATAAAAACAAAAACCTAATAAACAGGGTTATAATACCTGGAAATTGCCAAACGGGATAGGTCAACGGAACCACGCGACGGGACCGTTAGTGTCAAAACGGGACAGGTCATGGACTCCGTAGTCCCATACTTTTGCTGCAATTTCTTACTGCACCCTGCTTTCTTCATTTCCTGTACGACGGCAAGTATGGACGGGGACCGTCATAGGCCCAAAAAAACGGATCCGTCGAGGGTATCTTTTCGTTCCAAAAATACTTCAACTCTTGGAATCTGCGAGTTTACTGGGATCCAATTCTCTTGAACTTCAACGACAAAACTGCAGACGACGAGACCGTCATCAGCCACAACGGGGACCATAATAAGCTTCGTAATCCCACACTTGGTAGACTTCCCCATCTTCCTTCAGCAGCTACACTACGCATACCACATACAAACCGTCACAAGCACGACGGGCCGTCATAATGCTCCGTACCGGTGGTCAGCTTTGCAATTATCGCTCAAAATCTCCGCATTCAGCTTTGACAGATTGCTCCAAACCACAGATAAACTTATATAAAAATTAGCACAAAAAGGCTTTTTGCACACACTAAAATTAAGGAAAAAGTATTAATTATACCGTGAAACCACGGTATATCATTGCAAAAAGTAGTCAGGGCATTAGTTAGACCAAACAGCATGGCAATAATTCATAAGAACCATATCTAGTTATACACGTAGTCTTAGGTTCATCACCTTCTGGTATTCTAACTTGCCAATATCCTACTTTAAGATCATATTTTGTGAAACAACATGTCTTGATGAACCTCTTTATCAAATCCTGCACCAATGGAACCATATATTTATTCTTCTCAGCTGCCTTGTTCAGCACCCTATAGTCTACATACATTGTCATCGTCCCATCTTGTTTCTTTTGGAACAAAACAAGAGCACCATATCGAGCCTTATATGGTTGAATCATACCAGCATGTAACAATTCGTTCAACTGTTTACGCATTCAACTAACTCCTTAGGAGCCATACGATAAGGAGCCTATTCAGGAGCAACCGTACCTGGCAGCAACTAAATTTTATGATCAATATCCTTTCTTGGCGGCAAAGTCTTTGGAATTTCAGACGGCATCACATTAGCAAACTGTTTCAGCCTCTCTGTCACAAAATCAGGAACCTCTACTGTAACATCAGGCTTCAATTTGACTAAGGCAGCAAGTAAAGTTTCATCACCCTTATTCAGCCCTTTGTTAATTGACATAATATACAACAAAATTCCTCTGTCATTCTTCTTTGCAATGTAACTGACTTTCCCAAACGGATGAACACCTTTCACAAATTCAGCATTGCCCTCAGTTATAATCATGATCCTATCTAAATGTGAAAAAAGGAATAAACTGGAATTTCCTCAGAAACCAATACCGAGTATCATCTCAAAATCACCTAACGGCACCACCATCAAGTTATGTTTTCCCACCACATTTCAAGTCGAACAGGACACCCTAAGTCATTCCCCACAAATGGATGGGCGTAGCTTCATTGTTTGACTGTAGGGCGAACTGTTAGTAACTTAGCCCCAATTTTTGTGTGTGGATCTATTAACATCAATAAATGTATGAGTAGTGCCCCCATATCAACCATGGCCATCACACATTTTTATTATCTTCACTTATATATGAATCAATGAACCATATGGATTTGAAGTCTTAGACGTTCCTTCATCATTATTAACCAACATATTATGATTAAAAGACAAACCTAACGGATTTCAGCGACGACTTCCACTCCTTCTTTATCCCGATTCCATTTTCCAGCAAGCAAAACATTCACTCTTTCCCTGTTCGGACAATACTTAGCCAAATGAGGACCACCACAAGTCCAACAACCTTTTGAATTTCTATCCTTATTCTTTGACTTGTTTTCTTTATGTTCTTCCTTCATTGGTGCCTTCCCCTCATCATTGACATAGTCTTTACGATTCTCCCTTTTCCAGTCCCCTTTTATTTTCACCTTTTTTGTTGGATTTCTAAGTAGAAGGAACATCAGTAGTAGGTCGAGTCGTCCGAAAATCTACTAACGAATCAGAAGCAGCAATTCCCCCTAGCAAATCTTTGACATTCTGCCTCCAAAGTTTGTTTTGAGGCCAGCCTTGCTTACCCGAAATGAAATTATGTAATTTGTCCTCATCATAAGTGTGTTGAGATCAAAGTGGTAAATTTCTTAATATAAACCTGCATTGAACCCGTTTGCCTCAGTCTATTTAACTTATATCTTGCAAGCTAAGAGGCATTGCTAGGAAGAAATTGATCACACATTTCTTTCATAAACTTATCCCATGTATTTATTCTGGGTCATCCAACACTTACATCATCTGCATTTCGAGTCCTCCACCAAAGTTTAACATCACCCGTGAAATACTTTGTGGTAATGTTCAACTTGTCTGTTTGAGGCACCCTTGCAGCAGTAAAATATTAATCCATATCCCAAATGAAATTTTCTGAGTTCGTTATTCACTCTTGCGCCACCCACAGGCTAAAATCTGGAATTGTAACATAGACGATTCCCATGATACTTAGCGCCATGCAACAGCTGGACACAATTTGACAATGATCTCTCCGCGAAGGTTTTCATTATCTTTCTGTAGTCCTTCCAATTGGACCTTCGTAGCCTCACAAAAATTCAAAGTTTCAGCCACGTGTTCATCAACATATCTCTAAAACACATCAACGTCCCCTCGAATTTTGTTAGAGTCCAGTCTCAAATTGCATCAGAAGATCCACCAATGTTGGGTCATCTATTATTTCATCAGTTATCCCAACGAATTCTTCAACCCTGCGCACTATTTCCCGAAATTTTGTGTTCGTCACCATCGTTCAACCGCGCTCTGATAATAATTGAAAGAGGGTCGATTTTTCTAACACCACTCCTAGGAAGTCTATAAACTCTTGCAAACTTCAACCTTAACTCTCACGAATTTGGCTAATTATGGAAATACTTAACTTAGTATTTCTTAGGCAGTAAACAAAATAACAGCATAGCCAACATAGGGGAACTCTTCCCAACCTTTTATTAATATTAAATCAACAAAGGAAAAGACTTCACGAATTTGTCTAAGGTAAGTAAGATCTTTTTGCGTTGGATTCATTCACGCACACACCAACATGTTTAATTCAGCGAGTTTTGAATAGATTGGTTGATAAATATTGAAGTTCGTGATGAACAATCATTGAATTCTTGTTGGTTGAGTTGTAGCATGTTCTACTTGATTGGATTCGTATATCTGGTTTTTTTGGGGTCTAATATTTTGGGTATTGAGGTATTAGTGATTTTAAGTGTTTGGGGAAAAGATCCATGGAAGTTTAGAAGGTTTAGAGATGAAAAGTGGAGAAGAAAAGTCGAAACATGCGTCTGTAGGGCCTTTGGGCCCTCACCTCCCTTAGCCCCACAAGAAAGTCTCTGTCTGTAGGGCCTTGGGGCGGCGCTTCCCATGCCTCTCAGAGCGCCAAGGACACCAGGTTACCCTATTTATTCCCCATCTTTTCGTACTAGTTCCTAAGTGATGTACCCACATTTCCTAGTTGATTTCAACAGTATAAGGTACGTTTAAACATCATGAAATCATCCATAAACATGAGATCATGAACCTTGAATCCATAATCTATTTCAAGGAAAGTTAAGATCAAACTCAACGAAGTTAAGATTCAAGTCGAAAAGTTAAGGAGCAAGTCAAAGAAAGTTTTTAAACTTTTCCAAGAGTATTTAACAAACATGTTAACTTTTTTGTAAGGATGAAGTTACAAGTTAAGCAAAGAGTTGAAGTACATCCTTTAAAGATATATGATTGAACTAAGTATTATCCGAGGATTTGTTTCAAACTTAAGTAAAGAGTAAAGAGTTAGTTGAAGTTGTTTTCTTAAAAAGTATAAGGGGGAATAAGTATCCCCAAAGGGATTTTGAAATGTTTTCACATTTAAACAAGTAAGGAAGCTAAGTTTCCCAAAGAGCCTTCAAGATAGTTTTCAGAAAAGAGTTATAGCTTTACAAAATGAAGCTAGCTGGGAAACTATGATTTCCAAGAGGGTTTTTAAAGCTAAGTTGTGAGCACTAATCTCAAACTGCAGAATCAGTACGTTTTAAAATATAATAGCTAATATATTTTTTTTGAGTGGTATTGAGCACAGATGTGGGGGTGTGAGTTTCAGATTAACTCAAGTCTCCATGAAAACCATTAGCCATCATGAATAGAAAAGGGTCATACTTTTTAGATGAATCCATTTCACAGTTTACTAGTGGATCCATTAGGTAGTTCAAGTCCTATACACTGGAAGGTTTAGGATGGTCCTTGGCAGCGTGAGGTAAAACATTTTATCATCACTGTAATTATTAAGTGATAGTTGTCGATTAAAAAAACTCCCACACAATAGTTGCATGGTTCCTCAAGGGGTTCTGCTTTGTATGAATTGGCGTATGAGACTTCACTTATGCATTTCACGAATTGAATTTGAGAGGAAGCATGATATATTTTCTATATTATTAATACTATGAGTTTACATCATATTATTATGTATTTTTACGTATATTTTAGAGTTAATGGTATCTTTGCATATAAAGAGTTAAAAACCATATTTTAAACAGCTTTTATTATATTGCACATGTCTTTAAACTGATATATAATGAAATGATTAGTTCTTAGTTATTCATGAGCAGAGCAGAGCCAAGGTAAGTGTTCTTTCTTACTCTTTTTCAAGATTATGTTGTTTTAGCATTCCAACTCGCATACTCGTACATTCAATGTACTGATGCGAGTTGGCCTGAATCATATTATGATGCAAACACAGGTAACTTGGATCGACATTCCAACGCACCGTAAATCCAATGAGCATCTCATAGTTAGTTGGTGAGCCTCCCTTCATTCCGGAGGACATCTTTACCGTTCAGTTATCTTCTTTCAGTTTTCAATTGTTAGAATGATTGGGGGTCTTGTACCAACATCCATATTTAATTTAGAGGCTTCATAGACATATACAATTAGTTTCTTTAGTCTTTTCATATCTCTTGTAAACTATGAGACTTGAATTGCCATTTTGGCTTAGTATTATTTTAAAGTTATTTCTTGAGTTAAGTCTTCCGCTGAGTAAGTAAGCCAGTCCAAGGGTTTGCTTGGGGCTAGCAATGGTATCCGAGTTTCGGCCACGTCTAGGGTGTAGGTTCGGGACGTGACAAATCCACACAAAATGCACAGGGATTGGGGTAATTCTAATTTTCCTACAAGGCAGCATTACCCTGCAACAACTCGACTTCGTTTCTTCTGTACAAATAACACGATTGAGTATGAAGCTTGCTTCATGAGTCTAAAATGGCAATAAATTTGGGTGTGCAAGACTTGATTGTGTTTGGAGATTCAAATTTTTTTATTCGACAAGATCAAGGCGAATGGAAAACTCGACCCCTTAAGCTTCTTCCATAAAGACAATGTGTGGATTATCTTAACAAAATGAATTGGCAGATGCCTTGGCTACTTTGGCCTTAATGCTTTCATAACCTAGAACCACTTACATCACTCCATTGGATATTTAAGCTCAGGACCAACATGGCTATTGTAATAAAGTAGAAGTAGTTACAGATGGTGAGCCATGGTACTTAGACATCAAGAGTTTTTTGAAGACAAATAGATGCGCCAAACATGCCAGTAGAAGCCAAAAAAGAACTATTAACCGTCTGGCTAATGGTTTCCTTTTGAGCGGGGATGTTTTATATAAACGAACTCCAGATCTGAACTTGTTGAGGTATGTGGATGCTGAAGAAGCCGAGAAGATCATGAATGAAGTACATTTTGGAGTATCTGGACCACACATGAATGGATATGTCCTTGAAAGAATTTTACTATGTTCGGGGTATTATTGGCTTACTCTAGAACCTGATTGCTTTCGGTTTGTGGAAAAAATGTCATATATGTCAAATTCATGGTGATCTCATTAATTCACCTCCTTCAGAGTTTCACTCCATGGCCGCTCCTTGGCCCTTTGTTGCAGGGTGAATGGATGTCATTGGACTAATTGAGCCAAGAGCTTCTAATTGACATCAATTTAGTTTGCTCTCAATTGATTACTTTAACAAATGGGTAGAGGCGATCACTTTCAAAGCAGTCACTAAGAAGGCGGTCATGGATTTTTTCCATTCAAACATCCTTTTGTCGATTTGGTATCCCAAGATATATCATCATAGATAATGTTGCAGACCTAAATATCAATCTGATGAAGGAGGTATGTGAGCACTTCAAAATTGTGCACCACAATTCTACCCCATACCGACTAAAGTCCAATGGAGATATGCAGGCACCAAGCAAGAATATCAAAAATATTCTCTGTAAAATGGTTCAAGGCACCAGAAAATGGCATGCAAAGCTGCCTTTTGCACTTTTAGGATATCGCACAACAGTGCGCACCTCGATTGGTGCAACTCCTTATTCGCTGGTGTATGGGACTGAGGTTGTGATTCCAGCAGAAGTCAAAATTTCATCTCTTCGAATTATTGTCGATGCTGAAATTGAAGATATTGAATGGTTCAAAACCCGACTAGAGAAACTCACATTAATAGATGAGAAACAATTGATAGTCGTTTGTTTTGGTCAGCTTTATTATCAAATGATGGCTCGTGCACACAACAAAAAGATGAACCCCAGACACTTAAAAGTAGTCAACTAGTCTTAAAGTGCATTAAATTGGCAAGATCCATATCTTATCAAGGAAGTATTGTCCAAAGGAGCCCTGCACCCTACTAATGCGGAGGGAAAAATCACAGGCATAATATTTGATGCGGATGCAATCAAAAGGTACTACATATAATGCGTTCTAAGGTACTACGATAAGATTAGGGTTGGAAGAACAAGTGAATCTCTTCCAAAAAAGAATAAAAACAAATCCTCTCTTTGAAGTTTTGAACTACGTTTGACTTGATTCCAAAAAAATACGTAGGCAACCCTTCATGCCAAAAATAAATTGGTCTTCCACTATTTATAGAAAACGAGGACATTTTTTTTATTTTATTTCTAATATAATAGTGTAAGATTATAATTCTGTTTATGATTTTATTCTAGCAACCAGCATTTTGATCAACTCTCAAAATAACAGATTTAATGTGTCTTGCACACACTATTGATCATCAAAGGCAACATTGTTGGGTAAAAAAAAAGTTATGAGTGAAAACCCTTGAGGCACCAAAAGTTAAAAAAGATGAGAGAGTCTTATTGGTGAGAACCTTCATAGGAACCATAAGACGACAAAAGTGGAGATATTATCGGTGAAAATCCTGCGGTCACCTCAAGATAAAGGGAGAGAACATCATTGGAAGAAATCTTCAAAGATGATCATTTCTCGAAATCTCTGCATGAAAGACACATAAATCAATTGACGATGACTCGGATTTTGAGAACTAAGGAACTAAAACGGATCGGGGTCAAGTCCAAAGTACATGTCATGGTTCACTTAAAGTCGACATATGCCTCCAGATTAGTTCTCTTTTTCATTTTTCTTTAAAATGGAATGTTATTCCTTAAGTTCATAGTCTTTCTTGATCCAATCTTTCATACTCTTAAGTCTGATATTTTTCTAGTCTATTCGGCATAATCCTTTGATAAAATAAGGTAAAAGATTGCAAAGCTTATTGAGGGATTTCAAAAGGTAAAGCTGAGTATCTCAGTTGACATGCCATTGAGCAAGGACTAAAAATGCCTAAGATCTTCACTGAAAAATTGTGAAGGAACACGATATAGTCTCTTAGGTCATGAAAAAAAATAAAAAAGAAGAATTCATTCTTTGGGATATCAGTCGCACCACGATATTTGGTAATACCAAAGATCAATGCCCTTGAATTGACAAGAGGAAGCTTCAAAGGTTGTTCAACTAAGAATTTGGAGTCGAATCCGATTAATTGGTAAGGAGTATGTTCAAGTCATCAGAACATCAAGGCCACAAACCAACCACCAATTTAAATTAAAAATTTTCTTTTCCTTTTTCTTTTGCTCAACATACGAATAAAAGAAAATGCAAGATTACAAGTCAAAAATGAAACATCACAAAAGGAAGTCCTCCAAAGTCTTCACATGTTTGTTGTTTCATCTCATGCTATTCATATTCTTGCCTCTTAATTCGAGATCTTCGGGCAATATGCACCAATCTGAATTCCATGCAAAACGCGCATGACATTATTCATGTGCAACACGCATCCTTTTTTTTATATGCAATACCGACCCAGTTTGATAGAAAGGGATCATAGATTACTGAGCACAAGTAGCAAACAAGAACTGCAAAGAGTGTACACTAGCGGATTAGACAAGAGATGACGCACCAATGTATCATAAATATTAGACATGTATATCACGAGCTCCCATGTCCTTAAGAGGAGTACAGGTAGGGAGGAGCAAAATTGCGAGCAGAACGTATCGGGCTAACATTGTGTGTCCTGGCATCTGAACAATGTAGTGCCCACAAGAACGGACACCAAATTGATCGTGAAGGAAAGTGCCCATTGAGCACGGTATGGGAGTCTGTCCGTTTGAGTTCTTGTTGCAATCGTCGCACCAATCCTGATGAACAGAATATTGCAACGACGTTTCTATTCTGGGCAGGTTAAAAACACACAGGCGCTCAACAATTCAGTGGGCTAAATATACAACAACCGGATGATGTTACATTTGGAAAGCATGATACAACATCACACAAATCTATAGTTCAAGTTCCCATACAGCAACTAAATGGAACGATGAATGACCGTCTTATGTGAAAACTTCGGGGCAAATACAACGAGCTTACTCGGAGTGAGTGGCGCCTGTTGTCAGTGTTACTTTCGTAGAGGGCAAAAGTTACTTAGCGCAGACCGCCCGTGCCAGAGAGAGCAATTCAAGATTCTATATTATTTTCTTCACAGCGCAACCTAGAAGGAGATACAACATAAACACTGTTGTTGAACGTGTTATGATCCAAATGTTGTGTCGTGCCTACACAGCTCAGGGGAGTTAGTTGACTTTGTGATGACGTATAACCGGACCCAACTCAAGTTAAAACATGCACCTGAGAATGATCAACAAGCCGCCAAGAGAGAATGAAGATAAATCTCAGAGGTAACGGACAAAGCAAGTCGAACATCAAGAGGATAACCTAAGAAAAAAAATCAAATGGGGATCTTGTAACTCCTATAATGTAGAGAGACATAGTATTCTAGCTCTTTTATTTGTAACTATAGGAAGTAGATGATGACAAGCAATATGAAGCCAATCTTTTGACCACAATTTCTGATAGTTTCGGCTATCAAAGTTTCTCTAACTACCCTGATCAGATTTCCTTTTAATCAAGGATATGTAGATAACCTTTGAAGCAAGGTTCGGTCATCTTTTCAAAATGTCTTCATCAGTGTTTGAAACAGTAAACAATTAGCCACTTTGTTCACTTTCTTTGCTTGACAATTCTTCATGTTTCCAAGCAAAGAGGGGCATACTGTGAGCACCTAAATTTTGACGTGTTTATTTTACCCCTATAATATATAGTAAAGTATTCTTTTATACATATTTTTGGGTTGTTTTTATTATCATTTTTATTGGCCCAAATGACCCTTTTTTTTTAATTGGGCTGATTTTGATCAACTTCTGGTGGTCCAATCAATTTTCACCCTCCTCTACACAAATCCACAAACCATTCATCCTTTTCTATAGTCAAACTCCGTAGATCTTAGAAAATACAAATACGAATCTTTACTTTTTTTAAATTTTCGAAGTTTCGGTCATTGCCATCCCAAACCGTTTACATAAATATGTAGAGATCTTCAAGGGCTATCATTTGATATAAATTTTAGGTCAATCTTTTCTCCCTCTCAACCTCGGCCCAAATTCGTCATTATCATTTTCTTTTAACCATATAAGTCATTTTGGTGTCGAAATTTTAATTGTTTTGTTAATGTTCTTTAAGTTTATCATGTTGGTATTGTTGCTAGATTTTTGTTTTATTATTATTTTTTATTCTTATTTTTATTTTTCTGCCTTAATTTATTGTGTTTGATATTCAAAATAGTTTAGGCGTTTAGATTTTTTGTTAGTGGGCTGATTTTATTTTGATTTTTGGGCCTTAATGAAATTGGTCAACATTTTGGGTCATTTCAGAATTTTCAGATAGCCCATTAGTTATTATTCAATCAATGAATAAAAGATATGGGTCATCTAAAATGTTATTTGGGACTATTTTAAATTTTATGATGATCCATATAGCTATTATTAAATTTATGAATAAAAGAAATGGGTCATCTAAAAGGGCAAAACAATCTTTTAATTAATCTGGAAAAAAAAGGGGAAATTTCATTAGTCATCTTGGGTGGCACTTTAGGAAATTAAAGAGTCCAACTCATGCATTGACTCTTAAGTTTTCAAGAAGAGTGGGGGTTTAATGCTTAACACCTATTTAAACACCAATTCTTCTTTTATTTTTTTTTAAAAAAAAGAGAGAAAAGAAAAGAGAAGAACAAAATTGGACGACAGAAAAACATAAGAAAAAAAAGTCTTCTTCTTAAAAAAATCATCTTTGGTGGTCTTGAGAATTCAATTAAACTTGCTTCCATCAACTTTAGGTATTTCTTTCTACATTTCACAATTTAATCTTAAATTATTGTTTATGTTTTTTTTGTTAAGTTTTTTGTATTAAATTTGTTTGATTTAGTTAAGTCTATTGTGATTTTTATGTTTTTATGTTTATTATTATGTACATATACGTTTATTATAATTGGTGTTTGGTATAATTCTACTTTGTTATTAGTAAGTAGACTCATGTATTTGCTAAAAAAAGTAACAACCACAAAGTAAGAACCACAAGTCTTTTTTTAGTTTCTGGTCACTTTAAAAAAGAAATAAAAGGAGGGTTTTTTTGCGAAGAATGTAAAACTGGTCGTTTTACAAAAAAAGATACATCTGGTCGTTCTCCCAAAAAATGTAAATCTGGTCATTTTTTAAAAAAAATATATATAAATCTGGTCATTTTTGCAACAAATGTAAATTATCATTTTTGCAAAAAAAAAAGTGTGTAAATATGGGTTTTTTCATAAATTCTTTTCTTTTAGTGTTAAATAAATATATAAAATGACTATTAAAAAAAACTTACAAAATCAGCTAAATTGGCTTAGTAATCTAACTATTAGATAAAATTGACTATTTTACAATCTTCATTCAAAGAGATCAATGTGGCCATTTTGTAATAAACAAAATTTTAGTAAATGGTCATTTCTGAAATTTTAATAATATATTAAAAAAAGAAAGAAATTAAAACTAGTATAGCACTATTTATTTTAAAAGAAGGTTTTTCTTCTGTTGTTGTTATCGTCAAGTAGTAAAACTTAAATGTCTATTTTTTTAATTAAAAAAAATATTAATAAGCAATTTTAAAAAAAAAATCATTTTCTTGTCAATATGTTGCAACATATTCATTTATTCATGTTTTATCATAATTTAAAAAAAATGAGTAATTAATTATCAGTTTTTTTAAAAAAAAATTAATATCACCATATGTTTGGTTACTATCCTTGGTGTGTATTCTTTTCTAAAAAAGGGGTCTTGTGGGCGGTTACTCTCGTATGCCAATTATTTTTTTATAAAAAAAGGAAAAATGCACAATTACCCCCTCAACCTATGCCAGAAATTTCAGAGACACACTTATACTATACTAAGGTCCTATTGCCCCCTTAAACTTATTTTAGAAGTAATTTTCTACCCTGTTTTCGGCCTACGGAACTAACTTGAAAAAAAAGTCAATCAGCATTGGGCCAAAGATGTATCCATGGTAGGCCTCGAAAAAGAAAGGTAGTAGAAAATATTAATAAAATAAGTCAGGGGGTGGGGGTAATAGGACCTTAGTATAGTATAAGTGTGGTCTCTGAGATGTGATCGGGCATCATGTTGGGGGGTTATTGTGGGCATTATCCCTAAAAAGATAGTAATATGTAATATAAATTTAATTTTATCCAAACAATATATTTTTTAGCCAAATATAGTTAAAAAAGTGACGTGGCTAGAAAACCAAACCGGATCGGGAGCCTCATACCTTCCGTCGGTCAATAAATTTCTTACACAAATCTTGTTTGATAGACTAAAAAATAAAAGAGTTTGTTCTTAATATTAAATAAGGATTTATCATATAACTTGGAACACCTAAAAAATCCCATTTTCAAGTGGCGATTCTAAAACAAACATGTCATATCCTTAACAATTGTAAAATAAATAAATGGAAGAGGTGGGACAGATCTGAAGACTCTGCTTGGGACCCTTTTTAAATATTCGAGTTTTGTACATTGACTGTATTTGGCTATTTTGATTATTTGAATAAAATTTGTGTTTGTTGGCTATTTTATTTATTCATTATTTTGATATAATGCATTATATATAAATTGTCTCTCTCACACTACCCCCTAAGTCTGAGATTTTTGTTACACACTGTGTGTGCGGATACGCTCTGTTGGACTTATGTCTAGGAAGAGTTAGTGTGCAGTTACGGTCCTAATTCTAGCTTGTCACACATGTTAGGCGGGATTGGACCACCAGTTAAGCCAGAATAGCTCTTCTACCGGTATATCACTACTTGTTTTAAAAGTAATATATCATTACTTGTTTTTTAATTTTTTTCTTTTGTTGTTGTCGTTTTCAAGTAGTAATACTTAAATGTCTATTTGTTTCTTCACATTAAAAAAAAAAGTTAATAAGCAATTTGCAAAAAAAAGAATCATTTTCTTGTCTATATGTTGAAACATATTCATTTGTTCATGTTTTATCATTATTTAAAAAAAATTGAGTAATTAATTATCATTTTTTTAAAAAAAAATAAACATCATCATTATGTAGGTTTACGTCATTGAGCGATTCTTTTTCTGAAAAAAAAGGTTGCTGTGGCTGTTTTACTCATAGGCCCAGATCAATTCTTTTTTTAAAAAAAAAAAAGAAATAGTAACTAACAAAATTTAGTTTTATTCAAAAAAATATTTTTAGCCATATAATTTATATAAGCGACCATGCTAGAACCACGGAGGATCGGGGGTACACTCATACCTTCCATCCGTCAGATAGAATTTCTTACTCAAAATCTGTGTTTGTCGACTAAAAATAAAGAGGTTTTATTCTTATTTCCCATTTTTAAATTTAGGATTATAAGATGATTGGAAACACCTAGAAACCCAATTTGCAAAAGAGCGACTTAAAGACGAAATCGTCATATCTTATAATTATCAAAAACGATATTGTATCTCAACACTTAACATGAGCAGGAGGANGCAATGGGGTCCCCAGAAAAGGCTTAATGCAGTAACACTTGGCTAAGTCCACCACCCCTCAAACGATGAGTGTTATGTTATTATGAGGAGGACCCCACCCTAGCGTAAATGAAGAAACAGATGGCCCCCGGGGTTTCCCCTTGACAGAGCGCCCCAAGGCTCAAATCAGGCTCAATCGGCAGACAAGGTCAAGGCGAACAAAGGTCGGAACTTAGGGTAACAAAATCAGGAGGGTCATTACTGTCAGAGAGGAACTACAATCGCGACAAACAACTTAACAGAAATAACTATGGTATAGAAATGAAGGAGTGAGACCCTCTATGTCCTCCCAGAAATGTGGAATAGTTACTACTAAGGGGATGAGGTGTATATAGTATGGCGCGAGGTTGAGGATCTGTTGCACAAAATGATGAGGAGGTTCCGATGCTAGTGATGGAGACACATAAAGAATAAGGGGTGATTTAGCTAGTCTTGGGCAAAAAGTTGATAACACGCAATTCGATTAAGCAATATCGATTGCAAGGGCCAATTATCTGCGACAGTGAACACACGGACAACGGAGGCACTACCTTCCTAGCAACACTGTCAAAACCCAAGAATGATTGCCGCACGGTAGGCAATCAACTACTCGGGAGGGTGGTAGGCAAACCATGACCCGAACCAATGCATCGGCCGAGGAAAAATGTGAGGGAGAAAGGATAATGATAGGTTGGGTAAAGGGCCTAGTGGGTGATGAAGAGAGGAAAAGTAATGGAAAAGATGACAGAGCACCATCAAGGTAATTCCCTGCCTAGGGCCTCCACCACCTTTCCCGTAGTACAAGAGCCTCACACACGATAAATCATTAGCTCGCCAGCGCGGCACCCGGAGAAACCCAGACACCTAGGGATGTATAGTACAGAGCGGCGTCAAGTGAAGTAATGTAACTTTCGCGAACTTTAGCAATGTACCCTGTGAACTTAGAACAATGCCGCAGGTTACGCCAAATTTATGAAACCGATCTGGTCACAAAAGAAAAGATGGTAACTTTCGAGGATTGATGATAGACTACAACATTGTAGTGCTATCGCTACTAGATCCCTCGTACAAACGAAAGACAGATCGTGGTTTGCGTTCAAGATCCTTAACAGTTGGGTCATTACATTTCTCGAGAAAGCATTATGTGATCTGGGGGCAAGCATAAATCTCATGCCCCTCTCAATTTACAAGAAGTTGGGGATTGTGGGGACTGAACACCCACTACGATGCGGCTTACTGATGGCCGACTAGCCGAACAGTGAGAAAATAGAAAACTAAACAATGTGCTGATAGGATACTCCATGATGTTGCTAGTAAAAGTGGAAATCATTCATCTTTCCGGCTGGATTTTGCATTTCTTGATTGTGAGGGATTTTTGAAGTGCCTCTTGATTCTTGGTAGGCCATTCTTGCTACCAGGGTAGTAAGAGCCTTAGGTTGATATGGAGAAGGGGACAGATGATTTCCGGGAATAATGAAGAAGCGACTTCACATTTGTAAGACCATGTGGCAGAGTGGGAACTCCATAGAATCTGCCATCGACCACAAGAAAAGATGAGAAGGAGACTGAACAGAAAAATGCAAAACAAGAGTTATGGTGGGGGATTTGGTGTTTGTAGACAGTTCTGGGGTGCACTGTCTTCGGGCCAGCTCAAGTCCAAAATGGCAGGCCATATTTGATTACCCAAGTATTCCCTCATGGACAGGTTGAGTTATACTCAACAAGGAGGGAGTGATGGTTTAAGAGGAAGAGGGGACAGAATAAAACTCTATTTTGGGCAGAAGCAAGCCAAGGAATAAAGTAATAAAGGCGTACCATCTTGCTGAAGTCTGAGTAATCAAGTGTCCCCAGCGTCCGCGACATTAAATCAGGCGCTGTTGGGAGGCAACCAATACTATCGTTTTTTAATATGGTAGCATTTTTTTTCTATAATGGGGTTTTAAATTGCCGGCACATCACCAGGAAATTCTGCAGAACACTTACTTCACAGTAGCCATGACGGATACAACGAGGACCGTGTCGTAGGCATCGTGTCACACCAGGTACGTTAGTTCTGTCATTTTGAATATTAGGGCACCACACGACGGAACCTACGACGGCCGTCACAGATGCGACGGACCGTCGTCGAGGAACCGTTCGCGGTGATAATGAAATTACCCGACCCGACCCGGCTGGAACCCTTTTCACAATTTAACCATTGATACTTCCACCCCCCCCCATATTCCACCCCATTTATTCCTTATTCCTCATCTCCATCCTTCTTTCAACTTCCACACTTCTCCCTCACTGCTCATTGCTCCCAAGAATCACATAAGCCTTATTCATTATCATCTACGTCGGTGTCTACTTGCCAGAATCATTCTCCATTGCTCTCTTCTCCCATTCAAAGGTATGTGTCTCTACATTTATACTATTATCTTGCATTTTGGTTTTTGTAGTTAGTATTAGCATTAGTTTTTTTAGTCGTATACGTTTCCTTTATTGCTTATGTCTAAACCTAGGTTCAAAATGTCATTATGTGCCATGTTGATAACCAGCCATAGGGATTTTGCTTTGGTTAGTTTCTTAGGTCGTGGGTATAGACTAAATATAGGTCAATCACTACACAACCAAGTGGGCTCATCGGGGATGCATAGGGTACCCCCCAGTTCTAACACTGCTACTCAGAACGAGACCCCGATGACGCGCCCGTCGCACACACGACAGACCGTCATAGGGTCGTTCAAACAAGCACCTAGCACCCCTGCTAAAGTCGCCTGTGACGGACCGTCACACCCACGGAGGTCCGTCCTGCACGACCGTCATGGTTGTCAGAGACCTGTTTCTAAGGGTCTCCCACATTTTCAAGTGTCCTACGACGGACTCTTACGACAGACGTCGTACTACGACAGTTTCGTCCTGCTTGACGTCTGCATGGTCAGGAGACTCCATGATAAGGGTCTCTCAAACATTTCTAAGTGTCCTAACGACGGACTCTTACAACGGACCGTCGTACTCACGACGGTCGCCTGCTGTGACCGTCATGATGGTCAGAGACCCCTCTGCAGGTTCCTTATATATACATATACCAAGTATAACACGACGGACCTCATGAAGGCCCGTCATAGTCACGACGAGCCATCATCGGGTCCGTCGTGTGATACAGTTTCAATATTAATAACACACTGTTTCAAATTTAATGTAATGAGCTTGCCTGTCTTGTTGACATTACTCGTACTAATAGTGATCCTTTGCAGGGGTACTATCTACTATGGCACCCAAGCAAGAACGAGGCCTAGCACGCGGGCGATCCAAGTCTGTGTCCGTTTGCACGATTGATCATCGGGTCTGATATGAGCGGGACCCTGAATATGTGCTCCCAGGCACCTCGCCCCTCCCTGCTACACAGGCCCCAGAGCCACACCCAAGAAGGTGGTGTCCGGCGTAGTCACTGCCTCACTGTCTGATGAGGAGCGCACACTGACCGGCACACCCTCTAGGTCAGCCACAAAGAGGAAGGAGCGTCTGGCTCTTAGGAGTATCCTGGTCAGCGGGGAAGCTTCAGGATCTGCTGAGGTTCCGCCACCCGCCACTGACTGCAAGCGTCAGCCTCGTCTGATGAGGCTCGTGTAGTTCAGATCTACATCGGCGCACAGTTCAGGTCCCACCCCAGCCGCTGACAAGCCAAAACCGGTGGTTTTGTGCGACGGACAGTTTCAAGTTTACTTCGACCGCAAAGTTCTTGACCGATATACAGTAGTATGGCTCGCACACTCACCCTGGAAGCGAGGGTACTCACAGGGAAGCCTTCCCAACGATGCGGAGATTCATACTCTAACTCTCACACAGGCATCGCTTAGAGGGACAGCACGTCCATTGAGCGATACAGCGAGGAGATGGTCCGAGACGTTTCTACGCGTTCCTATGTAGCGACTCTCCGATCACAGACAGCGCCGGCGGGCTGCTCCGACTAAAACAGGCCCCATTGGAGCAGGTTCGAGTCCGGGGCGTGCAGTTGACAATTTCCCTGCCAGCACATCCGCCGGTTCCTATACGGCGAGAGTGGCAAATGCTACTCGGACCCCCATCCTGTCGAGTTTGACTATCGCTGGCACATAGTGAAGGATGGACAGTTCCTGCGAGAGTCAGCACAAGGGAGACCACCAAGAGGTGAATGGCCCGCCCTCACCTATCAGGCGACTGAGAGGGTGCCGATTGGGTCACCGAGCAAGGGGGCCATCAGAGGCCAACCTCAAGTTCGTCGCCAAGTTTTGTGGCTGCTCGTGCGTTCACGCCTTTCCCCCACAGCTGCCGATAAAATAGTCACTGGGATCGAGCGAGTGCTGATGGCGGCGATGATAGCCGGGCTTCGAGGTGGAACTATGCATGGCTTCTCAGGCAGTCATGCACGAGAGGGCATTCAAAGTCACTACCACCTACCCTTCGGTGCATGATCTTGCCCTTTGCAGGTCTGCAGGTGTGCCCATATGGCAACAATAGATCAGTTGAGGATCCCGCCGGGTCACGTTGACGTCGGCCTCATCAGAGACGAGGCCAATGAGTTGGGCCCCACGTCGAGGGCCCCGTCCAGAGCTGCCACCACTAGCGATGATCTTGCGGATACGGGGCCAGGCACGGCCAAAGCTACACAGGCATCCACGGACACTACCCCGGTCGAGTCTATCCCGAGTAGTAGCACAGCCCCTACCGACACCGGCCCCGCTTGCTGAGTCCAAAAATGGAGGCACAAATGGCCACTCTTTGCATCATATCCAGCCGTGGATGCAGAAGTCTATTGCTGAGTCTGAAGCCGCGTATGGAGAGGCAGAATGCAGCGGAAGATTGCTGAGGTAACCAACGCCTAGATGCCTTTGAATTGAGAGTATTAGCTGACAGCCCTCCGGTAGATGTGTCGCTCTTACGGCCTGCAGTGGACAGTCTTCGTGCAGACATCGACACGATCCTAGAGGCAAGAGTGCCGGAGTCTGTCGAGCCTGCTGAGGATACGTTATTGGCGGCCCTGTTTCCTACTCCAGACATTCCCCATCGTCCCGAGAGAGAGTGCCAAGAGGGACGGAGGGGGTCGATCAGAGGATGAGGCGCGAGCAAAGAAGAAGGAGGCCGAGAGACTGGAGGCCGCGAGGAGAGCCTCAACGCTGAGGCGGAGGCAACACCAGATCAGAGCATCGCAGATAGAGGCTGGGGCGTCCTAGCTCCCGCAACTGTAGAGACAGCAGAGGCACTACTGAGGGTGCGGGTTGTTGCTGAGGACACCACTGAGGGGCGTCAGATGGCAGAGGATGTGGGTTCTGGGAAACGGACCCACCAGCTATTGATCGACGGCGCTATGCGCCACAGGTTTGCTTCACCTACCCTTCTAATTCTTAGATTTTATGCATTGGGACAATGCATGCTTTTGTTGGGGGTGGGGTAAATGGAAAGTGAGTGTTAGGGTGAAGTCTGAGTAGCCCAACTCACTATCCTCTTTTGGGATTTTCTTGGCCTGAGTCTTTTTCCCCAAAAGACTGTTATTTTTTTTGTGTGAACCGCATGTTTATATCTTTTGTACATGTTTAATTCTAGAGCATGA
Source organism: Solanum habrochaites (assembly GCA_027704765.1). Lineage (NCBI taxonomy): Eukaryota > Viridiplantae > Streptophyta > Magnoliopsida > Solanales > Solanaceae > Solanum > Solanum habrochaites. The sequence continues at coordinate 15,480,402 of JAKWJA010002496.1, forward strand.
TAGCTAAAATGATATCTGATAAAATGAAAATAACGCATGACAGAGCATAGTAACAAATGACAATTGTGTGGCTTAAGCGTGAATCGAGTTACACCATTGCATTACCCTAAGTCTTTAATTCAAACTAGGTGTCTAATAACTTGGTATAGTGATGGACATGTTAAGTGAGAGGTGAGGAAATTTGAATAGTCCACTATTGGTACTGAGCTAGAACTTGCCTGGTTTAGTCCTGCTAAAAGTAAGTCTGTTTGTAACAAACAATTAGGAAAGGATTCATAGGCCCTTATTCAAGAAGCCCATTTCTAACCCAAAAAAGAAACCCGAAGAATGAAATTTTCCTTCTTTGATCCAAATAAATCTGAGCTTAAATTAGACCTTTCTTTTCACCCTAATGATCTTTTCGGGGGAACAATGTTAATGTGGCCCTGTCCTCCTTGGACATGTGCACCTCAGCTTATGCCAAAAGCAATAAGTTGAGGGTGTAGTACAGTAAACAAACTTCTTTGTCCCGAGCCCAAATTTGGGTATTGTGTACCTTGATCATGGCAAAGCCATGGTTGAGGTGGCTATTATGAGGAATGCTCTGGAAAGTGGGGTGATTAAGAACAAAGAGAGAGAAGAACAAAAGTAAAGTGATTCAGAATAGTTGAAAGAAAAGTAAAGAAAAAGAAAAAAATACTTACACAAAGAAGAAACAAGAGAAAATTTTGCAAGGGGAAAAGAGTATGGAAAACTGGTGCGAGTAAGATGATAAAAAGGGAAGGTTTAGCCGATATGTCAAGGAGGGAAAAAAGTCACTAACGTATATCTAAAAAGTACCTACCAACCCTGAGCCATGTTACAAGCTAAAAAAGTCCTATCGTGATCCTAAGGGTTGTATAGCGAACTTAAGGCAGTGGAAAATAAGGGAAAGCTTATGGAAATAGGTATGAATGAGTGGTGACTTTGTTCTGAGAGCGGAGTGTTGAAATGAAATGTAATCCTTATACTAAACTGAAATCATTGTGGTGAAAAATGAGGATTTTTGTTCTAAAGTGAGGAACATAGTTGCAATACCAGAATTGTTAGCACCTCGGTGAGAAATTGAAGAGGATAGGTGTTAGTGCATGGTGATCTGTGGTCATGTTCGAATCCCACAAATTCAAGCCTAATAGTGATAGCATGCATAGATTGATGAGATTAATCGGGATTGATAGCCAAATGATGCAAAGGATAAAACATAACACTATTGTACAAAGATTTTGTAGTGAGTCATAGTGCGTCTCTTGAGGACAAACAACGAAAGTTAAGTTGAGGGTGTTGATTATACCGTGGCTTCACGGTTATAATTAACTTTTTCCTTAATTTAGTGGTCAAAAAGCCTTTTGTGCTAATTTTTATAAAAGTTTTTCTTGTTTTGAGGAAATCTGTCCAAAGCCAATGCGAGATTTGAGAGAAAATGCAAAAGAGACCACCTACGGAGCTATGACGGCCGTCTGCTTGTGACGGTGTAGGTGGAGCGTAGGAGCTGCTGAAGGAAGAGGGGAAGTCTGACAAGTGTGGATTACGAAGCTTGTGAGGTCGTTGGCTATGACGGTCCTCCTGCATGGTTGTCGTGAGATCAGAGAAGTGATCCAGTACCCAGATTCCAGAGTTGAAGTTTTTGGAACGAGACCCTCGACGGACCGTTGTGCCTATGACGTCCGTCACACTTGCCGTGAGCGGAATGAAGAAGCAGCAGAAGAAAATTGCACCAAGTATGGGACGACGGAGTCCGATGGTCCGTTGACCACGACGGTCCGTCGCGTGGTCCGTGACCACCCGCTTTTGGCAGATTTCCAGGTATTAGAACTTGTTTAATTAGGTTTTTTTTTTATAATATTCGAAAAACCTCTTTTTGAGGTTAGACACCTGATAGTTAGACTCTAATTATTGAACTCTTGTAACATTGTATGTTGAGATTCTGTAATCATTAGACTTTCGTTGGATATGACTACTTGAGAATTCTTGCAGTTTTTTGGTGATTAATCAAGAACTTTTGGATTTATTCTTTCTCATTGAAGTAAGTACATGAATCTTATTTAATATATTTGAATATTGTGTTTATGGCGATGAGTAACTAAACTCCATAACTAGGGTTGTGGGAACCATGGCAAATAATGAGAAAACCCTAACTAAAATAACATTCTAGAAAAGTGTCTTGCATGTATTAATAATTCTTTCGCTTAGAAGTCTTTTTAACGGATGGCTAAGTTAGAACTCGCCTTAATGCTACTTCCGGACCAAGGAGGTAGATAATAGGAAAAGAATATTAACATAGATTTAGTGTATACTATCTAATAGGCTAGTATTGATTGGACGAGTAATAAATTAGTCAAATATCGATAATGTTAATATGAGAGGTAAAGAAAGGGTTGAAAGCAACACACGTAGCCGGACCAAGGTGCGGAGTGAGATTTTAATGCCGGACCAAGGATTTAGAAATACATAAATATCACTTTGCATGCAAGATACTAGGAAAGAATTGTTATAGTGAATTACAAGTTTGAACCTGTTGGGAACACGTAAACCTAGTTAATGATTAATTATTAAACCCAACTTCAAACTGTTAAGTGGCTCTTTCAATTAGTTAGCTCTTTTTACTTATTAGGAAATACAAACCCCCCCTATTTCTTTTATGTTTTTCTTTCTAAGGAAGTTATCAACCAACAATAGTAATAACAAGTTAAGTTAGTCTAGACTATTTTCCTGTGGGAACGATCCAACCTCACTAGTTGGGTTATTTATTGACGCGGCCTTTACTTCATTTGAGAGTAAGTTTGAGCGTATCATAACAAAACTCTGATGTCTCCGCTTCCGACCGCCACAGGGAAAGCGTAACAATGCCCTATCACCTGTCTCCCGTTGCCCTTACCATGTTGCGCTGCCAGTAGTTCCCATTTGCCCGCGTACCCCGGCCGTTTTGGTGACCCACTTACCTCGGCCACCACGTCTCCAAGAATGGCGCGACTCTCCCATGGACCACCTACTATGATTATTGGGGGTCTGTAACTTGTTTTGGACAAAACCTCCTAATATGTCATATCTCCACATACATAAACACTCTTGGATCAAGCATAGGTCTCGGTGAGAACGACGAAGTCTGGGGATATAACTCCAGACTCAGAGAATGTTGACCGGTCTGCGATGGACCCCCAGCTACAGCTGTGCAGTGAAGACGGAATAGGTCGGGCTCGATCCTCCTGAACTCTGCCCTCTGGGTAAGAACACTAAAACTCACTCCTTACGAAACTTCTTAGTTGCTGATGACATGGTGAACGTCATCTGGCTTCACTCCCTCCACCTTTATTACAAAGTCTACCACTTCCTGAAAGGATTTTGCCGTAGCAGCTACCTGTAAGGCTGAAATCCGCAAATCTGACCTCAACCTTCACAAAACGGCGAATCCGACTTGTGAGATGAAGCAAAGCTTGGTGGCATACCTGGATAATGCACGAAAATTAACCTATACGCAGTGACCGTCATCCTGCCTTGCTCTAGGCTCAGGAACTCATCTCCTCCTATCCCTCAAAGTCGGGGTATAACTTCTCATAAATAAGCTAGAGAATGACGCTAAGTCATAGTGTGGTGCCTGTGTGGTTGACACTCAACATATGACCCCCACATTTTGGCGTTTCCCTGAAACTGATAGGTTACAAACTCCACCGCCAAATCGTTCCACTATGCCCATTTTATGTAGTAACTCATGACAATCAACCAGAAAATCGTAGCATCTCAGATTCAACACCTTGAAGACTGGAGGTTTCAATTTCAAGAACTTATGAAAAAGTTCATACTGATCACATGTAGTCAAACGAGGGAACGTGCCTATTTCCAAGAGGCATCCATGCGGGGAGACAGCATGCATGTTGTACCCCCGGAACCTGAGGTGCTGGTGCAGAAAACACTGGAGGTGTGTGGCCCTGATCAGATAACCCGCTAAGATAAGCAAGAAACCGATTATCATCTATGGGGTAGGTTGGGGTAGTAATCTTCATTCTTGCCTTGCTCATTCTCCCTTCCTCACCTCTCTTACTACTTCCTCAGTCGGTGGAGGAGTCACCGACCCTAGTACTAGATGGGCCAGGTGCTTGTCCTTTCCTCTAGAGGATGTCACTCCCGCGCACCTTACTACGGCGCTCTTTCCACCTGCTCCTCTCCGAGCTACAGCCCAGTGGCTGGCTCAGACGCATCTTGTCCTTGCCGGTGTTGGTGTTGGCGCAGTCGTTGCTCTAGTTCTAACCATTTGCGAAATAGAGTGAAGATGGTCAGATAACCAATTGAGATCACCTAGATACCATTGGATCAAGTAATAGCACGAAAGAAATAAGGAATGGAATTTTCCTAAAGTCCTATAGCTCTCAAAGAAAAGTAAAGGCGTCCCCCTACCGTTCCTCAAGAATCTACTAGACTCGTTCTTGTGTGATGAGACCAACACCTAATGCTCTGATACCAAGTTTGTACGACCCAAACGAGCCGCGAGTGGGCACCCACATTTACTTCCTATGTGAGCGAACCAACCAATCTAATCCAACATTTCAACCAAAACAGAAAATAATGCGAAAGACTTAAACTCATTAACGAAATCAATTAAATAACTTCTAAAATTTATCCATACTATCCCAAAAACCTGGAAGTCATCATCACAAGAACATCATCCTCAAATTACTAAATCTAAGAGTATCTAAGAAACTAAAATAAGTAAAAGAGATGGTCCATGTCCGAACTTCAAGACATCAAGACGCGAAGGAAAGAATCCAGTCCGAGCTTGGAACAATAGCTCACCCTGAATCTGATTATGCTGAAGTCTGGATAGAGTTGCGGTTGAGCCGAAGTCGATGGCACGTTTGCTGCACTCCACAAATAACAAGAAAGAAAGATACAAGTAGGGGTCAGTACAAAACACAAGTACTGAGTAGGTATCATCGGCCAACTCAAAATAGAAAACAATATATTTCAGATAATAACATAAAATCAACTAATATTCTTAACAGGTGACAACAACATTTACCATAACCCTTGGCCATAACACCAAGCACAATCTATGAGGACTCAAGCTCCACACCATACTCATTTGGGAAACAGGTTCTTTAGATTGAGTATATGAACATATTACAAGATTTCATCTTTACTATCCTGGTGTCGGAAATGTGACACTCCGATCCATTACTATCCTGGTGTCGGAACGTGACACCCGATCCATTACTATCCTGGTGTCGGAACGTGACACCCGATCCACTACTATCCTGGTGTCGGAACGTGACACCCGATCCACTAATACTACGTGTCGGTTCGTGACACCCGATCCATTAACCTCATTCTTTTAGTTCATCAAGTCTTCTTTTATGCCAAGACATCATCATTCTAATTCATCACAATTATATAATCAATCATGCATGCACACAATTAAGCATATAGGAGACTTTACAATACTACCCAATACATATCATTCGCTATTAAGAGTTTACTATGAAATAGCATAAACCATAACCTACCTCCACTGAAGAATTCGTGATCACGCAAGCTACTCCTCAAAATCTTCGCTTTCCTCTTCGTTTCTCTTCTCTCGTAGTTGCTCTCTCTCCCCTCTTCTCATTGTTCTTTCTATTGGTCTTATTCAAACCCTTTTTCTTTACCCTAATTGTAATATAATTAAGTATAAAAGATGATAAAAATAACCCTCTATTTATTTCAAAGTTATCTCCTTTAACCCCCAAGTAATTGAATTATTAACATTAAACCACTAACTTTATAATTATAAGCAGGAATAGTCCAAAATTCCCCTTAAAACATTTGACAGAAATTCGACCCAGTCAAGGTTACGCAGCCTGTGACTGTTCGTCGTGCCTACGACGGTCCGTCCTGCAGAGTCGTCACAGAGTTCAGAAACTCAATCCTATGGAAAGGTTTGTGACGGTCCGTCGTGCCAGCGACGGTCCGTCGTGCCAGCGACGGTCCGTCCTGCCATTCCGTCGTGACGTTCAGAGAGTCGATACTCAGTACCCAATTTTCCGATCTAAGGTGTTTGGCAACGAGACCCCCTCAACGGTACCGTCGCGCCCAGACGGTCCGTCGTGGCATCCGTCGACCCAGACAGTTATACCAGAAGAACTCTCTAACTCAAAACGACTCAATAACACATGTCGTTGCAATTAACTCTAATGAGGTTTTTATGTATAATATTTTATTGATATAGCCGGATTAATTTTCATATGCACATTCAGATATTGAAAAAAAGAAAAATTACATAAGTGGAGGGTCTTCTTTATTTAATAATTACCACTTTTAAGTATATTTTTTGATTTATTACCATTTTTGTCAACTTTTAGCAAAACTTAATTATTTATACTTTTAAAAAACAACGGTCAATAATATTTAATACATTGTAAGACAACACTAATCATAAGCAAAATTCTGTTTTAAAAATTTTCATAAAACTTAACATATGTCAATAACAAATGAATTATTAGTATTTTTAACACAGATTTAATATTTTTTTTCTCAACACTTATTTATAATTTTTATGTAATACAAAGGGAATGTTAGTAGTATTTTTAACACACAGTTTTTGTAGCCCGATATATAACTAGAAAAATTCATAACAATTCTACATAATACTTAGACAGGTGTTAAACGTAGTTAGAATTAGAAGACAAAAAGAATGATCCAAATTCTGATTAGTTAGTAAAAACTAATTCATCTGTCGAAAAGACAAAAAAAAAACTTCATTTTTATTCATTATTTCTGTAGTCTTTATCATACGGGCCTAAACTTTTTGCAAGTCTTCATCTTGTGTGATTCTTGTTGTCCACAATTTTTATGTGTAGAGTGGATGTTCAATTGAAAAACATAAATTACTTAGTGTAATATACTTTTTAATTCGTTAACACTACATATAATTTGTATCAATAATTAATTAGACAAGTATCTAATCGTTGACACATTGAATTGACATAATAAACTGCCAAAATTATTTAAACTTGAAATCAAAAAAATCTATTACACTGACATTAAAATTGAATATTAGATGAAGTGAATAAACATGAATGTAAAATGTAGACACGAAAGAGCACTATGTGATTGAAATTAATATAACTTGTCCAACAATTGATTAACAAGTATCTCAGTAATAACAACATCCAACCAATACAACTGCACCAAAATGATTAACTGGTTATTAAAAGTGATTACACAAATATTTTTAAAGTTGAATAGAAGAGGAATTATGCATGGATAAAATAACAAAAAAAAATGTAACTAATAAAAAACACCTGACAATGATATATAGAGTGACTTAAGTTATATCAATAAAGAAGTAAACGAGTAATTAATAGTAAACAGTAATTAAACTACAAATGAATTAAAATTGCGGTGTTAAAAAATGTATTACCCACAATGTAAAGTGAATTCTAAGAGAAAAATAATAATGAAACAGCGTTAACGAACGAAAGACCAAGAACAAATAATTGATAGACTGAATTTAAACGGTATTATTCATGAATTAAAATTATGTATTATAAGTATCTGATAAATTACTTTGGTTGTATCTTATTAAGCACATGAGTTGATGTTTGCTATAGATTGTGCCTATGTTATAAATGTATTACAAAGTTTTTTACTAAAATTTTTTTGGTTGATACACTATAAAACAAGAGTGGAAGAGTGTGATGTGAGTGAAAATTTTAATAGTATTATAAATGTAGTGGGTCATGATGGAAATAAATTTAATATCATTACGAAACATTATCTAATACAACTTTAATACAATTGAAGATATAGTTTCTAAACTTCACATTTTCGAATATTAAACGAATTATTTCTCCGAAAATCTAAGTTGGAAAGGTAATGTCAAAAGCCTGCTTCAAAATGACATATAAACTTCAAATGAAATTTCCATTATTTGTAGGAAAACGACGCGATCAATGATGTGAACTCATGCTTGTGTAATTTTAAAAAAATTTCCCTATTTTTGTTAAAAAAATATAATTTTGTACAAATTTTTGATTTTTCAATTGCTCTTTTCATCTTATTTTTAAATAAAAATAGTGACGTATGGGCAAAACTTGAATTGAGGATAATTATTTAGATAAGAAGTTCAAAGAAGAAGAAAAATAAAAAAAAAAAGGAGGAAGATGAATAAAGTTTGCGAAAGAGACGAAGAAATAGAAGAGTAAAAAAAAGAAAGAAACAAGAAGCAGAAGAGTAAAAAGAAAGAAAGAGACGAAGAAGCAAAAGAGTGAAAAGAAGAAAAGGAAAAAGAGTTGAGAAAGAGGCGAGAAAGAGAAGAGTGAAAGTTTAGAAGAGTCGGATAAAAGAGTTTTTTATAATATCAAAAAAAAAATATATAATTTAATTAAAAAAATTATGTTTGACCTATGTTTGATAAATATTCAGGGAAAGAGATGAATATCCCTCAACTTTGTGCATTAGACTGATAACCCGCGTTATTAAAAAGTGGATCATATAGCCCTTACCGTTATACAACGGACTCACATATATCCCTGCCGTTACAAAAATGGCTAACATATACCCTTTATTAACGGAAAGTCAAAAAAGGTAGTTTTATATTTATATTTATTAATTTATTTTTTTTTTTAAAAATTATTTGGAGTTATATATGATTTCGTTCTATCAAAGTTTTCAAGATATATTAATTTTTTTAATTTTACCCTTAAATTATTTTGGACTTTTTTATTATAATTTATTGAGTTTCTTAATCTTATTTGTTTTTTCTTTCATTCCTAGTTTATAGAAAAAATGTTAAAACTATTTTTTTATGTGGTTTGTATTTAATTCGTATTCAGAAGCAAAAATTGGTATGTACAATAAGTTTACAAGAATATTGTGATGGATGAAACATAAATAAATTTGATTATCAAAATAATAATTATACATTAGTCATTGAAACAATAAAAAATAAAATCAAAAATAAAAATTATATTTGACGACTGTTTAAATTTACTCATATGGATTATAGTTTTAGAAAAAAAATAAAAAATTTAGATTAAAAATTAATTTTTTTCATTTACGTTAGAGGAAAGGGGTATAATGTGAGCCATTGTGTTACACAAGTAGGGTATAATTATATGAGTCAACTTCATAACAAGGGTTTTAATCAGCTCAAATGACAAAAAGTTGATGGGTCTGCTATATCAGGACATTTTTTACCAATATTAAACTGTTTATTCAAATTTAAACATCTAGATGTTAATATTCAGATTTAGACAAATTAATTTTAATGAAAACAATTGAGGCCTAAGCCTAATGATATAAAGTCGTAAATAGGTGTTGTAAGTTAAAAGGGTATTATAATAATTTAAACATTCAAAGTTATTGTTGATTCGCTTCTTCTCCAAAAATCTCTCCATTGTATCTGTCAACGGTTCAACCCTATTGTATCTACGTGAGTAATATTTTCAGTGGCAGTGATGAATAGGTCGATGGCAATCTTGCTAACTCTAATCCAACTTGTTTCTCTGCTTCCATCTTCACTCGCGTTCGCATCGGGGTACTCTTTCTTTACTTCATAACTTCATTACCAAACACCCCCTTTTTACCTGTTTTCAGATCTGGATTTTCGCTTCTCTATGCGGGATTTTGGGTGTGCTTTATAGAGATAGTATATATAATATTAGAATATATATAGATATAGTATATAGATATATGAGTATATATATATATGTAGATATAGTATGCGTCTTAATATTTTAACTAGTATATACTTTATTTGAAAAAATATAAACATTAAATAGAGAATCTATTTTGAGCCCAAACGGAACTCCATATTTTTATGAGCTGTTGAAATTTTAAAGTCTTGGTGTAGTGAATTGTTTAAGCTTGGTTTTTATTGTTATGTTATTTTAATTGTTTTGGCAGGAGCACTGATGGTTATACAATTAATGGTCGAGTTAAATTTCCTGGTATGTACTCATTCGATTTTGCCCTTATCTGAACCCCGGTGCAAAATTAATGTTTTTGTACTTGTATTGTTGATGGACAAGGTTGTAACTGTAAATAATTTACTTATTGTGGGAAAAACTTTTTCAAAGCTTAGCATTCTTATTCACTTTGGAACTTTGATTGTGCTATTTAAAAGTCCTACTTCTTGTATATACTTGAACAAGAAGGACAGTGTTTGGTTATGGGGGCTAATATTTTGATTTAGTACAAGCTATGCCTTCTACGAAGAGCACAGGCATGGGAAGTTGAGAATTAACCGGGAATCGGCTAGCAAGTCTGCTAACTTTTCAGCTGCATTTTCTAATACTTGCCGAATGGTCTATGCTGCATGAAAACAATAATTATTTAGGATCTTTCAAACAACCAAATATTTCGTGTTGTCTAAAGTATTCTAATTCTTAAAAACAAAACAGAAGCTCTATCTATGTAGTAAATGTGATACAAATACCTGACACTTTTGTTTGGATAAGGGGATATGGGTATGTGTAGCAGGAGGTCAAGTAAAACAGCACTTAGAGTGATCTCTTTCTTTTAGTTCTTACTTTTTTTAGGTGTTACTTTGCTTTTTATTTTGGTATTAGCTTACTTTTCAGTTAGGAAACAAAGTTGAAGGATGAGTTAAAGTAGATGAAGTCTACCCTTTGGTCTATTGATGGAGATGAGGAGGTGAATTTGTTTTATTCTACCCCGTATTTTATCTAATTTATGGCCTGAATGATAAACTGGTATGGAAAGTAGATTAGTGATTTCCTACACGTACCATTTCCCTTTATTTCTTGGACCAACTGCATGGGTTGGTGAATAAGGCAAAGTAAATTCAAGAAGTGAATAGTTGATCCTAGCTTATAAGTAAGTGTAAAGACTATAAATAAGGATGAGAAATATAGCATAATTATGGAAAGAACCCTCCATGGTCCGTCCAGGGTTGGGGTTTTGAGTCACCAAAAGGAAGTGAGAAAAGCCACTGTTGTCACTTCGGAAGGGGGAGGGCTTTACCATGTAAATAATAGTAGTAAGAAATAATAAACTAGAAAAAGAAGGAAGCTTGGTGTTGGATGGTCATGCAATGAACGAGTCAAATGTTGTAATGTTGACTTGGTTTGTAGAAATTATAATTGGGTTATATGAGAAATCTTGTGGGAACTTGCAAGAAAAGACACATTTAACATCATTATATTACTGCATTCCAGAACCTAGTTTGCAAATGATTTAGATGATCAAACCAGAACATGACTCTTCAAAAAAAATTTGCTTTAGAAGTTCACCGTGGAGGAACAAGGAATATGACTATTCTATTCATTGGATATAGAAATGGTGAGGCTAATTTAGATGGTTAAAGGGGCTAAGGGGTTTGCACTTAAAGGAGGTCTTTTTATATTAATCATTCAGATCGAAGTTATTAACTTTGTTTGGTTTTTAGATTTGAATCTTATTCATTAAGTTCTTTTTTTATGTTTCAACCACTTAATTGGTCTGAATAAATCCGAATGATTAAGATATGTAACAAAGGTTTGATATCATTAAAATGTTTACTAGAAGATTTCTACATAAATTAGTTCACCAATTCCACCCATTCACTGCTACCGCCGTCACCCAACATTATCAACTACCATTGTTGTAACCCACCATTATGAGCACCAACCACCTACCACCACCACCTTTAGCAACAACCACAACCCCGACAATCACTACAATCAACTATTACCACCACTAATCACCATTGCAATCATCACCACCAACCCTTAACGCCACAATAACCACCAATCACTATTGACAATCACCAACAATAGTCACTATTATATATTATCAAACCATCATTCACCACCATCATTAGCTATTATTATTATTATTATATACACTAACAATTAGCTGCCACCCTCAACCACTACTACCAACCATCACAATCACTACTAGTTGCTATCCTCAACATCACCATCAGCCAATACCACCCAGTTGGCACCCACGACCGCCACCGCTAACCATCACCACCATCAACTGCCATATAGTTTATAAAAAAAGTATTTCATTGATATACTATTATATTAATTTAGTATTTATTAAATTTTGTATTTATTAATTTTTAAATTGAGGAATATTTTATACATTTAGATGTTGAAGAACACATGGTCTTAGTTATTTAGTATCTGGATCTTAATACAACATCTTAATATTTAAATGCGAATGCAAATTCAAACATCTAAATGTTAATGCACATCTTAATATTTAGATGTCTATTCAAATTCAAACGTCTTAATCTTACTAAAAATAAGTGAGGCGTAAGAACCTGGTTGGATTGCTTTTTTAGTTTTGACTTATAAGCCAAAAACCATAAGTTAGAAATTCTAACTTATGACTTTTGACTTATTTTTGTCACTAAGTGCTTATTAGCACCTTTTGAACTTTTCCAAACACTACAAGACTGCTTAAAAGTTACTTTTAGCTTTAAAGCACTTAAAATAAGCTAATCCAAACTGGATCTAAGTCTAATTATCTGATGATGGGCTGCTGAATTGGACAATTACAAGGGATAAAATGATGTTCATAAAATCTTAAGGAACGGAGAGTGAGATATCAGCCCAATAAGACAACTCTTAAAAACTTGTCCAAAAAATCATTCTTGTTGAGCCTATTTCAGTTATCAAGCTATTGCATCATATTTATTTGGGATTTTTAATGAAAAGAGGTACCTTAATTTCCATATATACAGTGTTAAGATAGACATGATCTTGTCATAACATATACCTGAAATGTCCACATTTAGACAGTTGGCCCTGAGGATGTGTGGCTGAAGTTGAAACAAAGAAGTTTAATTTAGGAGAACGTACAGCTTGTTGTCATAACTTTAGTGAAATGAAAAAGATGAACACTTTTACAGGGGAGATCACACTAAAAGGTCTGAAACATTCTACAGTACAGTTTCCGCTTGTCCTCCTATCAGCTTGCTTTTTTGTTGATTTCAGTTTCAAGGGCACTCATTATACATTTGAAGCCTCGTGTTTCTTTGTGTTGATTGGAAAAGCTATCCTCTTTTTACCAATTCTATGCTTGAGCTAGCTTAGACATATCTGTTGTTTTGGTGTAATGACTGGAATCTGAGTTGTGTCTGGGGACTTATATTTTATGGGACTATTTAGTGTGCTATGTAGTCATTACACTAGTAATGCGAGAGTTCAGTAGTGCTGAAAGCCGATACCTTGTTCTTTAATAAGACCAACAATATTTGTATTGCTTTATTTTGAAAGAATGATTAAGGAACAGGTTTGAGCTTTACTTCTATTCCAATCTGTTTGCTGCGATTGATGTTGCTTGTAACCCCTCTATCATAGTGTTCCCTTGTCTCATTTTGTTTGATTAATTTGAGTTGTGAGATAATAGAAAGAGATGAGAAATTTTATAAGATCAAAGTTGGATAGAGTTTTATGACCCCAGATACCCTGTTACAGTGTGTAGAGAATTTGCATAAATAGTCAGGGCTTCTTCTTTTTCTTTTTGGGATGTAAACAGGCATAAACTGTGGTATTCTGATTCTATAGTATTTACCATCTAAAAAAAAGGATTGGTTTTATCTTTTGAAGCAAAATTATACTCAGAATGTTGTTGATGGAGAACAGACATGGAAAGAAAATAGGATTTCAGTTTGGTCACAGTAAGAAGTTTGACTATCATTTGGCTTTAATGGAGTATATATTCTGGTTACATCTTCCTACTTCTAATAGGGTTGAGCTTTTCTTTGTTTTGTTCTGTCACTTTTAGAATACAATGCTATAGTTCTCTTTGTGTTTAGAGGTTTACCTTGCACTAAAGTGTGCTTCAAATCTTTTGCTTGATGTGTTATATCAGGTGTTAACATTTCTACCTTCTTTTGTGTGATAGGATTTAGCTTAAAAGGATCTGGTTTGGCAGCTAAAGCATCAAATGTTAAAGTCATTCTCAATAGTGGTCAACAAGTTACTTTCCTGAGACCTGACGGATATTTCTCTTTGTATCCTTCTTATATGTCCATGTATTTCCCAGCTTTGATATCAAAGTGGTCATAGTTGTTACTTTGTTATTCCACTCCCATTTAACTGCTGCTCTGTCTCCGAAAGGAAGGAACTCCTTATGGTGTGATAGTTGTATTATTGCACTGGTATGCCTGCTATGTTCTTCTCCAGAGGTATCCTGAAATATATGAAATAATGGAGCTAAGTTGTTTGTATTTCATGTGACATTCAACCAAGTTGCCATTAAATTGACTGCTAATCTAGAATTTAATTTGATGCCTTTATTTGCCTCCTTTTTATTGTTTGTTATATCATCTAACAGTATTATTAGCGCTCGTTTCAACGCTTAAAGCGTAAAGCAAGGCAAGGCGAGAGGGAACAGAGAAGCTTGCTTCTTCAGCAGAAGTAGCGAGAAGAGAAGAGACTTGATGCGTGAAGTGTCACCTAAAAAAACTGAGAGTTTTGGAAATTCAATTGAAATGGGGGTTCTTCTTCGAGTGATGAAAGATATTAACGCTCCCAGGCATGAGTCCCAATTTAGCCAGCATTTTTATTTTTTTTTTGGGGGGGGGGGGGGCAACTTTTAGTTCAATAGAAGAGAACATATTTTCTATAACACAGGTTTTAAGTTTTTTGATATTACCAAATGTCAAGATGGCGTTGACACATCATACAAATGAGTGAAACACAGACATTTGATGAAGAGAGTAAAGGTTAGCTTTAAAGTCCTAAAGTGGTTGGTTGCAGTCTTCATTGAAGCATCTCAAGTACTTGGGAATGTAATTAAGATTTGGAGTATGAAAGATCACTTATCAGAATTCTTTTACACTCTTAAATACAATGAAAATATAGGTGACTTAGCTTCATAGTCAATGGCAAAATAAATCCATCATCATCACTTCGGAGACTACAAATAGAGGTGGATGGGGGAGCACAGAAAATTAGTAGCTTTATAAATAGACCAAAGAAAATCGAGGATATTCAGGGAAGGAGAAAAGGACAACCAGAGTAAATAATATCATTCTTCAAAGAAGTGTGCAATGGCAATAGATGGACAATCGAGGCGAAGACATAGAAATCATAGGGGGAATTACAACCTCTGAGAAGGACCTTTAGTGCAGATGCATCATTGGAAAATTCCAAAACTCTTCCCAGGATCCTCCGTTACTGAATGATGCCAGAAGATGGCCTGCAACATTTGGAAGACGACATTTGGCATTAACGTCTTTGCAATGAGTGATGGTCACTTTCTCTTCAAAATGCCCTAAAAAAGTAGTAGACAATGTGTTATCAGGAGAGAGGGCATAGAAGAAGATGAAATTGCTGGTGAAATGGTGGAAGCCAACAACGGGGTACTAGCCAGTAGAAATTTAGCAAGATTGGGTATGGATTAGGAGTCTAGGTCTTCCTCTGGTCTGAAAAAGTTCTCCATCAGATTGAACAACTCTGGGGGATCTATCGAAACGGAGGATGAGACCACTCTTGAAAACCACCTCCCCTGGGCTCGCATCAAGGTCCGTGGTGATAACAGGGAGGTTTCGAGAGAGATCAATTCATAGCCGAACTGTTAGCAGAGAGGCTTGAAAAGGTCATCCACAGTTTGGTTGATAGACAAAACAAACACTTTCACAAGGAAGACAATCAATGTAAATTCAATTTTTATTGCGCCATATATGTTGGAAAGCAATAAAACTGAGCAATACCGGCTGCCTGTGCAACACTTGATACCAAAGTTATATGTCACTTGGAAATTTCCTCTTCGATCTGCTGCAAGAAAATAGGATTTGGCACAAGGTGGATAAAGCACTGCATTAGCATAGTTTAAATTCTTTGATTTAATTAACAGGGATCCAATTGGCTTTTTTCCATCTCTGCGAGGCTTAAGACAGGGGGATCCCCCCTCCCCTCCACTCATGTTTATACTATCTAATGGAAGGAAGGAGTAACATGCTTAACCCATCAAATGGGGGATGAATACAGTGTTTTCAGGTTGGCAAGAAAGACAACAGGGATATAACTCATCTCCAATTTGCGGATGACACATTAGTATTCTGTGAACCAAAGGATGAACAAGTCTTGGTGCTTAGAGTTATTTTCATCATCTTTGAAGTTGTTTCTGGCCTACACGCTAATTGGGGAAAAAGCTTCATCTACCCTATTTATGAAGTGGTACAGTTAGAGCATCTGGCAGACTTAGGTGGCAGAATAGGTGAACTCCCTACCATATATCTTGTGATGCCTTTGGGTACAAAAAGAAAATCCAAGGGGATGTGGAATGGAGTAGTGGAGAAATGTGAGAAGAAGCTGGTAAACTGGAAAAATCAGTACCTTCCTTGGGGAGGCCGACTGACTTAGTAAACAGTGTACTTGATGCACTCCCCTCCTATATGATGTCTGTCTTTCCTATCCCTGCTAGTATGCTCAAAAGACTAGATGCTGTGAAAAGGAATTTTCTATGAAAAGGTAGTGAAGACAAGAAGAAATTCACATTGTTTAATGGGTGGAACTGACAGTGTGCAAGAAAGGAGGCATGGGCAGCAGAAATCTGAAGAAGCAGAACCAGAGCTTGATGATGAAGTGGTTATGGAAATTGCTAATGGGGACAACATGCTACTGAAGAATATCATCACTGCCAATTATGGAATGTCAGATGAATGGATGACAAACATGGTAGCAATCCTATATGGGTGCACAATGTGGAGAGCAATCAGGAACTTATGGCCACTTAAGCTATCCGGAACCAGAATCAAGGTTGGCAATGGATTTAGGTCTCACTTGGAGTTTGGAATGACAAGTGGATAGGTAACACCCCTTTGAAGCAGGTGTATCCTGTATTCCTCTCTCTATGCCAACAATAGCAAGCTAGTGGCTGCAATGTGTACTGGACAAGCTTGGAACTTACAACTAAGAAGACACTTAAATGATGGGAGATGGAGATAATAGCCTCCTTCCAAAATACAATAGCTGAATTTAACAACTTAACAATAGAAGGGGACAGACTGGTATGGCATAAGGACAACACATGCATGTTTTCACTCAGTTGAGCATATAAGGATTTAGATACATCTGAGGCTAAGGTAAAGGAATGGTCATGGAAGATGATCTGGAAAACAAAGAGTCCTTACAAAGTGAACTGCTTTACATGGCTTCTAGCTAAAGATGCTGTGCTGACTCATGAGAACTTGAACAAGAGAAGAATCCTTTTATACTCTAGATGTTTTCTCTGTGGGGAACAAAATGAGACAATCAACCATCTTTTTTTACACTGTATATGGACTGATCAGTTGTGGAAAAAGTTCATACGTTTGAGTAGGATAGAGTGGGTGAAGCCAAGAAACATCACAGGGTTACTCAACTGCTGGAACAAGGTTAGTAATGCAGCCAAGAAGGAAGAAAGATGGAAAATTGTCCCTGCTTGCAGTTGGTGGACAGTGAGAAAGGAAAGGAACAAAAGATGCTTTGAAGACTATTAGAGAACCTACAGGAGTTTAAGATGAACTGCCACCTTATATTATTTTTTGGTGTAATAAGAAATTAATAGCTCAATCAGAATATATTTTTGATGTTTTAGATCGTTTATAGGTGCTATAGTCGGATAAAAAGATGTAAGTTATACTTTTTCAGGGGACTACGTTTGTTGATGTAGTATACCTGTGGATATATAGTCTAGTATTACGATTCTCAAAAAAAGGTGGGGGTTCTTCTTCTTCACTGTTATGTCCTGAAGCAAGTGGGGAACAGATAAGCGTGATTCTTCAGCTAATATAGCGAGAAAAAAGGAGACTTGAGGCGCGATGTGTCACTTAAGCAAAAAAAGTGAGAGTTTTGGAAGTTCAATTGAAATAAGGGTTCTTCTTCTTCTTCTTCTTCTTCATAAGCGTTCCATGAAACTGTCATCTATTGTTGGCCTAATATTATATCTAATATAGGAGAAAAATAAATTGGTGGTATTAAGAATGATATGTGGCCCTAAGTGTGATATTTGATGTAGTCATCACTGTACTTGTTTGTTACCTAAACTGCAGGGATTCATAAGAACCCAAGGTCACGAAGCTTGAACAGGAGGTTTAGCCGAGAAGGATCGAGTATCTAGCGTAATTTAATGGAGAGAAAGAGACGAAATATAGAATTCAATAGAAAAACTTGTATCATCTCAATGAATGCCTCTACTCAGTTTTGTTAAATGATTTATACATAATTGGATGAATCAGAATGTAATTGAGCTTGTAACTGCTCCTAACTAATCTTCTAACTAACTTCTAACAACTTTACCGACCAGGACTGCTGACGGTTGTCTTCCAACTAACTTCTAGAATTCATGTAACAGTTGTTACACGTCAATAAACTGACTTCACTTTAAAGCACCAACTGTTGCAAACTTTCCTGAAAAATTGAATTTCTTCTCCTTTTCTACTATTTATGATGAACCAAGAGACTGAAGTAGCATGGTTTTGTAACTGAATTTCCCCTTAAGAGATAGTGTTAAGAGATGACTTCTACCTGATATTTTGGCTGTTGAAGGAGATACATGAATTCCTTCTCCTTTTCTACTATTTATGATGAACCAAGAGACTAAAGTAGCTAGGTTTTGTAACTGGATTTTCCCCTTAGAGATAGTGTTTAAAAGATAACTTCTACCTGATATATTGGCTGTTGAAGTAGATACAACAATAACTACATATCCAGTGTAATCCCACAAGTAGAGTTTAGGGAGGTTAGTGGGTGCACAAACCTTACCCCTACCTTGGAGGTAGAGAGGCTAATTCCGTTAAACCCTCGGCTCAAGTAAAGCATAACAAAAACGTTCGAAAAAAGAAAAAAATAGGAGTGAAGAAGCTTGAGACAAAATGCTAAAGAAAGCATACTAAAAGAAAGAACAATCACTACAACACAATAATATGATAATTGAAGTGCAAGGAACATTAAATAGGAACAAAAATGGAATAACAAGAAACTCCTTGAGTAATAGTGTAATATTACTAGTCTGAGAAAAATAAACGAAATAGTCTCAACTACCTAACTAACTGTCTACCCTAATCCATGTCCTTCACAACCTCCTATCCAACGTCATGTCCTGAGTAAGCTGCTGCATTGTCCTGTTTTAGTGACCTCTCTCCAATACTTCTTTGGCCTATCTCTACCTCTCCTATAACCATCCATAGCCTCCTGTCACACCTCCACACTGGGGCATCCATGCATCTCCTCTTCACATGCTCGAACCATCTCAGCCACGCTTACGACATCTTATCCTCCATTGAGGTCATGCCTACCTTCTTGTGGATATCTTCATTTCTATTTTGTTGGAAATTGGTGAAACCATTATGCTGTAATCTTGAGCTGAAGGAGCCCATTCATCTTTTGGTTATGTGGCTGAACTGAATGATATCTGAAATGAAGTCCAGAGTACAATGAGACTGACAAAGAAGGGAAAGAGTGAAACTAGAAAGCATGCAATACTTTTGATAACCATCTAGAAGCATGCAGTGTTATGCTGATGGCTTTGCTAGAACTATATAGCAAGATTAATTATACAATTTGAATAGGTCATAGATAATTGAAAGAATAACATGGGAGATAAAAATAAAGGGGAAGGGTCAAATATGCCATAAACTATTTTGAAAAGGTTTTTGGTAGAGTTATAACCTCCGTTCAAGTTTGGTCTCTTTATAACCATCGCGTCCAACTTTTGGTTCTACTCATATGCCCTTAGTAGACGTTAGTTGGCCCCCAACTAGGAATATTTCCAAACTCATTTTACTGTTATTTAACTGCCAAAGGGATTTTGCACGTCATTTAGATATTATCACTTTAAAGGTTTATATTTAACGAAAAAAGGTGTAAAATATGCCCCTAAAACTTTCGGAAAGTCATAGATATACCCCGTTTAAAGTTTGTCAATTTATACCTCGCCGTCGACCAAATTTTGGTCCTACATATGCCCTTTGGGTTGGTGTTAGTTGGTCAATTCGAAATATTCCAAACTCAATTTTACTTTTCCTTTAAATTGCAAAGGATTTTCACATTTTTTATTATATCTATTACTGAACATTTATAGATAAAGAGAGAGGGTCTTTTATGCCCCTAACTGATCCGAACCTAATTTAAAAAACACATATTAAACCGCGTCTTGGTAAAATAAATCTATTACAACCCGACCCGTTTTGTAAATACCCTATTATGGGTCGATATAGGGCATTAAGAAACCATTTTAAATGGGAACACTGATCGTGCTCTGATTGGAACCGCCGAGGGAATCAATGGCACGGACAAAATCTAAAGAAAAAAAAGGAAGTCGAGGTTGTTTTTGATGAAAAAGCACCTTTGGAGCAACACAGAGCTGGAGGCGCAAAACATGGCAGGGCAGGGCTAGAGCAGAGAATTCACCGCCATTAACGTTTAGAGACACAACGCAAGCTGCACAGACTGATGATGATGTAAATAACAACATAATTCACACAGATGAGTCGGATTAGGGGCATAATTGAACCATTAAAAAACGATTCAGTATATTGTGTTTAAAATTTTGTGGTGGATATGTTAGGGATAAGTGACCCCTTTATGCACTTTTAATATAAATGTCAAGTGATAATATATATAAAGATGTTGAAATCCCATTTGACCATTTAAAGAAAGAGTAAATGGGGTTGGATATTCGAGTGAGCCAACAACACTATAAGGGCATATGTTAGACCCAAAGTTGGAGACGCGAGGCGTATTAAATGGACAAACTTAAACCGGGGTATATTAGGACCTTGCGAAATAGTTTCGGGGCCATATTTGACCATTTTTCCTTGAATAGAAAGGTTTCCAAGTAATGTAACTGACATTAAAAATGGGTGGAAAATCATTTGGCATTTAAATAAAAGTCAAAATGAGTGGGATATTCGAGTTGGCCAACTAACGCCCACATAGGCATAGGTAGACCATAAAAGTTGGACGGCCGAGGGTATAAATGGGACCAAAACTTAAACGGGAGGGTTTATACCTAAGCCTTTTTCAAATAGTTTAGGGGCATATTTGACCCGTTTCCCAAAATAAACTAACTGAGTTTTATGATAGTGTCGGGCTGTTCAAGGTTGCTGCTAGTCATATGCTTAAGCATTGTCAGGCATTAGATCTTTTTATCTGTTATGTCTTTTGTCGTCTCTCTTGTCATTAGCCTTTTTATTTGCTTCATATGTTATCAGTATGTGATCTTCAGGACCTTGCGTATAACTGTTGAACTAGACAGTCTATGCAAAGAACATGAGAGGATTATTCTGTTCTCTTAGTATTTCTTTAACCCTAGTTATCCAAAGCCACAATGTGCCTGCAGGGACGCATCTCATAGAAGTATCTGCACTTGGCTACTTCTTTTCTCCAGTGAGCTTATTTTCCCACGATCTTTGCCTGATTCATCACCATTTCTATGACAATGATTTTTCGGCTAATAACCTTCTTCTGGCCTTCAGGTTCGAGTTGATGTCAGTGCCAGAAATCCTGGTAAGGTTCAAGCTGCATTAACTGAGAATAGGAGAAGCCTGAGTGAGCTGGTTTTGGAGCCACTGCGAGATGAGCAATATTATGAGGTCTGACCTTTTCTTTTCTCCTTATTTTCTCTTCCTTTTTTTTTTTTATTAATTTCCTTATTGATATGTGAATATTTCATGCAGATGAGGGAACCATTCTCTGTTATGTCTTTGGTGAAGAGCCCAATGGGTCTGATGGTGGTTCATGTGGTATGTTTGAGTGTTTTGATGCCAACATGGTAGAGGAATATGGTGTGAGTGTAACTAATATTTTCTTACCCATTGTAAAAACGATAATTGCATTTGCGGACAGTAGGGTCAGCAATCCACAATTCAGTTCCAGTTATCCATTCGCAATGCTAGTATGTTGTGTTTGCAGACGACACAACAATATGAAACCTCCTATGGGACAACACCCTAAAGTGATTATGATTTATATCTGTTCATGAGTTCATCCACCAGCATCTCACTTTTATTGAATTGGATAATGAATCTAATGAATTATGAATGACGCTTGCCATCTTTAAGCGTCTGTCAACTTATGGGAATTAGGATGGAAATCAAAATCTAAAAATAAAAAGGGATGTTAACTCCTTCAAAAACATCAGGCCGTTCATCGTCTAAACTACCTGACCACATCTGCCTCATAACATTTTCTCTCTCTCTCTCTCTGAAAGTTTCTTGACTCGCAGTGACCTAAATGCATCAATCTACCTTCATTTGGATTTGTGTGTTGCCTATATTACTAACTGCATGTTGTTTATATATCTATCTAATTGGTAGCATGTGCATCTTATGTGTCTCTGGATACCTGTTTGTGTAATATTTGTCTAAATCTGTAGCATTTCCATGGATCTGATAGAATTAACACGTCTCAATTGTACATTTCACAAAAGAGTTATATCCATATGTTTGTTTAAATTGTTCTTGAGTCATACCCCTCCTAGATCATAATAATTAGAGTTCTTTTGCTGTTTACCCCTGCTCCAACTATCTCGAACCTTGGAATTAACAGCTGTTTGCACACTGAAGGAAAAAAACTTTCTGATTATGTATTTCAGGGTTTTGCTTTAAAAGTAGGATCATTAAGTGTGATGGCTGGGTTATTTTTCTGTCTCTGTCTCTCTCTCACACACACATCTTTTATCTTTGGGTCTCTGGTAAGTGATGGCTTATGGTTCTTATAGTATGACTTCTGCACAATATGATATGTGAAGATTTTAGAATTTAGTGTATGTGAGAGGAATGAAATTAAAGGAACAAGGAGATAGGAGGTCATGGAGGCAGATAGGTGGTAGAGAGAGTAAAATGCACTGTACCTATTTCTTTTGGGTCAAGTATTTTCCGCAGTTAAAATTTTTGTCCAACTATTATTATGCATAAAGGGTGGATCATTCTTAGATATTTTCATAATTCTTATATTTCAATCCAACTCCTTTTAATCAATTTTGATCTGTGGGAGATCTGTTTACTTGGTAATGCACTGTTTGCAATATTCCTACTGTCACTTTCAACCTTCTGGATCAGCAACATCTCTTAGGTGATGTTCAGCCATCAGATGTCATTGATACCATATCAAGGCTATGAAATGGATTCCGAAAAATACTTACAACCGTTTCATACTATTTATTACAGTAGAACATTCATTCTGGTGCGAGTGCACTTGTTTTTACGTGGCAGATCCTGAAGAAATTAGGAAAGCACAAGAGGAAATGAGAAGCCAAGGAGTTCCCAGTCTTTCAAGCTTGTTACCTGGGGCACAAAGGAGTAACTAGTGATTGTATGAAGAACATTGAAGCTTTGCACTGATACAAAAGGGACTTCTCTTGCTGCCATTTTTATGGAAAAGTTGAAATGATGTAAAACTTTAGTTGCAATGATTCATCTCAGGCTGTATGTTTCTAATGACCACAAGTAGTTCAATTGTTAATCTTAAAAATCCTTTCTCTTCTGTTAAAAGATCACATCTTTAAGTACCCCTTATCAGGCTTTGATGTGAAATTGTTTTTCCCTATTTTGAAGTAGATTATAAAAAGAAGTCGAGTACCTGGTAGTTTATGGGGTCTTTAGAACAACTTTGGGTTCAGTATGATGTGTCCCAGTGCCGATTTATTTTTATTGTTGAAGTATTGGTATCTCTATACATGATTATGCTGAGCTCTAGTTTTATAGTTTGTGTACGCAGGTTGGACACAGACTAACCTTTTATCTGCATGTTACGACTCGAAATCGGATATTCATGGCGCCCTACCCTAAACCTCCACCTCCAGTAGGCAAGTCAAATTCAAAATTATATATTGTAAATAAGATTAGAAATGACTAAAGTGGAAGCAACGTATGTCATATATTATAATATAATACACACACAACCCCACATCATATATATATAAAGATTTATATATAGCGAAGATAGGATCGCAGATAGGAGACCCTTAAGATCGGCCTACGTTTGCCACTACCAATTATACATTCACTCTTACTTTATTGATTTTCAAAACTATAGGTCTGTTGCCTTTTTAATTAAGTCGTGATATCTTTATTAAAAATTGGTGACTATTGAAAAAGTTGCGACTTAAATGAAAAATTGCGATTTTTATGAAATATTGTCACTTTACTAAAAAGTTGTGACTATTGAAAAGTTTGCGACTTTTATGAAAAGTTGTTACTTTTATGAAAAGTTAAAACTTTTATCAAAGGTTGACTTTTTTGAAGGGTTGATACTTTTCTAATAAATGTAAAATTTCCAATAAGGCACAATAAATATTTTTTTACTCTATCATTTGTTATCTATAAATATAGTGATTTCCTCTCATTCTAAAACAATGAAAATTTTGAACCTCCTCCTCCTCTTCTTCTTCAGAACTAAATAGTTGTGTAGTTTATTCATGTTAAGTGACTCAGTGACACCATTGCTCATGTTATAGATCCTGAAATATATGTTTATAATCATTAATTTATGATTATACTATGAAGGATACTCCTTTCGCCTCAAAAAGTATAACCTAGTTTGACTTGGAACGAAGTTTAAGAAAAGAAAGAAGACTTTTTAATCTTGTGGTTCTAAATTAATGTAATGTCAAATGTACCAAAACGCCCTTTAATCTTATGGTATTTAACATTCATGTAAAAGTCTAAAAGTTAAAGTTTGCCACCAAGGAAAAGGGGACCTTAGTTTTGAACAGCTAAAAAAGGGGAAATAGGGACATTTTTTTTTGAAACGGATGAGTATAGATAAGATGTAGGGTGTGTTTGGTAATGTTTTCCCAATTTTCTCCATGTTGGTTGGGTACATGGTTTGTCAATCAACTATTTTCCTTTAAGTTCATGGAAAATGTTCCTCATAAAAGTATGAAAATTATTTTTCCAAAACTGTTTTCCCTAACTTCAATACCCACCCCCTCCCAAAAAAATAATTAATTAAAACTTACGTTTTTTTTAATTGTAATTTTCATTTCTAATTTCTTATTTTTTTTTCACACCCCATCCCCCTCTCCCCTTACCCCCTACCCCCAAACCCCACTTACCACCCTTTCCCAAAAAAATTTATGTATTTTGTTAGAAATATTTGAATTTTTAATTCATACAATTAATTTCTACTCTCGAGTAAAAATAAAAGATATTTTCTCAATAATAATTTTCATTCATAAATCAAACATGAGAAAATAACTCAAAAATCTATTTGTTTTGGAGGAAAACATTTTCCTTCACACCAAACACACCCATAATAATATTCATTTTCCTTTACATTATTGATCATTTATGTAAGTAAGATAATATTGTGTTTTAAATTTAGTGACTGATAAGTTTTAAGTGTTATTTTATTTATTAAGTGATACTAAACTTTCGCACAAAGCGTGGATAAATTTACTAGTAATAATATAAGAATTGACCCTTAGTATAGATATATACAAATTCGTAAAAAATATACATAAAGAATCCAAAAGAAACCGAGAAAGACGAATATATAAAGGTACCAAGCCTAGACTTGGTGTCATCCGTCAAAAGCATCTAAAGTAGATGAATAGAGCTATACAAAACGTATCTAACAAATAAGAAAATATAGACAACAAAATACAGAAGGAAAGCAATAAGTCTTTGAACACTAAGAGCCCACTACAATTTGAACAACTATAGGGCCTTGAACTCTGTTGAGAGAAGATGCACATGGTATGCACCGGTATAGGTGTTTGGTCTCATAAAAAAGGAGATGAAAAAAGTAGTAATGAAATCAAAGAAGGGTCCTCCGTAGGCCTCATAGACCAGCCAACCGAGTGTTGAATCCATCCCATTTTTTGGTCAACTTTAGCTATTCAATTGCTACAAACAATTGTTAAAAAGGAATAGTATTTGGAGTTGAAAATAAAAGATTTGGTGGTTGGCAAATTGGTAATATTACAATTATTTTACCTATGTCGAGCAGTGACAAGGCATGAATTTTTAATCCTTCTATAAATAGCGCATGCTCTTGCTCTTTGTTAAACACCCCAAACTAGAGAGAAAAACCACTTTTCTTAGCAAAGTGAGTATTTCATAACTTCCAAGAAAAAATAGCATGTGAAGAAAAAATAGAGTGTGAAGATATTTTTAGTAAAGTGGAAGCAAAGAGTGTGTTCCTTTTTAGGTGTAGTAGTCACTGTGAGTAGTGTATGGGGGGGGGTACTAATAGTTTTAAAATTTCTTACTATAGTAATATCATTGGCTCCTCTTGGCCCTTGGTTTTTTCCTTATTGAAAAGGTTTTCCACGTATAATTCTTGGTGTCATATTTCCCATTCTTATTCCATTACTGTTTCCATATATATATTTTTTGTGTTTTGTCCGCGTTTTCTCACCAACTTGATCAGAGCCAAGGTTTTATCTGATATGCTCGGTTGTTTGCAGCACATTCTGACTTCCACATAAAAAAATTTACTTTGATTTTGTGATAAAAATATTTTTTTATGGTAAAATAATGAAGTCAACACAAGTAGAAGAAGTTCTTTGAGGTGTTCATATTGCATTTGGAAGGAAAAATGGACGAATCTGCTTTATTTAATAATTTTTTACAAACCAGTTATTTACCACTGTAAAACCTAATAATACAACAAATGAGAGTGGGAATCTGTTGCAGATTACCTCAAACTACTTCTCAAATAAGAAGGAAAGCGGCCGTGGTCAAGTAAATAACCCAACTAGTGAGGTTGGAAACGTTCCCACTAGAAAATGTTTAGACTTACTTTAATTTAACCTATTATTATCTATTGGTTCGTCTTACTTTCCTGGAAAGCAAAACCATAAAAGGGGGTTTCGATTTATAAATAATAAAATAACTAACGAAATTGAAAGAACACACTTACAGCTTTGAATGTTGGAGTTTAATCAATTAATCAAAGTAACTAGGTTCACGTGTTCCCCACAGGTTGATAACTTGATAATTCTCACTATAACAATCTTTCCCTATATCTGCTGCAAATAATAGTTATGTATTTCTCAATCCTTGGTCCCGTCCCCAGGCCATCTAGAAAATCTCACTCCGCCCCGCTTGGTCCGGCCTACGTTGTTGCTATCCTACACCCTTATCTTTACCTCATAGAAGCCTCGTATTCGTATTGTGACTAGTTTATACCCTCGTACATCAATACAGCCTTTATATAGTAACACTAAATCTATGTTGATAATTTCCTTTTCCCTATTACTACCCCTCCTTGGTCCGTCAAGTGCATTAAGGAAGGCGAGTTCCCTAAACGTTGGCCCATCCGTACAAAAGACTCTAAAGCGAAAGAATTTTAATACACTGCGAGAAACTATTCAAATTGTTATTTCGTTGAGGTTTATCTCTTATTTTTGCTATGTTTCCCCACCTAGTTATGAGTTTAGTTTACGCATAGTCATAATCACAACTCTTCCAATATACTCTCATATAATAATTCATCGTACTTACTTTAATGGAAAGAGTAAATCCGAAAGTTCTTGATACTCACCAAAAATCACCAACAATCACTTGCACAGAATCGGCTCAAAGTAATCAGAAGAATCTCACACAAGTTTTAAGATATCAAAATCTAAACATTAATACACAGAGTCCAATAATGATCCAGTCTACTAATAATCATCGAAGTCTACTAATAACCAACATAGTCTTCCCATAATCAAGGTTTTTCGAACTATTATAGAAAATAAAAACCTCTTACAACAGGACTGTATGTGCTGAAAATCTGTCAAAACAGCGTCTGGATCGCCGGACCTCGCGAGGATCGTCGTGGTCACGACGCCGTCATGGATTCCGTCGCTCCCATACTTGTGCAATTTCCTCTGCTGATTTCTCATTAACCCTTGACGCGTTATGACGGTTCATTACGAGCACAACGGTCCGGCGAGGGTCTTCGTTCCAAACCCACTTAACGCTTGGAATATGGGTACTGGGCTCTTCTCTTGATCTTCATGACGAACCTAGGCAGGACGGGCCAGCATTGGTACAAGATCCTTCAGACGCTTTCCATAACCCCACACTTGGTCAGACTTCCTGTGGCCATCTTCCGTCAGCAACTGCACTACACGCTGCCCGACCTACCGGCTCTTCACCACAGCTCCGTAGGTTGTCTCTTCTGCATTTTCTTCGCTCAAAAACCTCCGTGCATTCATCTTTGGCCAGATTTCCTGTCAATAAGTAGAAACTTATATAAAAATTAGCACAAAAAAGGTTTTTGGACACACTACCTTAAGAAAAAAGTATTAATAATACCGTTAACCACGTATATCAACACAACACCGCTCAACTAATTCTGTTTGTCCTCAGTACGCACTATGCCTCAATACACAATCTTGTACAATAGTATCCTGTTTTAATCCTTTGAATCATTGGCTATGATCCCGATTAATCTCATCATATTTATGCATGCTATCACTATTCAGGCCTTGAATATGTGGATCAAACCATGACACAGACTCACCCCATGCAAACTAACCCTATCCTCGTCAATTTTCACCGAGGTGCTACTATTTCCGGTAATGCAACTAGTGTCCTCACTTCAAAAAAATCTCTCAGTTTCACACATGATTTTCTGTTTGAGTAATAAGATTACTTTTTCATTCACAGTCACTCTCAAACAAATTCACACTCATTCATATCCTATGGTCTAAGCTTGCCCTTATTTTCAACCACTGCGTTAGTTCTCTATACAACCCTTTAGGATCACGATAGGACTTTCTAGCTTTTAACATAGGCTCGGTCAGGTATGGATATATTTAGGTATACTTTAGTGACTTTTTCCCTCATTGACATATCCCGCTAACATAACCATTTTCCTATCATTTCATTTTGCCAGTTCCCACATCCCACATCCTTGCACAACCTACTATTTTCCCTTCCACTTTTCTTCTTTGTGTAAGTGACTCTCTTCTTTTCCTTGCTTGTATTTCTTTGTATATTTTGTTCTTTCTTTTCTTTTTACTTTTCCTTTCCAACCTAATTTTGAGTAGCTCACTTTATTTTTTGTTCTTTCGCTGTCTTTTATTATTCTTTCACCCGCCACTTCCAGAGTATTCCTCAGAATAGCCACCCTCCACTCATGTCTTTGCCATGATTCAAAATTACACAATACCCATAAGTTTGGGTCAGGTCCATAAACAGGTTTTTACTACGTTAGCCACCCTTAACTTATGCTTTGGAATAACTGAGGTCACATGTCCAAGGGACCAAGGGCCACACAATATATCCCAGAAAAATTAGTTTGGGGTCAGAAAGAAAGTCCTAATTACTAGTCAAACTTTGGTCCAGAAGGATAATTCATTTGGTTTTCTTTATTGGCTAAAAATGGGCTAATTGAATAATGGCCTATGATCCTTTCCTAATTGTCTATTACAACTTCGTTTAGCATGACTAACCCGCAACTTCTAGCTCAGTACAAAATTGGAATATTCAAATCTTCCTCACCTCACTTGACACTCATCTCTCTACCAGCATTTCAGACATCCTAGTTCCGAATTTGTATACTTGGTCAGGAAGTGGGGTCCTCTCTCTCATGCTTAGAGCCACACATTTATCAATTACTATTCCTAGTAATGCTCGATTTTCATTTTATCAGGATATCATTTTCGGCCATCATGCTCCAGAATTAAACTATGTAACACAAATATAAACATGTCGGTTCAACGAAAAGTTAATCAGTCCTTTGTCGAGAAAAAGAACACAGGCATAGAAAACCCCAAAATGATATGAATTGGGCTACTCAACTTCACCCTAGCACTCACTTTCCCTTTCCCCACCCCCAACACAAAGGACCTGCAATTGTCCCCAATTTTATAAAAAAATAAATTTAAATCTAGAGTGGTAAGTGAAGCAAACCTCTGGGCGCAAGCGCCGACAATCAGCAACGGACCGTTGTGATTATGACGGTCCGTCGTCGACTCCCATCGTTTTACACTTAAAAACATGGAGACCCTTAAGAGAGGGGTCTTGACCGTCATGACGTTTATGGCAGGACGGACCCGTCGAGAGTATGACGGTCCGTCGTGATGTCCGTTGGAGGACACCAGCAAATGGTGAGAGACCCGTAGGAATAGGTCTCTACAACCAGAACAGTTTGTGTAGGACGGACCGTCGAGAGTATGACTGTCCCATCGCATGTGTCCCCTGTTGGTGACTGTTGTCAGAATTGTTTTCTACAGCTACATAATTTCCTGTGTGTTGCCTGCAATTTAAAAAAAAACCATTAGTAGAAAAAATGCTACCATTACCTAGAAATAAAGAGAAAGAGAAAGAGAAAAAAAACCTCTCAGTATTGGGTTGTTCCTCCCAACCAGCGCCTGTTTAAAACTTCGCGGCACGACTGAGGCACTTGATTACTCAGCCTCCTCAAGATTTATGCCTCTGATCATTTATTTTTCATCGATGCAGTATGCCCAAATAGAGTTTTGAATTCGTTCCTCTATTCACCTTAACCGCCTCCCGCTTGGTTTTTTAACTCACCTGCTCATGAGGGACTACTTGGGTGGATCAGGTACTGGCAGTCTTTTGGACTTGAGCTTGCCCGAAAGACAAGCACCCTGATCGGTCTAAAAGCACCAAATCCCCCAACTATAAACTTTTGTTTGCACTTTTTTTCTTCATTCTCCTTCTTCATCTTTTCTTTGTGGGAATATGGCGGAGCACCGATTGGAGCTCACCACTCTGCCTCATGGTCGTCCAACGTTGAAGGTCGCTTCTTCATTTTCAAACCAATTTCATCTGCCTGCCCCTTTTTCATATCACTCAGGCTCTACCTGGAGCCAAGGAATGGCCTCCCAATAATAAAATAAGGCACTTCAAAATCGACTTCACAATTCATGAATAACAAAATCTGCCGAAAATATAATGACGTACTCCCACTTTTAAACTAGCCTCATCGGAGTGATCCCTATAGGCCTTTTCACTGTTTGATCACCATCAGTAGCCGCTCGCAGTGGGGTTTTTGGGATCACCCAAACCACACTTCTTGTAAATCGAGAGGGGCAGAGATTTATGGCTTGCCCCCAATCAAATAATGCTTTTGCAAAATGGTAATGACCCCGACGGTACAAGGAACTATTGCATTGAACGCACCGGATTCTTTCTTTCTTTTGTACGAGAGATCTTGTAGAATAGCACTACAATCCTCCTGCAATCGATCATCAGCCTCGAAAGTGATATCTTTTTTTTTGTAACCCAGATCTTTCATACTTGTCATACATTTGTTCAAGATCTTCGACCAATGGACATTAGAGAAATCTGCTTCACATTGTTTAGTTAAAATGCCGAAATTTACCATCCTCGTCTTTTATCACTAATCTCTGAGGGAATGGTGTGGGGTCTATGCATAGGACTTACCTTCATAGGACTTCACAATCTTTTCCATGTGCTCTTCTTCTGGCTTCACCACTACCTTTTACACTTATTATCATCCTATTCTCCCTTTTCCTCCTCATTAGTCCGGCATAGGTGGGTCAATGGGTTTTCTACATGATACGCTCCAACTTATTTCTCAAAATAAGAAAGTAAAACGGTGTCGTGTCAGTAAATAACCCAACTAGTGAGGTTGGTCGTTCCACTAGAAAAATAGTCAGACTTGACTTCAACCTCTTATTACTATGTTTGGGGGTCGTGGCTTCCTTGGAAAGTAAAAGCATAAAAATGGGGATTCTATTTTCTAAATGAGTGGAAATAAATAACGAACTTGAAAGAGACACTTAACAGCGTTTGACAGTTGGATTTTTAATAAATTAATCAAAGTACGAGGTTTACGTGTTCCGCCCACAGGTTCATAACTTTGATAATTCTAAATATAACAATTCTTTCCTAGTATCCTTGCATGCCAAGTGATACAGTATGTATTTTCTAAATCCTTGGTCCGGCATCTAGAAAAGAAAATCTCACGCCGCACCTGGGTCCGGCTACGTGTGTTGCTATGCCTAACCCTTATCCTTTACCTCATATTAATGCATCGTATTTCGATATCTGACTAAGTTATTACCTCATACCAATCACTTCATAGCCTATTAGATAGTATACACTAAATCTATGTAATAATTCTTTTCCTATTATCTAATCTCCTTGGTCCGGAAAGTTAGCATTAAGGCGAGTTCTAAAGTTGGCCATCCGTTAAAAAGACTTCTAAGCGAAAAAATATTAATACATTTTAATACACATGCATAGATTGTTTATTTTAGAGTTAGGGTTTATCACACACCTTATTTGCCTCTGGTTCCACAACCCTAGTTATGGGTTTAGTTTACTCATGGCCATAAACACATATTCAAATATATTAAATAAGAGTTCCTGTACTTTACTTCAATGAGAAAGTATCACATCCGACAAGTTTGCTGAATTAATCACCAAAAATCACTTTCAAGAATTCTCACTAGTGAATCATAATCTCACCAAAATCTAATGATTATCAGAATCTCACAATACAATGTTTACCAATACGGCAGTTTAACAATCTCAGCGTCTAACCGCAAAAAATGCGGTTTTTCCAAACTATTTATAAAAAAATAA
This sequence comes from Solanum habrochaites, assembly GCA_027704765.1. NCBI lineage: Eukaryota > Viridiplantae > Streptophyta > Magnoliopsida > Solanales > Solanaceae > Solanum > Solanum habrochaites. The sequence goes on from JAKWJA010002496.1 coordinate 15,512,860, forward strand.
AACTCCCTAATTAACCAGGACTCTATTTCTGGAAATCTGCCAAACGCTGCTGGGCGCGACGGCCCTCAGCGACGGATCGTCAGGGACGCGACGACCGTCATGGACTCCGTCGTCGATACTTGTGTCAATTCCTCTACTGCCTTCTCCATGACCCTCGAGCTGCAAAGTTGACGGACTGTCATAGGCATCACGGTCCCGTCGCGGCCTAAATCGTCAAACCACTCACTCTTGGAATATGGGTACTTGGGATCACTATCTCTGAACTCTACGAACCTGCAGGAATGACCGAGTCCATAGACCGACGGACCGTCACAAGCTTCGTAACCCGCATAGACTTGTCAGACTTCCCCATCTTCCTCAGGCTCACGCACTACGATGCACCATACGGACCGTCACAAGGCACGACGACCGTCATAAAAGCTGGTAGGTGGTTCTCTTCTTCTGCATTTTTCGCTCAAACCTCCTTCATTCCTTGTTTTGGACAATTCCTGCCAAATAATAAACTGAAACTTATGATATTAAAATTAGCACAAAAGGCTTTGGACACCTAAACTTAAGGAAAAGTCGTATTAATAGATACTGTGAACCCAACGTATATCAACACCCTCACTTAAATTCGTTGTTTGTCCTCAATCAACGCACTATGCCTCAATACAAAATCTTTGTACAATATTATCCATATTTTTATTAATCCTTTGCAATCATTTGGCGTATCGATCGCCAGATTAAGCCTCATCAAATCTCGGCAGCTATCACTCGTAGGCTTGAATATGTGGGAGCAGAACATATAACACAAGACTCACCATGCACTAACACCTATCCTCTTCACATTTCTCACCGAGGTGCTAACAATTCCTCCGGTATCAATTTGCAACAGGTCCTCACTTAAACAACCCCCCTAAAATCCTCATTTGATTTTAGTTGAGTATAAGGATTATCTTTCAACCTCACTCCACTCTCAGACAAAGTCACACATCATTCATAACTATTGCCAAAAGCTTGCCCTTAATTTCACGCCTTAATTCGCTATCCAATCCTTAGGATCACACTAGGACTTTCTTACCTAGTAACATAGGCGGATAGGCTCAGGTCAGGTGGCTATCTTTAGGTATACTTAGTGAATTTTTGCCCTCCTTTACATACGTCTAACCTTCTACTTTCTACATGTTATCTCGCCCAGTTTCTCCATATTCTTGCTATTTGCTCTCTTTTCTTCTTTTGTACGTGACTCTCTTCTTATTCTTTGCTTGTAGTTCTTGTGTATTTTTCTTTTTCTTTACTTATATGTTCACTAATTCTTAGAGTTACTTTACCTTGTTCTTTCTCTCTCTTTGTTCTTCTTTCAACCCGCCTTTCCCAGAGCATTCATCATAATAGCCACCCTCAACTCATGGGCTTTGCCATGAGTTCAAGGTACACAACTATGCTTTTGTCGCATAGCTGAGGTGCACATGTCAAGAGGGACCGGGCAAACACAGTTCTCTTCCCTACCAAAAGACAGTTGGGGTGAAAAGAAGGTCTAATTTAAGCTCATATTATGTGGATCAAAGAGATAAATTTTCATTTGGTTTTCTTTTATTTAGCTAGAAATTGGATATATTGAATAAGGGCCTATGATCCTTTCCTAATTGTCTATTACAGCTTACGTTTAGCAGGACTAACCATGCAATTCGACTTAGTATCCAAGTGGCCTTATTCTAAATTTCCTCACACTCTCCTTTACATCTCATCACTATACAGATTATCCAGACAACCTAGTTGAATTTACTACTGAGGGTAATGCAATGGTACTCTATGTCATCCTAGAGTCACACAATTATCATTACTATGCCTAGTCATGCATCATTTTTCCATTTTATCAGGATATCATTTGCATATGCTTCAGATTACACGATTACACATGCAAAACCCCAAAAAGGATATTGGAATTGGGCTACTCAATATTCACCGGAACACTCACTTTCAGTTACCCCACCCCAACAAAGAAGCCATGCAATTTTCCCATTTCCTAAAACTAAATAGTAAGTGGATGTGAAGCAAACCGTGGCTCACAGCTACCGTCGATCACAAGAATGGTGGTTCGGTTTCCCCGGAAGCCACGTCCTCTTCAATCTGGATCACCCTCATGGTGTCCCTCAGTCAACAACTGCAACTGCACCATAAGTAGTGCTTCCCCTTGCTATCTCCACAGTGCGGAGATAGACTCCCCATGCCGCGAACCATCTGATGCTCTCATTTGGTGCACCTCCTCCTCAACAAGTCGACTCCCCCCGCACCATCTACTCTCCGCGCTGCAAATCCTCTTCCATGCTCGCGCCTCGTCTTCTGCTCGACCGATACCTCTTTGGAACTCTCTCGAGGGGAGGTGGTGGTAATTTTTGAGTATGCAAAAAGGGCCGCCAACCACTGTGTCCCCTCTCAGGCTCGATATAAGGGGCCTCAGACTCCGGGCACCCTATCCTCTAATATCGTGTCTATTCGGCACGAAGACTGTCGACTGCCGCCTGAAGAGTTGACGATCCACCGGAGGGCTGGTCGGCGCTATGCCCCTCAAACCCAAGGCGTCCAAGGCGCTGGTTAACCTCAGCGATCTTTTGCTCTGTACAACTGGAACCATTTTCCTCTCTTAGGCGCCTTCGGACTCGTGTAAAATAGACTTCTGCTATCCACGATTGGATATGATGAGAAGTGTGTCCTTTGCCCTCAGTTTTTTGGACCCTAGCAGCGGGACCAGTTCCGGTATGACGGGGCTTGCAAGAGGCGCTCGGGGCATGCTACTTTAACCGTGTCCGTGATGACTCTACCGGTGTCTGTCAGTGGACGCCCACCTTTGTATCTGTGTGGGCGCTGGGATATTGTGTCAGCAAGAATCATCAACGAATGGGGGAGCTCTGACGGTGCCCTCTGCGTGTAGCCCAACTCTTGGCTTCGTCTCTGATGAGGCCGACGTCAACACTGCCCTGCGGGTCTTAATCTTATCCAACATTCCATATAGGACACACCTACGGACCCTGCAAGCTAAAAGATCATGCACGGGAAAGGGTAGGTAGTAGGTGACCTTGAATGCCCTCTCGTGCATGACTGCCTGTGAAGCATGCGAAGTCCCCCTCGACCCGTTATCATCGCCGCCATCAACACTGCCTTCGATTCCCAGGTCACATATTTTTGCAAGCGTGGGGGAAAGCAGTGACGACAAGCAGCCAAAAGAACTTCCGCCGTGAAAAGTTAGGTTTTTTTTTTTTTTGGCCTTTTTGATGGCCCCCTTTGGGCTCAGTCACCCACTGCACCTCTCCATCACCTGACAAGGTGCAGGGCCCATCCACTCTGGTGGTCTCTCTCAGTGATGGCTCGCGCAAGAACTGTCCATCCTTAACTATCTCCAGTGGTAGTCCCACTCGCATGAGTGGTGTGGGGGGGGGGGGTCCAGAGTCAGCATCAACACTCTTTGCCGTTATAGAAACCACGGCTGTCTGGCAGGGAATGTAACACTGTGTACGCCCGTACTTGGACCTGCTCCAGTGTGTCCTGTTTAGTGGGGCAACCCCCCTATCGATCTGTGATCGGATTTCTACGTAGGATGCGTAAACTCCCTCGACCATTTCTGCACTGTAAGCTTCCCAACGGACGTGCTGTCCACCCAAGCCGATGCCTGGTGAAAGATTGTGGATCTCAGGCATCCTTCATGAGACTCTCTGTAAGGGACCCGCCGTTCACAAGGGAGTGTTCGAGTCATCACTCCTTTATCAATGTCAGGACTTGGCGTCGAGTAGATTGAATTGCCCACGTCACACACCACCGTTGGGCTGGTGCCCGTGACGGGGGGTGGGGGGGGTACCTGAACTGGTGAGCCTGATGTAATCTGAAACTGTCAGCCCTCATCAGACTAGGGGCCGACGCGCAAGCGGTGGGCTGGGTTGCGGGCACCTCAGCAGAGCCGAGGCTTCCTCGGACCAGATACTCCTAAGGAGACAGACGTTTCCTTCTTCATTTGTCTGTACTTGACCCCGAGGGTGTGCGGTTATGTGAGCTCCCTCATCAAGACTGGTAAGGCAGTAACTACGCCGATGCCACCTTTTTGGGGTGTAGAGTTGGGAGCACGTTCAACACGGGAAGGTGGGGAGTACCTAGGGGACTACTCAGAGTCATGCTCATCATCACTAAGAGCCGATGACCACGCGGGTCATACTGGGCGACAGAACTTATTGCTCGCCCCGTGTGTAAGATTTGGTCTTGCTTGGTTGCCATAGTAGATAGTACCTTAAAGGATCAATAGTAGTATGAGTAGTGCAAACAAGACAAGCAAAACCAGATAAAACGACTAAACATTGAAAATAGTATGTCATTAGGCATAGAAACAGTGACACAACGACAGGGTCCATGTGATGGCTTCGTCGTGACTATGACGGCCGCATGAGGTCCGTCGTGTTGACTTTGAATACTGTATATATAGAGAACCCTGCATGAGAGTCTCTGACTAGCATGACGGTATGAGCATGACAGACCGTCACTGATAACGCCTGTCCGTCGTAGTTTCCTTCTAAACCTTCAAAATATGGAGACCCTTAGGCAAGGGGTCTCTGACCGTAATGACGTCGTAGCGCATGACGGACCATCTGGGTATACTGTCGTCACCTGTGTCCGTTAAGGACCTTAGAAAACTTGGATGCCTCTTAAGAACCAGGGTCTCTAACACCAGAACAGTGTGCAGGACGGACCGTCAGAAGACGACTGTTCCGTCCACCATGTTTCCATTGGGACACTTGACAAAATGAGAGACCCTTTAGAAACAGGGTCTGCCTTACAACCGAAACTGTTTGTGAAGGACGGACCGTCGTGAGTGACCGACGGTCCAGTCCATGTGTCCCTTTGGGACCAGGTTGTCCTAGTCTTTTGTGAACGGACCCTACTGACGTCCGTCCGTGGGTACGACGGTCCTGTCATCGGGGTCTCGTTCTTATACACAGTGACAGAACTGGGGGTACCGCCATGCATCCCCGCATGAAACCCCCATCAAACTTGTCGTTTTTTTGGACATACCTTTGTTTATCCTCACTAACTAGGAATAGCAAGGCAAAACCCCGATGTCTAAGGTTGTCAACATGGCGCATTTCGACATTTTGAACCTAGTTAGACATAATCTATAAAGGCAACAACATACACAAAGAACTAAGCTAATACAACTATAAACAAAAATGGCCAAAGATAAATGAGTAGAAATTAGAGACACAATAACCTTAGAATGAGAAAACAAATTAGACAAGTTCCTCTGTGGCCAGGCAGACACCCCAGCAGCAACTCCGACTAGTAGATTAACACTTTTAGGCTTTGGGAATTGTGGGGGCAATGATCGTGGTTGATAGAGGAATAGAGTGTGGAAGTGAAAAAGAGAGCGTAATGGGAGAAATAAGGGAAGTATGGGGGTGAAATGAGGGTTGGAGAGTTTAAATGATGAAAGTTTTATATTAAACTTCCAGACCGGTCGGTCGGGTATGCATCAATAAGCACGCGACCGATTCCCGATGACGGTCCATTGCCAATTGTGATGACCCTTCGTTGGTTTCCTCGTGTGTGCCCTATTGAACTACATAAAAACAGACCTGGTACTACGGAGGCATACGACGGTCCGTCAACAGGACCAGGCGCAACAGTCCGTAGATTATCCGTCCGTGACTGCTGCAAAGTAATTTTTCCTGCAGAATTCATGGTGATGTGCCTGCTCATTTAAAACCATTTATCTATAAAAATGCTACCATACTAAAAGACTATAAGATTGGGTTGCTCCCAACAGCCGCCTGATTTAATGTCGCGGCACGACTGGGGACCCTGATTACTCTACTTCATCAAGATGGTCTGCCTTGAATCACTTCATTTGCCGTCAGTATGCCGAAATAGATTTTTAGTATACCGGTCCATTCACCTTGAACAGCACAACCTCTTTAGTTTCACCTCAACTGCTCCATGAGGAAAGTTGGGTAACCAATTAAGTGACGCTTCCTTTGGACTTGATCTTGCTGGAACAAGCACACCTGGAATGAATAAAGCACCAATACCCAACCATAAACTCTCGTTTTTAAATTTGTTGTCATTGGTCACTCTTCTTTCATCTTTTCTTGTCATAGGGCTGAGCTTTCAATAGGCTTTCAGGCAAATTCAGCAGTTCTTACCCCATTTAACCATTGCTCTGCATCTTCTCTCCAATCTATTTTAAACTTCTCAATAGCCCCATGGCTTTATGCCTCTAACTCAACCGGAAATGACAAGCTTCATATACAAGTTGGTATGAGACATACCTATTGGGGTCTTAATGCTGTCCGGTAGCCCCAGAGCATCATCAAAGCCTTCTTGACCAATCGTCTACTACGTTCACTGTTTTGACATATCTGTTTGATCTCCCTATTCGACACTTCCACTTTGCCCACTCCTATTGTGTTGAGGTGGTAAGAGTGCCACATTATGGCGAACCCTATTTCTCCAATAACCCCTTTTGAACATTCTGTTTGCAGAAGTGGGGAGCCCTCCATCACTAATATGGCCCTTGGGGTGCCAAAACTAGAGAATATATTCTTTTAAGAATGCAGTGACACTCTTCCCCTTCAATTGTTTGCGAGGGCTATGGCTTCGACCCATTTAGATACTAATCGACTGCTACTAGCATTACTTCCTTCCATGAGAACTCACAAAAGGGGCCCATAAAGTCAATACCCCAACATCAAATAACTCATCACAGAATGGGGTTTTAGAGGGAGCTCTTGCTTTCTTGAAATACAACGCCATCTCGTTGGCATCTGTCACAGCTTTAGTAAACCCATGGGGCATCTTTATGAAGAGTTTGTCCAATAGTAACCACATTGTAATATCTTATGAGCGGTTCGGATACCACTGTGATGTCCCACCACGGGTGAGGAATGGCATGCCTCCAACACACTCAACATCTCGACATTCTGTCACACAGCGCCGGATAATCCTGTCGGCACAACTCCTAACAGTATGTTCATCCCCAAAAAACTTCTTCACATCGTACTGAACTTTTTCTTTGATGAAAGGACAAGTCTGGTGGACAATATCACTAGCCAGATAGTTCACCAAATCTGCGAACCCTGGGATCAAGTCCTTGTGAAACACACCAATACAAGTTCATCGGGGAGTACTCAATGTCAGTCTTATCCCTAACTCTCTCCCAAGAGCTTCATCCTCTAGGAACGAGACAATAATCACAACTTGTTTTCAGTCCTTTTCTATCCATCACTTCAAATCAAATTCTTGTAGCAGTAATACCAACGAATCAGCCTAGGGTTCGCATCCTTCTTCGCCATCAAATATCTCAATCTATAATGGTCAGTATGCTATACTCTAGTACCGTGCAATAGGAGAGAAATTGCTCAAAAGCAAAAACTCTTGCAAAGTTGTTGCCTCGTCACTGTGTATTCTGCTGAGCTTCATTTAGGGCTTTACTAGCATAGTAACCGGGGTGAAGAGATTTTATTTTTCTCTATCCCATACTACATGCATCGCACTCACCTCAATGGACGTTCCATCCGGAAAATAATGATAGCGCAGACACCAATTTTTTTATTTAGCTCTCACCGAATGTTTTAAAACAAGGATTCATCAAAACAATTTACAATCTTTCTCCATTCAGTTTTCACATGGGTGTGGCATCTTGAAAAGTCTTTGATGAATCTCCGGTAAAAACCTGCCTGCCCACGCAAGCTTCTCACACCTTTCATCCACAGAATCGGTGGGGGAATCTCTCTATTACCTCACTTTAGCTCGATCAACCTCTAGGGCCATTTTCACTGAAATGCGATGACCCAACACATTACTCTCTTTCATCACCATGAAATGACACTTTTTCCCAGTTTAGTCTAAATTGGCAGTCTTCATCACTCTTAAGGCCCTCAAATAACTTGGTCCAACCCGATCGATGAATCACCAACTCACAGAAAATTCATCCATAAAGACTTCTATAGTATACCTCCACCATGTCATAAATATCGACTCATACATCCTGAAATGTTACGGGTGCATTGCCCAACCAAAACGACATTCCTTCTGAACGTAAGGGTCCCATATGGACACATTCAAAGTTGTTTTCTCTTGATCTTCTGTGCAATAGAATATGAATTATCCCCTAATAGCCATCAAGAAAATAGTGCCTCCCTTTTTACGGCAAGTCTATCCAACATCTGATCATAAGGGCAAAAAAAATAGAAAAATGGTCTTTTTTCATTCATGAGTTTAGTTTGGTAATCCATACATTCCCTCCAGCCAGTAACCGGTCTCATTGGGCACCAGAGTTCATTTGTTTTCGTTGGGACCACAATATCCCCCTTTCTAGGTACACACTGAACCGGGCATTCCCCACTACTATCGCGATTGGGTAGATTACTCGCGGCATCCAACCACTTAATGCTTTCCTTCTTCACCACGACATCTTGCATAAGAGGATTCAAGCGTCTTTTCTTTTGGTGGCTCAATACTCAGCTTATGAAAATTTCAGGCATGAGTTGGATTTATGAGAGCAAATACCATGAGGGATCCCAATAATTCCCGCAATAGTCCACCCAATAGCTCTTTTGAACCTTTTTAATGTACCATCACCTAAACTCCCCCTGAACGTTGTTCATCCCAGGTCTGATGCAATATTAACCGGGCAAAGGTCACCATTTCCTAAAGACTTCATACTGAGATGAGGTGGGAGACTTTTTATGGTTCTAAGTTGGAGCCTCCCCTATAGATGGGTTTCGCGGCGTGGGGCCTCGCGATTCTCATATCAAGCTCAAATTTTCTTCGGTTTTAAACCGAACATCACCCTCGTTCAAGAGACGCAATTACTGACTTATAATCTTCAATGCAATCGCTATCCAAGTCATTATTACTGCCCGCTAATTGCTTCTACACCTAGACGTTCGTTTAGTTGTGTCGTCAATGTCTCACCATGTTGTAGATAGAGAATGCCATTGGAGCTCGAACCACTCTGCCTCATGGACCTACAAATATTAAGGTCCTTCCTCATTTTCACACGAAATTTCATCTGTTCCGCTTTTCCATGTCTACTAAGGTCTTCTGGAGCAAGGATGGCCTCCCAAAATATGGGCACTTCAATCGAATTCTCAATCAAGAAAATCAAATCTGCTGGAAATAATGATGACCTCCACTTTTACTAGGCACTTCGTGGAGTATCCCTATAGTCGGTTTTTATTGTTCGAATCAGGCCATCAGTAGCCGCATCCGCATGGGCTGTGGTCACCAAACCCAACTTCGTGTAAATCGAGAGGGTCATGAGATTTATTCTTGCCCCCAGATTCCCATATGCCATTCCGCAAAATGTAATAGCCATCCCGATTGTACAAGGAATATGAACGTACTCACGATTCTCTTTCTTTTGGACCAGAGATCTTGTATCATAAGCACTCACAATGCTGGCATGCTATCACATCATCCTCAAAAGTGACCGCTCTTTCTTTGTGCCAGATCTTCATAAACTTGCTCTAAACGTACCGGTCATCTGTTCTAAAGGCTTATACAAAAGGGACATTGATTGTAAGTTGGCTTCACTTGTTTCTAAACCCGCTATTTGCACCTCGATCTTTTCAATAATCTTTGAGAAAAGGGGGATGGTGGCCTAGGCAGAGAGTTACCTTTTTAGCACTTCACCATCTTTGCAGTGTTATCCGCTAATTCGCATCCACATCCTACCACTTTATTATAGTATCTTTTGTCACCTTTTCATCATCAGTGGCAATAGTGGGTCAATGGTTTGCTTGCCATCGCGAGTGTAATTGCCATACATTCCATCGTTTTCCGGATGTTGACAGTGTTTCTGAAGAGTACCTGTTGGCCGTGTGTTCCCATTGCAGATACTTGGCCAATGTCACTCAAGTTGCTTACTCGATATTCATGTGTATAACTTTTTTGTCCCGCAATACCCACCTCGCTAAATCATTCCTCAAACTCTTTATTGTGATCATCACTAGCACATCGAACCTCCTCATCATATTTTAATGCACATATCCCACTTTCGACATACTACCTCCACTCATCCCTAGGAGTAACTTCACATTTTGAGGAGGAACATAGGGTCCATTCCTGTCGTTCTAGTTACCATAGTTACCCTGTTGAAGTTTTGTCGCTATTGTATTTCCATATCGGACATAATACCCCACGATGTATTTTTACCAATAGATTCTGGTCCTTTGGTTCCCTTGACCTTGGCCGCCATTCTCCCTGATTCAGAGTCTTGGGCACTTGGTCGGAAATCCCCCCATCGTTCATTTACTTGCATAGAATCCTCCATCATAACTAACACTCATCATTTTGGCGGCGTGGTTTCGACAAGTATCTTGGACTGCATTTATCTTTTCTGCACCCCCAATGACATGTTTTAGTACCAACCCAAAGCTCGTCTCATCTGAGCCATTTCTTTCCCGAATCTCACTGTGCTGGGTTGTGAGTGGAATGCCTGCGAAGGTGTTTCTTTTCTCCCGTGTATCAGACTTCCTAGTACTCAGCTTTGTTTTTGGAATTTCGGGAGATTTTGTTCTAATTTTTTCAGCATCTCAGCATAAGGCAACATCTCCATAGATCCACCTTCTATGGTGTACAACACCGCTTTTATTATCATCCTGTCCACCGATAGAAGTATTCCCTCAGTGACTCATCATCTATACGGTGTTTGGAACACGTCTCAGAATGAGGTGAATCTAATCCCAAGAACTACTAACTGACTCTCCTGGTAGTGCCACAAGTTGTTCACTCTGTCTTTGTGGTTAGTTTTTTGGAGACCGGATAGTATCGTCTAAGAAGACATTCTAAGTTGGTTCAAGTGAAGATTGAGTTGTAATGGGAAGCCATGAACCACATAACAGCGCTCCCGTCAGTGAGAGAGAAACACTAAATGATACCTATTACTCTAAATCCAAATCAGATCCAAATCAATGCCTCCCTACAACACCTTTTATCAACACAGCTGGCCCTTAACCTAGCTATATGGCAGGTGGATCCTCAGAAGGTAGCCTCTGAAAACAAACCTCGGCAGTGAGGCATTTGCCATCAGGCCAAACTTTTATCACAAAAGTTGGCCTGTGTGTGAGGGAACAACTAGTGCCATCCGAGTCTGCTATGTTAGATAGCGCTGTAGTATGCCTGGGGCCGTGGACTGGATTTTGTCCCCTCTGTTGGGTGTTCACACGTGTGATGGGGGGGCCGGTAGCCATCGAGTAACCACCTGATCCATGAACATCAAATCCCGGCTGGAGCTGAACTGTTTTCGTTTGGTCTGCTCCGTTCATTCTGGGCACAGTGTGCGCTATTTCTATTCATATTGGCATAGTGGCGGCTCTAAGAAAAATCGTGATCGTAGGGAACCAAGGGTCTCTCCTCTCCGTGTATTGGGCATACACGAGATGTTGTAGAAGAACAAACACAAGAAAAGAAAAACAAATACAATGCATCAGAGAATTCAACTAACTAGAGGATTTAAGTTCTAAAGCTACCCCCAGACCCCAAAAGGATATCTCAAAGTACTGTGTCATCGCCCGTGTTTATTTGTCCGGTGCCCGACACCCCGGCGTCTTGCTTACATGGCCCGCTTCTACTCGTGCCCCGTGCGCCGGAACGGCGCGATTGCCCCCTTGCTCTCTTCCCCTGAAAAAATGCCCATAGGAGCACCTCAGCCTACAGCGTGTCGACCCAGCCTCCTATTACCTAGCACTCCACGTGCCCTCCCCCCCGGCTCCTTCCCTTCGGCGAGGGCGCGGGCCTCGTGTGCGGTCTCCCCTATTTCTTTTTTTCTGCACACGCGCTTGCCCTTCCTCTCCGCCCTCGCTGGCTCTTCGCGCTCGCGTTTCGCATGACATACAATATACTCTCTGTCATAGTGTGGGTTCTAGGACGGGCGAAAGAAGGAAAATAACCAACGAAAGGAAAGGAGACACGGACAGCCAAACAAGAGATTTAAGCGAGGAGCAAGGAACTAGTGGTACTGGGCCCCCCAGGGGAGACTGGAGAAGTCGACGAGAACAAGGCGGGCCGAGAGCGGGCAGGCAAAGGGGAGAAGGGAAAGTTTCGAAAAGCCGGGGGGGCGGCATCGAGAAAATCGCACCCGCACCTTGGCAGACGACGGTGGGTGCTAGCCTAACCCGAATCGGTACCGCATAGGAGCCTCGTAGGCGAGAGGACTAAGGGAGACCGCGACCAATAAATACTAGCCGAGGAAGAGGAGACACTAAGCGAGCGGGAAGAAGGCTGGGCCGATGAGCGACCTCCTTTCCACAAGTACATTAGGGCGAGTTCGAACAGTGCCATGCCTTAAACAGACTTCTAAAGAAAGAATTATTAATAAATGCAAGAACGATGCTAGAATTGTTATTTTCGTTAGGTTTTATCTCATTATTTGCCTAGTGATTCCTTCCCTCACCCCTATTTATGAAAGTTTTAGTTACCCAAGTCATACAACAATATCAAATACTTATATAAGATTCAGGTACTTCTTCAATAGAAGAGTAAAATCCTAAGTTTTCTTGATTAATCAACCAAAACTCACCAACCATCAACTGCAAGAATCTCAAAGTAATCAAGATCTACACAAGGCTAATGATAATCACAGTCTAACAATAATACACAGAAGTCCAATAAAGGATCCAAAGTCTAACTATAATCGAAGGTCTACTAATAATACAGAGTCTCCCCCCTAATCAAGTTTTTTCCTAACTATTTAGAGAAAATAAAAACCTAATTAAACAAGGACTCTGTTCTGTTTGCTGGAACATCTGTCAAACTCAGCTGGGTCGAACGACCGTCGGACGGATCATCGTGGTCACGACCGGCCGTCATGTGATGTCTCGTCCCATACTGTGCATTTTCTGCTTACTAGCTTCTTCATTATAACCGTCGACGGCAGGGATATGGAGCGTTACGAGCACAACGGTCTGTCGAGGGTCTTCGGTCCAAACACTTAAAGCTCTGGAATATTGGTACTGGGGCTACTTCTCTAATCTTCATGACAACCTGCTAGGACGCGGAGTCATTGCTAAACGACGCCCGTCACGCTTCCGTAAACCCCACACTTGGTCAGACTGCCCCATCTTCCTTTCCAGTAGCTTCACTACGCGGTCCACCTACGGACCGGCACAGGCATGACTGACCGTCACAACTCCGTAGGTGGTCTTCTTCTGCATTTCTTCGCTCACAAACCATCCGCATTCATCGTTTGACAGATTTCACTGCAAACGTAAGGAAACTTATAAATAATTAGCACAAAAAGGCTTTTGGACACACTAACTTAAAGGAAAAGTATTAATGATCACCGTGAAACCACGCAGATATCATTGCACCAGACAGGTTTGGGATTCATTAGGCAATGGTCGGACGACAATGTGTTGAACCCATATTTCTGGTAAACACATGCTCGAACCATGGGAGCACTCTTGAAAGTTTGTATGCTCGGAAGACTGGCAACATAATAACAAAAACACAAAATGTTCTTAATACCGCATATGGTTGAGTTTAAAGTAGAAACAACATATTCTTAATAAAGCAGCTGTTGAGTTTAAGTATCATGATGGTTTCCTCCGATGACAGACCATCGGAATAGTTTTCAGGGGACCATGAAACCAATTATTTGCTATGGCCGTCAAATTGATGAAGAAATCAAGGCTTGCTTCTCTTGGTTCGCTAGAAGACTCAGGGAAAACATTTAACTGTCTTGTCAATTCTCTACTACTTCGGATGGTTAATTAATCTCTATGGATTCCGCCCAAAGTAGTGTCTTGAATGACGGGGGGGGGGGGTTGAGAAGAAAACTCAGGTTCTTCTCAATCGAATGTCCTGATAACTGCCCAAGGGGACAAATAAAATTCATGGTTCTCATTAATACAGAACAAAATAGAAGCAAATTACAGAGGCCAACTTAGGATATTGAGTGCTTTCATTGTGTATGAAAGCGGAAACAGAAAGAGTTTCTTCAGGAAGTTGAAGAGGGAGAACAAACAATAAAACTAAGGAAGATGCAATGAAAATTGCCTAGCCACTGTTGGCCACCGAAGATTTTTTTTTACTGTCCACTTGATGCGGATATGATAACTATTGCTTGTGATGAGTCAAGTTGGGTTATGGACCTGTTCCGCATGCTCAATGTGACATCAAGGGAAGTGATTTTTTCTCTTCCATACTTTTGGTTATTTTAAAAATCTTGAGTATGGGTCATGAGACTTTTTCTAGGTGTTGGTATTGGTACAATTTTTTTGGAAACTAGTGGGAACAAACTACTTGAACGAGTGAAACATGCTTCGATTGCGTCTGCACCTGATTTCTATTGGTGTTTTTTTTATGATGAAGTGATATGTTAGTACCACGGTAATGAAATGAAAGCTCATTAAGGATCCTTGTTGTGGCTCATGGTACAACGTTGTGGTCTATACTGAACTCGACTCTGCTTGTGTTGATTCTGTGACTGTGGTTTAAAAGCGTATTGCTCTTAAACATTATTGCATAAGGCTTAGCCACATCGCGAGAAAGGACTTATGTTCTAGCCAAAAAATTTATTGTCAATTTCAAGGCTAAATTAAAAATGTGAGCATTGCTTGGCTGGTAACACAATAAGCTTCCTTAGTCCACCCCCTTCGCGAAAGACAGAGTTTGCTTGAGTTGATGCACGCTGATTTATATGGTCCCCCCAAAAAATTTGGACACAAAGATCTTGGGTTGGTGCACTCTACTTTGTTACTTTCATTGATGAATTGCTACGCGAAATTTGGGTCTATGTCCTTGAGACTAAAGACCAGTATTAGGTGTTTTCAAGCAGTTTCATGCTTCATTGAAGAGAAACTGGAAATAAACTGACATTATTCGTAATGATAATGGGGTGGTGTGAAATTTGGGGTTTGGGGGGAGACCATTTGACGAGTACTGACCCTGCAAGCATCGAGTATCAATACCCCAGAAGACTCCTCCCAAGACTCCTCCTGCTCAATGGTTTGTGCTGAGAGGATAACAATACCGTTGATGGAAGAGAGTTAGTTGTCTTGATTTTTGAACCAGTTGCCGAACCTCATTTTGGGTAGGCTTTTATTGCCCGCTGCACATGGTACTAATCTATGTCGTCGTTGCTTTGCAAAGTGCTGTACCAATAGTGTTTGGTAATGAAAGGATGTTTCCCTATCGACCATTTGAGAGGTATTATGTCAGTTGCAAAGCTTTTGTACATGTGTCGAAAGATGAAAGTCAAAATTTAGATGCCAAGACCAGCAATGCATCTCATTGGATCTGACCTACAATGAATTTTTGTTATAGGCTATAGGATCCAATTAAAAGAACTTGTGAGAGCCGGATATTACTTTCAAGGAGAATCAAACCATTGAGATATTGACAAAACGGAGAAGGCAAAATCTTCCAAGTTTTGATGGTATAGTTCATCATGATGGAGTTCCTCACCAGTGTACTGATTTTGTTAGCTTGTATATCATGATGACATCCAGAATCCATTAGTCGATCACATGTTCATGTCGATCATAACAATGATTTGTTTTGATGATCCTGTGCTCATGAAGTTGTGTACGAATCAAATATTTCGCTTCGAGTCCACAGACAGCTGTTTCCCTCCTTCCTTGATCACCCAATGAGTAGTGTTACTCACTGGGGATGGGAGAACCTGATGTGTGAGGACCATGGAATATAAGCACAATGATCAATGAATTGACGCCATGCAATGAATGAAGTCTTTCTTCATACACCACCATTCTTATGAGTTGGGAAAATTGGCTAAGGGAATAAGAGCTTGAAGACAAGTGGTATTCAAGTTAAAGTTAAGAACACAACTGAAGGCCCATGTACAAAAGCTAGATTGGTTGTTAAGGTATTTGGTTAAAGGACGGTTGACTTGACAAATATTTTTGTCCTTGTTGTGAAAGATTCCTCGATTCGCACATTCTAGGTTTGGCTATAAGTCTTAATAAGAGATTGAGCAGTGGATGTGAAGACACTTTCCGTCATTGTGACCTAGAAAAGAGATTTATTGGAACACATGAGGCTTTAAAGTAGTAGGTAAGAACTTTGTGTAGGGGCGAGGGCGAAGTACCTTAAGTGGGGGGGGGGGGTCGTGAGGGGTTGAAACGGAAGGCTGGGGGGGGCGCTTTAAGGGGTGGGGGGGGGGGAGGCAATGAGGTAATGTTAAAGGAGTTAGGGTGATGCAGATTGGAGTGTTCAAACTCAAAAGGTCTTTATGCATAAAACAAGCTCCTAACATGATACAAGACGTTTTAATCTGTTATGGGAGCAAGCATATAAGAAGACTTCTTCAGACACATTGCGTATTTGTACAAAATTTTTCTTTGACAATGATTTTCTCATCTCCTGTTGTATTGGTCTATTTTATTGTGGGCAAGAATACTTCCAATATTGTGTGACTACTGAAGAATAGTTTGTGTAAGTTATTTTCTAATGAAGACTTGGGTCTGCCAGCAAATTTTGGGCATGAGCAATTACTCCTCTCAGAGATGAAAGGAGATTATTTTCCTGACAAAAGACATTGAACAGTATACAGAGCACTTCAATACGAAGACTGCTAAGCCTGTTAAAGTACACACCTCTTGCTAGTCATCATAAATGTTGAGCAAGAAGATGTGTGCCTACATCGGGGATGGGAAAAGAAAAACATGGCCCAGGTTCCATAGTCCTTCCTTCGTCGTGGAAGTCTAATGTATGCAATGGGTGCACTAGATCCTATATTTCTCATGTATTTGTGTTGTCAGCAACATGTCTGACAATGCGTGAAAAGATATGGTAACTGTTAATGGATACTCAGTATCTTAGAGGAAGTCAAATGAATGCTGTGTTTGGGAGACTCAAATCCAATCTTGAAAGGCTATACAGATTATGATATGTATGTTGGACCCTTGATAAAGAAAATCCCCTACTGGATATTTGTTTACTTTTTTAGGGGAAGCTATTTCATAGGCAAGTCGAAGTTGCGAAGTGTGTTGCACTCTCTTACAACGAAGCATGAGTATTATGCGTCTAATGAATCGGCAAGAGATGATATGTCCTCAAGCGTTTTTTAAGAACTTGGTTTGAATCAAGATAAGTAGTGTCTATTGTGAACAGTTAGAGTGCAATAGACTTGAGTAAAAACTTCATGTACTGGCAAGAACAAAACACATTGACGTCATATATCATATGCATTCGTGAGGACGTGGTAGAGTAATCATTTCACGTCAAAAATCCACACAAGTGAAAATCCTGCAGATATACTAACCAGACGATATCGAAAGACAATTTCGATTATGCAAAGAACTTATGGATATGTGCTCTCTCTAAAGAAAACAAGACTATACCTCCTTCCAGTGAATGTCCTCTGGAGGTGGAGATGGGTTGAATCCATCCCGTTTTTTTGGTCGACTTTAGCTATTCAATTGCAAGGCAATTGTGTTAAAAGGGAATATAATTGAGTTGACAATAAAAGATTTGGTGGTTGAGACAAATTTGTAAAGATTACCAATCATTGTTTGACTTGCTATATTTACGTATGTCTTAGTGACATATGCATGATTTTATCCGTCTATGAAGTTGAGCATTCTTGCTCATTTGGTAGAAATACCAAAATCTAGAGAGGAAAACCACTTTCACAGGGGCAAGTGAGGTATTCCATAGACTTAGAAGAAAAATAGGCGGTGAAGAAAATAGAGTGCGCGAGATTTGGAGTAAGTGGAAAACCAAAAGAGTGTTGTTCCTGTGAGTGTAAGTAGTCCTTTGAATATGGGATTGGTGACTACACAGTGGTAAATAATTCCTTATTAAGTAATATCACTTTCTCCTCTTGGCGCCGGTTTTTCCCTATTTAGAGGATTTCACGTAAACAATTGTGTCATTAATTTTTCCATTTTTATTTCATTACTTTATGCATATAATATTTTTTGTGTTTGTTCGCGTTTTTTCCAACACCGAGCTCAATAGACACTATATAATATAAAAATCACGATAATGCTAACACTATAAATAAAAAGTTACACTAGAAAAACTCTACTCACAGAGATTATAATAATAAAAGAAATCACACTCCATATATGCATATTAGAGCATGCCATGCATGTATTATGGAATGGTGCAATGCATATGTGATAGGAAAGTAAAAGCCTCAAAATTGCCTCGATGACCGCCCATAATCTCCTCATTACATTCCGTAGATCTTGTGCTACTCAACTACAGATGCAATAAAAGTTCGAATTAAGAATTCAATTTGCAGACCCTCGGAATATGCTATTAAGATAAAAACCCAGGAATACTTTCACACTGTGAGTAAAAAGTAATACCTCATTTAAAAGCAAAATTAAAAAAAATTAAAATTTAAGGGTAAAAATCTCTTCAAAGCTGAAAAATCCACCTAAAATGGTACATTCCCAAATGAATGGGTAATACTCTCTCTCAAAGTCCAAATCAAGTAAAAACTGAGGTAGATTAGTTTAGCAACCAAAAATCAGTATCTCTTTGCCTTCATCTCATGTTATAATCCATTGAAAATGCAATACATATGAATGCATGTCAATAATAGGGTATACATACAAATAATTAGACGTATCAATCATGCAAAATATGGTAAAGTGTACATGTAGTCCAAATTTAAGGCCTCAAACCCATAATATAATATAATCTCAACAAAAGAGATAAATACAACTATCGAAGGTAAAATCACAGAAATACACTAACGATCATAATTCCAAAATGGTCATAAATCTACTCTAAATACATTCTAAGGATTATGAAACTCATAATATATAGAATTTAACTAAGGGTTTAAATAAGAAAATTGTAACCTACCTGAAAGCCGAATCGAAAAGCTTTCCCATTTGAAAGAGCCTCAAATTGTTGCCACGCTAAAAACATCAGTATAGGACTAACAGTAGTGGCAGGAAGACAAATAGAAAATTAGGTCAAAGTTGTCCCCTGTAAATTGACCATAAAATAGAAACTAACCGTGCCATTATGTTCCTCTATTACATGCCCCAAAATTGAGTGAAAAATGAGACCTCAAATGGTCCAAAAATCTTACTTTAAAGAATGAAAGAAACAAGCTTAAAGAGACCCATTTCAAGAAAGAAATGTGGAATTAAAGCCTAAACATGTATTAAAAATAAAAGGGGAAGATTTTTACCGTAGAAATGGGAGAGAAATACCTTAGTTGATCATCAACAATAGAGTATATGTCTTCACTAACTTAGAAATAAAAGAGAAGAGGCTTTAAAGACGCTCAAAAATCGTTGTCGTAGGTGTGACATGGTAAGAGCGGAGGATAATACTTTTCTCCAGCTCAATTGGAGAGGACAAAGGGAAGAATTGCAGTTGAAGCAGCCTAGCTCGGTAGCCTATGACAAATCCAGAATTTCATTAAGGGAGTTCGAAAAAAAAAAGAATAGTTCCTAAGATTTGATTTAGAACCTCAAGGTAAGTTCTGAACCTCTCAATCACTAATTCAACCTCTAATATTACGTTTAGGAGGTTCGAAATCAAATATGCAAACATAAAAATTCTTAAAAACTCCTTATATATACAACGTAAATTTTTGTCGGGGGTTTAACTGAACCCTCTCATCAACCACTAGGCATGCCCTTGTCTGCAACGATGGAGATTGCTAAAGTCACCAGCCATCGCTGGTACAAATTCTCTTCACTGAAGTAGCTCCACGAAGCGAGCCAAGCTTCGCCGGAGCATGACTGGTGTGGCTCATCACCGAAGTAGTTTCGTCAAAGCGAGCCAAGTGTTGGCACTCAATTTTGATCGTCCTGATAATAATTAATTGTCGATCTTTTTAAATTCCGAACAACTTGAAATAATTAGTTTTTGTAAGGATCAAAATATTTTTCAAGTTACTTCTAATTAATTTTTTTATTTTTATAATTTTTCAAGTAACATATACGTTTTATATAATTAGTATATTTTATAAACATTTCGAAAATCATCTCAAAAGATTTTAATTTTAGTAAGTTTTTATTAAATTAGTTCAGTTTAAATTATGGTTATAATTTTGAATCATTAATTTATAGTAGAATTTATTATTTTATTTCGTTCAAATTAAAAAGCTCGCTAGTTGATTATAGGGAAAATTATGCGGATAAACAAATTTATACTATTTAATTACTCATCATAGATATAGTTTGCTATAATTACCACTCGCGACTAACATTATACATTAATTACGTAGGCTAACTTCGAGTTTGTATAATTAGTCATGTTGGTATATGTATAATTTGTATAATTAGTCATGTTTGTATATGTATAATTTGCCAGGATATACAAATAAATATGTATAATGTACAATTTCTTTAGCCTATATACATATGCAGTTCACCTCTCTCCCACTCTCTGACCTCTCTTGCTCGCCTCTCTCCCCCTTCTCTCCCTCTACGCTCGCCTTCTTTCCCCCCTCTCTCCCTCCTCGCTTGCCAATTTCTGACCAATGTACATGTCTCCCTCTCCATTTCTCTCCCCCTTCTCTCCCTATAGCAATTCACCTCCCCCCCTCTCTTCCCTCTCCTCGCGTCGTGCTCTCTCGATCGCGCCACCTCTCTCCTCCTCTCTCCTGTCTCCTCGCCTCTCCCCCCCCTCTCCTAAGCTCTCTTACATATTACCATTCATATGATAATATATATTATCTAAAGTGCAACCAATAGACATATCAATGCACCTTCTCCTACTCTTTTTGCTCCCCTTCCTCGCTTCTCTCTCCTCTCTCTCCCAGGCTCGCTCCGCCTCTCTCCCTCTCTCCAAATAACATATTGTTACAAATTGTAATTATCAAACTAGAGCTATAGAGAGTAATTCATTATTTTTAAGTGGGCTATATGTGAAAGTTTCCCTATATATTAGCCCGTCTTATTTAAATTTAAGCCAATTTCATAAGTCAAATTCACTTTGGTTAATAAGTTGGCTAATTTTGTAAGTCTAAAATCCAAATCTAACCTTTTATATACCCTGACCCTTTAAACCCACGTAAGGGACCAAATTTTTGCCTTTCAATGGCCTAATACAAACTATCCAAAACCTAGGGATTTTCAGCAAAATTCAACACTTAAACTCGATTCCACTTCCCCAAAAACTTTGAACAATTTTCCACCCAAACCAACCTCAATTACCCCATCCAGCCCAACTCTTTCTTCTCCAATCAACCTGGTCCATTCCCAGCTAACAAAAGAAGACCCAAAAATGCGTCTTCACAACAGCAGCGCGGACGTCTTTTTATCCCTCACGCGTCAATAAACGGAAGGCGAATGGTGGCATCAATTAACACGAAAAGAAGCACAAATACACGGAAAGCATCCATGACGTCAATGGTGCATCTTTACCCGCGTCTCCTTCGTTCATACACAGAAGCAGAGCTTCAGCTGCGTCCACCGTACTTTATGGTTGTGTTGTGGAAAGATCACTTCTTCCATTTGTTTGTTTAATAATTATGTCTCCCGTTGTTTAGATGTTGTTCAAGCCTAGTTTGAATGTTTTTTCCCCAAAATTATGGGTGCTGTTTCATCTTATTCCATCTTTATTCATTGAAAAAGAGTGGGTACAAATAATAGTGTTTCAAACCCCTCTCTCATTCATGTTCTAAAACTTTTGCAAAATCCTTGTTATTTTTGTTTATTGGTTTGCTCGTGATTAAAAGGCTTAGTTTCATTACGATAATACATAGGTGGTATGCTACAGTTCCTTTTAGTGATATAAATCATTGTTTCATCTTTTCTTCATTATTTGTGGTCCGCTATGCATAGGGAAGGAAATTAGTTTCAATGTGATGGTTTAACTTATTGTAAGCTAGCTTTTGCCTCACTCCTTTACTTCTTAAACGCAATTTTTTACTCTCATATATTGCATTTCAGATTTAAGGATAACAACTACCACCTTGATGAATGTATCAATTCATGTTGCTTTGATTTATCACCATGATTATTAACATTTCTTATTTGAAGAGTGTCGCCTTCTTTACTGTTTGCTCTTTGTCTTGCCCTGGAAGCTCAAGTTAGGTTAATTTTAAGTTTTCTTGATCTATATGTCTATTGAATGCTGAGCTGAACCATTTTGGGTATATATTACTTTATTGTTGTTAAAATGTGGATTTATATTGGTTGAAAGTTTGTGTTATTGCGTTGTTATTTCAATTGTAAAATAGATGCTAATGAGTTTCTTTATGTTCTTTTTGCATGAAATATGCTCGAGCTCATCATGAACCCCTTTATTCGTACATTCCGAGAGAGATATAAAGGCTCAAAATTCTTTATCAAGTCTGACAGTCCTTTAAAATTATCTTACAGGTCCTGAAGTTAAAGAACATAAAGTAGATCCGAGAGTTGAAAATATTGGGCTAGAGACCCACTCTTTATTTTTTTAAGACGTTATATTTTGTTATTTTGGGCTAAAAATCATTTTAATTGTTTAATATTTTGTTTGAGTTTAGGACCGGTGAAGGAATTGACCTAATGCCCAAAGAAAAATATTTCTTTTATGTTAGTTTAGGACATGTGGAACTCAAATGGGAAAAAGACCCAAAATAAAAATGGACCCACATACTGGCCAGGCGAATAGGAAAACAAAATTTGAGCCCAAGTATCTTCCCCTCATATAGAAGTTAATTATGTCTTATAACTATAATTTAATTATAAATAATGGTTATAGTTAACAAAAATGGCTATGCGGGTCCGACGGTTTACATTTGTATCAATATGTGTATTTTAACATTTATTCAAATCAAATACTCACACACACTAACTGACTCCTAAAATCTCTCACACTCCCTTAAACCACTCGTCCACATTAAAATTAAAAATTTGAAAATTTCCGACTCTCTCTTTCTCCTAATCGTGCATACCCACTCCAACTAACATTTATTACTTCTTTTTGTATAAGCTCCATTATTTTTTTTTTGTATTGGTATTTTTTTTTCAATTTTTCAATTATTTAATATATTTTAGTCATAATCTCGAATATATCAGTAAAATCATTATACATATTCAAATCATGGATGAACAATCTTCATTAAAGAGAATTACTAATACTATACATTTGCATGCAACAAAATTAATATGATGATCTTCCATCTTTTTCTTTGAGTTGAATTAAAAATTTGGGAGAAATTACCGGGTCCATTGTCAAAGCCATTACGGCAAATAGAGCAAATTGAGAAGAGCTAGATCTAAGTTTCACAATGATCCCATCAAGATGCAAACAAATCATTCACGAATGGAATTCAAAATATTTTTTATAAAAATAAAAAGAGAAAAGGTAATGGTTGATGATTGCGAAAAAAGTAAGAAAAATATATATTTTATTTGTATAAATGATGAAAAAATTCTATTTGTATAATTTTTGAAATTGTATATAGTTACTCTTTATATATTTGACTAGTCACTATTATAATTTCGGTATTATTTGTATAATTTCGGTATATTGAGTATTTGTATAATTTTTTTTCTATATTTTTTTGTGATCTGTATTTTTATTAATACATTTCAAATTATAATATATACAATTCTATGAATTTAGCATACGATGAAAAAAAATTCTATTTTGTATAATTTTTGAAATTGTTTATAGTTAATTTGTTTGTATATTTGATATGTCACTATTTTCTTGTATTTTATCAGCAGGTTCGACTTTTTTAGATTTTTAGAACCTATTTGTATGTTTCAACATATATACAATGCTTTTTTGTATTTGTATAGTACCTTTACATTTATATATATATATATAGTCTCGAATATAATATATATATATATATCATATTATATATATATTATCTCTATATCTATATATAGATATATAATATACAATTCATTTTTGATATGTTTATTTAGGAAGTTAAAATTAATTTTTTTATTTGATAAATCATATTTGGATAAGAAGACATTCTAATCAGATACACTAAATCATATTTTGTGGGGTTATTTCATTTTTTCATAACCTGTTAATGCTTCATTAATTAAGTTAAGATTTTAATTTGTATAAAAAATAAACTTTCAACGATATATACAATAGCTACCGAAACTATAGCTTACTACGTAATTAGGCGAACTATAATTGAATAGATTCATTATATTTCAACTCTAAGCTATTGATGAAATTTTCCTTTATTTTATTGTGTTTGTTTACTTTTCAATATCTGCTGCTTAATCTTAAGGTTTCAAAAATTCAAATGCCCGAAAGACACCCATTTTGATTTAATAATTTAACTAAACTAATCATCTTTTAACAAGACTTAAAGAATAATTTTGCAAAATATCTCAGTTAGATAATATTTCTATATTTCCCCATTTCCCCTTTAAAATGCTTCTACCTATAAAAATTGGCTCAATCAAATTAAGTTAGTCTACTTTTAGAAAAGTGACTAATTGACGAATAACCACATTAGCGGGTGTTTTAGATGCTTTAAAACCCTTCTTAAAACAATATAAGAACCCTGAACACCCTTTAAAAGTTGAGTCCGGAGTCAGAACAGTAACTTTTTTCCTCTGAAACATAAACGGTATATCTATTTTTTAAAACCACAATAGCACATTGCTCCTGAAGGAGATATATATATATATAATATATAATATATATATATATATTAATGTCGTGTAACGCCATTAAACATTAATTAAAATCGTTGTTGTCCAATTTTTATTTTTTTTTGTAAATCGCTGCCTCAACAATGTTATCCTACCAAAAAATTAATCTTAACTCGTTGCTTCAGCAGAGGGTTTTCAAAGAAAATAAATATAAAAAATCTCTAACTTGAAGTCGTTGCAATGACAACAATTTTCCAACTTTTTACTTTAAAAAAATTATCTTTGCTTCAGCAGCAATTTTCTTTAATGTTTGAAGAAAAAAAATGGATAAGGCAGCCGTTTTTCAAAAATAAAAAATGAAATAAATTAGAAATACGCTGGTGAGGCATTAATTTTATGATTTTTTTTGCACCAACGATTTTGTATGAAGGCTTTAACGGCATGCCCAACGTACGTTAAAAAAAAAGCTCCCTGCGGAGCGATTTTACCGTTGGTAAAAAAATTGGTATACCATTTATGTTTCTTTGAGGTAAAAAATTACCCTTTTGGCTCAAAACTCCTTTACAGTTTTCATTGGATATACAATTTTAGTCTTTTGAAAATAAAAGTTTTCTTAATTTTACTTTAAAATTAAGTGTCGACTCTCAAATACAGATATTTTTGAAATGTCAATAAAACAGAATTACGATTCTGCTGGAGATTTTTGAATGGTTCCAACCTTGAGATTAATTATTTGGTCGTGTTTTGCTGTGTACTTGTTTAAATTTTTGTACCTTATTAATTTATCTTCATGGCATTAATTCCATCAAATGACAAATAGATTATATTAGGTAAAAAGGCGGTTACGTGACTTATAATGACTATCCTTCAGAAAAAAACATAAGTGGAATTTTTTGGAAGTGATAAACGAATAGTTGGGATGTGGTCATGTAACGTCGTTTATTAGACTTCAGCCTGTTGTTTGTCCGACTTGGATAACCTGTCATTTCTAAACCAACTCTAGTCAACCTAAGATAGAGCGAAACCAAATCAAAATCTAAGCATTAGCCTAAGACAACTTAATACCCAAGGCGTATTAAGTACATTACCAAAATCGCTAAAAATCATGTTTAAGGTCGCGACCTAATGACATATCATATTGTTTGACATTTAAAAGATGTATGTGTGGAAACTTGATTGTTACCTATTTGGGGTGGGGGAGTGGGGGGTGGGGAAGGGATCTTAATTGGGTTCTATTTAGTAGGTACGGATTCATTTTTCAAATTTGACATGGTTGTAAGGGCTCCAGATATGCACAACTTATGGTACAACTACCTTAACGAGTTACATGAAAGGGACCTTAACAAATACGTAAGGGCCTTAACAGAACTCATCAACATGGTTGGGTGGCCTGAGCTGATTGAAGTCCTAACTACCTACTGGGGTAACGAGAATATGGTGTTCCAATTTGAAACCATGGAAATCACCGCAACTATTGAGGAGATTTAGAAAACAGGAGGACATCCTAATCCCCAATACGCCTACTCTCGAAGAGATTGTGAAGTGTCTCGATTAACGAAAGAATACACTCACTGGACCGAAGGATCGAGCATTGATTTAGATATATCTACAAAATATTTGGGCATGTGAGCTTCTACGCAAAATAAAATCGAGAGTTCAGGGTCACTTTCAAGGAATAGGATAGGATCAAACCCCTGATATTTGCAATTGCAATTTTAGGTACTATGGTTTTTCCCCAAGGCCCGATCCTAAGCATCAACACCCGTATAATTATGCTCGCTAACACTTTGTTCTATGGGTAAAAAACCCAGGAGGAAGTGAAGTATCATCTTATTGCGCCTGTCATCTTGTCTGACATGTACCATGCTTTGGGAAAATGCAAAGAAGGGGCATCACTACTTTTAGGGTGGTAACCTCCTCCTCTAATGGTGGATAATGTGCCAATTCGTAAAGCTACACGAGGCTCAAGAGATCCATACCCTTGATGAACATAAACCTCTCAGAAAATTTGAATGATATGCTATTCTGGGTAATATAGAAAAAAAAAGGAAAACTAGAGAAAGGTGGGCTAAGATATTCTCTGAGTTAAGAGAAGAAGACATTCAGTGGATGTTCAATCACTTCGTCACGAAAGATGCCATAGTACGGGGCGATAAACAACTTGTGCTTTCTCTACCATGTATTTGATGTATCCTCCTGTATGCACCCATTCGGGTCCTGATGCAGTTTGGAAGAAAGCAAACTACACCCTAAACACATAGTACCGTACCAATGTGTTTTACATTGATGACGGTAGAGTGTATGAGGCTTTAAAGATGCTAATGTAATAAAAAAATGAGGTATAAATGAATAAACACACCATTGTCTCTGACCGATTTAATGTCGCGTACGACGAATCTTACAAGGCCTGGTTGAAATATAATATAAAAGGTATATCCTTCCCAGTTCCAAACGTCTACCGTAGTGTAAAGGACAAAGAGTCCAAACATTGATAGAATTGAGAGAGGTTAAAAGGGAAGATCAGGAGATGCACGAGGAATCCCTTTGTAGACAAAACAATGATAAATTCCCCTTTGAGTGTGTAACTCTAAAATTCAAAAACTTGAGGAGCGATTTGGGAAAGATCAACTTGTGAAATGAAGTTAGGAGAAATGGAATGCGTTCCAAAGATTGGGAAGAGAAGGGGAACCGGAGGAATGGATACTTACTGATGATTCAATATAGGATTCAACACCTCATGTCACAAAACAAGAGGAGCAAATAAAAAACGGGGTCATCAGGGACATCCTAGTGGATTTCACCCATGCGTGGATTTTTATATGTGTATTTACTGTTGTTTGCTCTTCATGGGCTTGCCTTTCTTGTATTTTGGTACTCCTTTCAAATGACCACTGCGTGGGCCTTTCCTGTTGTAGTCCCTATTTATTCCCTATTTTCCCTACTGATTTTCTCTTTTGAACATTATTTTATACATGAAAAATTTGCTTTAGGGGTAACAAATGGTTTAATTCCGTACGTACATCTTTCAAATATGCTTAAGGGTGGCAACGAAATAGAGATGTACTGATTCCAGTACCATTTTGTCCCGGTCTGTTACGACTAATTCCGGTAAGGGCCGGTAGGTATGGGGTCCGGGATTGGTAATGGAATGGAAACCGATAGTTACTGGTTAGTTCCGGTATGGTAAATATCGTATCCAGTTTGTTTTATTTTATTTTTTATTTCGAAAAATCTAATATAGACTTTGAGAGCCGTTGGGTAACGGGTTATGGGGACCACCAAAGTCTCTTTCACCCACTTTACTCCACCTCATACGTCCTTACCCTCCAACTTTTTTTTAATAACCCAATCTTTTAAAAACTACATTGTCATCCTTTTTCTTACCTATAAATACCCCAAAACTTTCTTTTTTTCACTCACAAAAATCATCTTCTATTCTCTCAACTCTCGACTCTCTAATCTCTTATTCTTATTGAAATTACGAATTTGATCTTTGGAAATTAAAATTTGGAGCTTCAAAATTCATCTTTCAACTTTTCATCTTCGACTTTCGGTCATACACATCTACTTTTTTAAGTAGATGTTCGTTCTATTCGTTCCAACTTCCAGCTCATTTTTTCATTTATTTATTTGCAATATTTATTTATTTATTTTGTGATTAATTATTTTTTAATTTGTTTGCATTACATTTCGTATCATATATAATTTCGTGATTTACTCACTTTTGATATTTGAATATGAATTCCGGTAAAAAGGTATTTGAAAAATGTTAAAAAATCATAGTTGAGACGGTTACTAATATGATAAACTTTAGATCCACCACTAATAAAAAAACCGGTAGTTCTTCCAAATCTAAACAAAAAAATCTAGTGTAGTAAGAACGAATACGCATGATTATACAAATGTTATTGATACTGTTTTTGATATTGATAGTTATTCTGGAATACTGATCATGAACATTTACAAAAAAGGTTTGATAATTTTGATGAGAAATTCCCTGAAGATGATGAACATGATAATGTTGATGATTATATTGATATGCTTTATTTTGATGATGATGATGATGAAACTGAGACACCTACGACTACTAGTACTCCTAGTCCCTGTCCTAGTCCCACTCCTAGTTTTGCTTCCGTTCCCCCCGTACATCCTAGGCCTCAGGTAGGACGTGCTTAAAAATCAGTTGTGTGGTAATTTAGACACAAATGAAGATAAAACACAAGCTATTTGTAATGAATGTAAACATAGATTGAATCATAAAACTGTAGAAAAACAAGGTGGGATGAGACATCTGAGTAGTCATTTAATGTCATGTTGTAAAAAGGAATTTTTGCATCCTAAAGTGGTAGGCGAAGCTAAAAAGAATGGTATCCCCCTTCCTGAAACTGTAGGAGTATACAACTCTAATATGGTCCAAACATAATTAAATCCTTAGCTCTAGTTTACAACGGTCATATAGTAGAGAAAAAGATCTTGAAGAATTAACTAAAATGATTGTTGTTATGGGTTTTTCATTTAGTTTTTCTGAAAATCACGGGTTTATACATTATATTCCAAATGGTGTCATCCAAATTTTAAAGCTTTTTGCTAGAATCACATTAACAAGGCTATATTTGATTGTCAAGATCAACAATTTATCATATCTTTGTTGTTTATTTTTATTATAATAATTGGTAAAATCACATTACTCGAATTGGCCCGAGGGTAAACATAATGAGTATGTTGAACTGTTACTGCACATTAGATTGATAAAAATTATGCACAAATTGTGATTAGGTTATAAAAATTATCAAATGCAAACACCGGTCGTTATAAGCTCAAATAATTATAGTAGTTTTAGAAAACTATGAATTTGGGTGATAAAATTAGATAGTCATTCACCTTAGATGAATGCCTTCAAACAAATAACGGTTGCCCAGTTTTATTAGATGATTTCATATTGGTGTGTTGCAACGACATAATAATTTATTGTTTAGAGATATGTAATAGAAATGATGATAATAGTTGCACGAAAGTTGAAAATGCATGTCATTTTAGATTTAAATGTTAAGTTAAGTCTAGATGTAGATATTTTCAAAATTGTTGTATTGAATATAATCTTCCACCTAGCAAAAAATTTTAAAAACAGTGTCTACTAGATGAAATTCTTTATATGAAATGCTTGTAGTCGCTTATGAATATGGAAAACGTTTACAAATAGTTTGGAATGATCATAATAGGATATGTCATATAGACTTGATGATAGTAATTCGAATGACATATAAGAATTCATAAATTTCTTTTATTTAACTACAAAAAAAAATATTTGCACTTTATTATCCAACCATTTTGCTCTGTTTTATCTAATATTTGTCTGAATTTTCTAAAAATGTTATAAATTTAAAAACAAACCGAGATTTGAACAATCTATTAACAAAATGATTGAAAAATTTAACAAATATTTTATTCCTATTCCTCAAATTTATTTAACCGCTTGTTTGTAAACCCTCATTACAAAGATGTAGGTGCGTCTAGGGCGGTTGAAAAAAATATACTTGGATATTGATATGATAACATACTAGTATCAGATATTTTAAACGAGTGGTATAAGCCAATTGAAGCGAGAAATTGTATAACTTGGTATCAATGCTAGTATAATGTATCAGTTCAATAAAACCTCAAGTTCTAGGAGTCGACTTAATGAAGATGATATTGATAGTTATTTAGATTCTTATCTTAACTTGTCTCACAAGAATATAATGATTTTGATGCATATGTTAATCAAATAACAGAATCTACTGACATGTTTTAATGGTGGAGAAATTGTGGCAAAAAGGAATTTTCAAACTTCAACCGTGGGCTTGAGTTGTGTTAGCTATTCTGCATTTTCAGTAGCTTGCTTTGGAAGGCGTTTTTAGTGTCAACAAGGTTCAAATTGGAGAGCATAGATTGAAAGGGTGGTAAGCCATGTCATGTGGTAAGAAGGCAGGCTGCGGAAAATCAGAGAGGCTCGGAATTGACACAAGGGGAGTAGTTAATGGGATGATATATGGGAAAACGGGGTTTGGAAGTGGGAGGGATATAAGAAGAACGCCTAGTCGGCGTGGGCTGCGGTAGCACATTCTAGCAGGTACCGGATGAGGGGTGGACACTGAAAGAATATGAGAAAAATATGCCTGATTGGAGGTGGGAGTATAAGTAAGGTAGGGAGGGGTAGCAGGGCGATAAATGGGAGGAAGCGGGGGTAGAAAGAATATGTATCATTCATTAGAGCGGCAGATGTCTTGGAGATATCAGTATTATTTAGAGATTGGATTAATGCCGAGAGAAGAATTTGGGTGGTGAACCATTACCGACCAAATTTGGAAATGATGTTGATGAAATAATGCAAGATTATAGTGACGACAATATTGAAGCAATGGAGGATTTATCTATTCAACCAATTCTCGATCATGTTACTAGAGAAATGTTGGATGATTTAAGAAAAGATCTAGATAGTAACACGAACTATTAATTTAAATATGCAATTGTCTATTAGTATGAGTATGATAATTCGAGGTCTAATTCAAACAGAACCTTCCTAGAAGGTGGTTGTGTAGATTAGATCATTTAATACTCTACTAATATTTTTGTAGATCAAATTGTACTATCAAATTAATATTAATAATAGTCTAGTCTATTCGCCTTAATTTCTTTTTCATTATTGTCTTAAATTTAATTTTTATTATTGTAAAATTTAAACTTTTATACTTTTTAAAGTTTGAAATTTAAAATTTTGTAAACTCAAAGTTTGAATTTTTAATTTTCAAACTTTTAAAGATAAAAAATTTAAACTAGAAATATAAATTTTTTATATTTAAATTCAAACTAATATTTAAATTGATGTACTTTATAGCTTGAAAGTCGAATTTTCAACTTTCAACTTTAAACTTACAAAAATTTACCAGTCAAACTATACAGTTACAGATTTTAACCTCTCAATTATAAACTTTACAAGTTTTGAAGTATAATTTGACTTCAAATAATAAAAGTTTTACATGATTATTGATTTACTCCTTTTTAAAAAATTGTCATTTTTCCTAGAAACGGATCTGGTCTCGTACCGGTTCGCTAGCGGACCAGGACGATTACTACTCTACATATTCGAAACTACCAATACCGGTCCGTCCCGATTCTGGTACGATTCTAGGTTGTGGTTCCCGGCTCCATGCCGGTTCCGGTTAGTTCCGGTTCGGTAGAGCCGGTCCCGGTCCCGTTACCACCCTTAAATACACTAGGCTTACCCTTGGACAAAAGCCCCCTACTAGTTTAGGACGTGAGTTTGTCACTGGTGTGCTTTCACTGTTTATGTGATATGGTTTCTTTGAGTGAGGATATTTTAACCCACTCTTTTTTCAAAAAAAATCCTGAAAATCTCTAAAATACCAAATACAAGTTACTACCCAAAATTTTCCACCAAAATTTCCTATGTCATGATTTTCTTAGCCAAAATTAAAATCCTACTACCAAATCCTAAGACATTAAGTTCTATTATCTCAAGAAAGGTAAAATTGCTGCTAAGATGGAAAAAGGAAAGAATGTCGAGATAGAGTAAACGGTAGAAGAGTTGATGATGAAACTGCAACACCTCAGACAAGAAATCCAAGAAACTAGAGATAAGAGAATAGAAGTGGAGTTCTCCACAGCGGTCGCATGTGACACAAATGCGGCACTAGACGCGGACTTGGCGGCTAAGATGACTAGGTACTTTGTCATGAATGAAGAGACAAATACTACGCGGAAGGAACATGATGTCTTAAAAAATGATATAATAATGAGGCTTCAGACGCTACGCGAAGAATACCCTCTCCTGGATAACGCAATCCTTGTCCCCGAAGACAGTGAATTGAAAATTGTTGAAGAAGAACCCGAGGAAGAAATTGTCTTTAAGCCTCCTCCAAGGACGTTTGTAAGAAGGGGACGAGAAAATCACCCTTGAGGCATATATGCAGTAATATAGTGTGGGAACAAAATTCATTCCATGTGCTCTCATTTACAAACATCTTGGGGCCAAAAGTATTCTGAAACCCCTCAAAGGAACCACTTCTGAGTTTGATTCTGAGGACGTCCATAAGGCATGTGTGTATCACCTGGACCGAAAAGGGAACACAATAGAAGAGTGCCCAATGTTTAAGGCTATGATCCGCCATCTGATCAAGATTAAGATAATCCCATATATATATATGGGGTAATAACACTCTCCTTACTTGTGACTAACTAGAGCTCAACATACCAGTCACAAGGGAGTGTTTTCCCCTATCAAAAGGGATGATGAAACATCCAATCCTGTTGAAATTGAAATTTGGAAACCTTGTCCGTATTATGATGCCACAAATCACAACATTCAAAGGTGCCTCAAATTTTTCTATGACCTAAAATCCATAATAAAAAATGCAAGGATCCAAGTTGAGTTTACCCCTGTGATTAATGCAACTGTCAGTAGAAGAAGCCATGACGAAGGCACAATCTATCTTTTAGGAGCTTTGTGGTATGTTGTTTTTTTACTTTCCCTGTGATACACCAAATGAATGAATGGAAATGATAATTCCTTTTGTGTTCGAACTATGTATGTCCTGAATTCTCATTTGGTGATACTTAGACAACCATTCAAGGCCCGACCCCTATCTTCTTAAAATTCTTTTTTCCCTTTCATTCTACAAGTAAATGTGGAGTTTAGATCAACAAATGCCGAGAGATGTAGCACGAATACCTTATATCAACACAATTCAACCTTCCCGAGTCACTAGTTTCAAACTAAAATGAGCAAATTCCTGCTTGTTCAAAATAATCAGTCCCCGTTACTCGTGGGTTAAGATGTTATCAAACGAAGAAAGTTTACGTGTCTACATGCTCTTTATGTGATATTTTGCATTATTTAACCTGAACTAAGATTAAGAAATTTTCCTTTGTCTAAACAATCTTGTTTTACAATATCAAAAGGCCATACAGATTTTTTCCCCAAGTCAAAGTTCACAAAAGGGAAAAATAGAGATGGGTGATAACAACAAAGAAATCGGACTTACTGATGATATCATGGCTCAGCCCACCTTTGATAATCAGAACAAACTAATTATGCAGCTGATGCAACAGATTGCTAAGATGAGGGTTGAAATGCAGAGAAGACAAGATTTGTCCACCCCGATTTTTGCTTTTAATGATCCAATAGACGAGAGGCCTCAAATTCACTTCCCTTCTTCAAACATGGACAGAATCAAAATCCACCCTCCAATCCTACTCAAAATTCCCCATTATGCCTCCGCCTTTTACCAAAAACCACCTTATCTTCAAAGTACCAAACCCAAGCGCCACCTCCTCCTCAAAATTACTCTCAAAACCAAAACGTTAACAATCCGCACACCTCCCTACATAACCAAAATCATTATACCAATCCCTAGACTTCCCGTCGAAACTACCAAACCCCCTAAAATGCCCAAAGTACCTCCATTGTTCCACTACTACCATAAAAAGCCAATTTCCAAATCCTGGTCCCCAATGAGCATGATACAAATGTCTTTGATCTCGACCACTATGAGGAGAGAGAAAGAGTGTGGAGGTCAAAGGAAGAGGTTGCAAAGCTGGATGTGAAGAAAGAGATCCAAAAGGCCATGAAGGAGTCGTAGTGTATTCCTGAAGTCACCGATTTGATTTATGAGGATTTGTGCATTCATCTGAATTTGGACCTCTCGGAAGGGTTCAAGGTGCCAAAGATCAACATTTTCGGAGGAATAGGAAACCCTTTATCATTACTGACGGCCTACTCTGACAAGCTAGTGGAAGTTGGAAGACATGACGCTTTACTGATGTAACTTTTAAGCCGATGTCTGAGTGGAGAGGCTCTGGAATGGTTTACATCTCATGGAACAACACAGTGGCCTAGCTGGAATGGTCTTCCTAAGGATTTCATCAAACGATTTGTCTATAGTGTGGAGATCATTCTTGTCGTTATTCCTTAGAAAAAATGAAGCAGAAATCAAATGAAAGTTACAGAGAATTTGCATAGAGATGGACAAAGGAAGCGTCTAGAGTTAGACTTCCTATGTCTGAGAAGGAAATTGTCGAAGTACTAGTGCTTTTTAAAGAGATCGAATATTATGATAGAATCATGTTGCTTATTGGAGCAAAGTTTACTAAGATGGTCAAAGTAGGTGAGACTATTGAAGACGGATTAAGAAGCAGGTTGATTACCCGTGTTACTGCCTCGCTTGGATCCTCGAATTTGTTAAAAAAGAAAACAAAATATGTGTCTGCTATCTCTTATAAGGCGAAGAAGACCGTGAGAAAATCCTCATCATACCAAGATCGTTCTCGACCTTCATAGAGTTCGTGACCAACTTGTTTCACACATACCAATTAACAAAATACCCCTTCCCCTAAATTCCAAAATACCCCTCCCCCCAGTTATCAAAGTACCCCTCCTCCCTTATACCAGACCCCACCTTCTCATTTTTTCAATCTCTCCCTAAATTGCGCGAATGTCCAGTCAAACTACCAAATTCCACCTCCACAATACCCAAGTAATCCTTCCACTTACCAAGCTCCACAAATAAATTAGCCAACACATTCCTATCTTAGATACCAAAATCCTCGTCCACATCTCCAAATTAACATCAGATGCCTTCCCTTCAACAAGGAAACTACGATCCCCGTCTAAGATTTGAGAAAAAACTATCTCAAAACTTTATTCCTCTCATTGAGAGTCAAACTCAACTTTTTGAGCATTTGATTACAGTATGTTTTCTTCATCCAGTTGGGCCCAAGGCTGTTGATACAATCTCAAGGTTTTACAGGCCTGATTAGAGGTACACATATCACTTTAACGGTTCTGGACATGATACCTAGGAATGTATCAACCTTAAGCATAAGATCCAAGACATGATTGACCAGAAATTGGTCTCTCTCTCGACAATCGCGCCCAATATTAATAGTAATCCTTTATCAAATCATAGAGGAGTCACTATGAATATGATAGAGACATATGATTATTGGTTCATGACGAAGGATATAGTTCCGATTACTACTATACGTTTTTGAGCATTAGAAAAAAAGAAAAAGCTTGTGATTGTGACTCCCGAGAAGGCTGCTGCATGCCTTGGTGCCTAATGAAACTCTTGCCCAACCAAAGTTTGTGATTGAAACAACAGCCACTCATGACCAAATTTGGTAGATGTTACACACCGGAAGAGTTGGATGAATAAGGGAAGAAGAAGGAACAAACAAAAAGGCCAATCAATGAACCCTAGGCCGAGGAATTCTTGAGAAAAATACAAACAAAAGATTATTTGATTGTGAAGCATTCAGAAAAGACGTCGGCTCAAATTTCTATATGGCTTTATTGATGAGTTTGGTATAGGCAGGCTCTGATGAAGGATCTAAATGAAATTAATGTGCTCCTGAGTACCAACAAGGACAATCTAGTAGCCATGATAAACCAGGTAATTTGAGCACACTAAATCAGTTTTTGTGACGAAGAGCTACCCTTTGAAGGAAAGATGCATAACAAATCTCTGCATATCACATTATGTGCCGAGATGATATCATAAATCATGTCTTGGTCGATGAGGGATCTGGTCTCAATATTTCCCACTTTGAACCTTCAAGCAGCTAAAATTTGACTTGGGAAAGGTTCAATGAAACCAGGTCAATGTGAGGGCTTTTGATGGAGTGTAGAGAGAGAAGATCTGGATATTATTACCAAAGATATTAACCTATGGTATGATTGTCTACGATCGTTGATGGTTTAGTAACTCAACCAAGGGTTGGGGTCGTGTCCCAAGGGAGGGGTGATATGCCGTGGTTTCACAGTATTTTTAAAGTTTTTTCCTTAAGTTTAGTGTTTGTCCAAAAGACTTTTTGTATTGATTTTTGTTTTTCTCTTGTATTTGTAGGAAAATCTGTCTTACCAGATGAACGCGGACAGTTTTTTGAGCAAGAAATGCTAAAAAGTTACCACCACGGGGCCTTTGACGGTCCGCGAGCTGTGACAGCCCGTAGGTGCATCGTAGTGAAGCTTCTTAAGGAAGATGGTGAAGTCTGACCTAAGTGTAGGATTACAAGTTCAGACGTACTGTCATATCCTTGATGGTTCAATCCTGCTGTTCGCCTTGATGATCAAAGATTAGTCCCATACCCCCGGGAGGAGAAGAGGCGTATAGGGAAAAAGTAAATTGGGGAAGATACAGTAGGTTAGATGAGTCAGAGAAGATGGGTTCTAAAACTTGAAAATGAAGCAGAAGACATCGAGAGAGAGGAATGAGCAAAGGGTATTGAAAGTCATGCAAGGAGTGAGATCGGAGGGGGCGGGAATAGGGGTGTAGGGGGGGTGGGCCAGGTGGGGTTGTTAAAGAAAGAGATGAAGATGGGCGAGAAGTTAGGATTATAAGATGGGACAGATGTCAGTGGAAGATGAGTTGAGGGGAGCGGCGGGGGGTGAGAACGGGGGTAGAAGTACTGTAGGCTTAGGTAGGGGGTAAGGTAGAGACTGTGCTGAGTCGGGTGGGGAGGAATGGAGATATGAGGCTATTCTGGCAAAATGTAAAGTGGGGTTGTAAGGAGGTGTGATGGGTAAAAGGGTAATTCTTAGTCAAATTCCTAGAGTTTAAGTGTTTATGGCTGGAGACCCTTGTCGGACTGTCTCACTTGAACGGTCTGTCCATACCTGTTCGTCCGAGGGTAATGTAAGATAAGTCCGCATAGGATTGGTTAACAGTGTAGGATGACGGAGGCCATGACGGCCCGTCGTGCCACGACGCCCGTCACTAGTCCATCGACTTCGGACACATTTTGATAGTTTTCCACACTTGAGTCCTTCTTTTATTAGGTTTTTGTTTTTTATAAATAGTTGGAAAACCTCGTTTTTGGGTTAGATTCTCTTATGTTAAACTCTTTGTTATTAGACTCTTGGATATTAGACTTTGTGATTGTTTTCAATTTTGAAGAATATTTAGTCCTCAATTAATTTAGTATTGATACACTTTTTCCTTTCCTGGAATTGATTGTTGGTGGCGTTTGTTGATTAATCAGGTGAACTTCCGGATTTATTCTTTCTCATTGAAGGTAAGTGCATGAATCTTATATGTCATATATGAATTTTTGATTATGACTAGGGTAACTAAACTCCATAACTATGGTTGTGGGAACAATGTGTTCTAATAATGAGGTTAAATATAAAAAAATACAATTCTAGATAGTGTCTTGCATTTATTGTAATTCTTTCGTTAGCAGTCCTTGTTAAAAAAAAACGGATGGCCGATGTTAGAAATCACCTTACTGATACTTGCCGAAGCCAAGAGGTGGCATAATAGAGAAAGAATTATCCCACCATAAGATTTAGTGTATACTACTAATAGGTGTATTGTTGGTACAGAGGTACTAAACTTATGTCGGTATCGAATCAAACGCTTAATATGAGTTAAAGGTACGGGTTAGTTAGGCAAGACCTAGCTGAACCAATGTGCGGAGGTGAAATTTCTAGATGCCCGAACCAGGATTTAGAAATCAACATAACTTATCCCTTGCATTCACGATACTAGGAAATAATTGTTATAGTTAGTATTAGTAGTTAGGGCCTGCGGGAACACTTAACAAACCCCTATTTACTTTTATTAATTGATTAAACTACACTCCATTTTGAATCAGTTAGGTGTTTTACTACTTTAATTTTCAGTTAGGTATTTTCATTCATTTAGAGAGATAAACCCCCCCCCCCTTTATTGTGTTTTTGTTTTCTAAGGAAATAATAGACTAAAATGTAATAATCGATTAAAGTTAAGTTTGGTACTATTTTCTCTCGTGGGAACGAATCCAACCTCATTGTTGGGTTCTTTACTTGTAGACGACCGCTTTACTCTTATTTGAGAGTAGTTTTGAGCGTACATAGTTTGGGGCGGCCGCTGCCGGGAAATTAAGCTTTTAGATTAACTTCAACTTATACTAAGTTTAGTCATATTTTATTGATTTTTACTTTGCTAATTTGTTTTTGATTCCTGTAGAACTATCTTCCTTGTATAACCAATACACGGAGAGAAGATAACCCCTTGTTTCCCTACATCACGATTAGACGGCTACACCTAGCCATATGACTTGAAATTTGGGTTTAATGATGAGATCCAACCCAGAAATCCCAACTCCAGTTGGTGTTCATGGAAGTTATTACCTGATGATCAGGGTGGAAATCAACAAGGGTAAAAATCCGCGCTCCACGTCTCTCAAGAATACCACAGGTGCATGATAATTAGTGTAGACTCTGTGCCACTTGTCTGCCCCCTCTAACCACAAGGCCACACCTTTGTGTACTAGTATCTGATGCAAATGCTCATCTGCCAGAGGTTTGTTTTAAAAAAGGGCCCTTCTGAGGACCCCTACATGCCCATATACTAAAGGTAATGTTAAGTGTGTAATTTGGATGTAATAGGCTAAGATTCTTTCCTCTCTCCCTGACGTGCGAGGCTGCTATTTCGTGCACTGAGCTTCCTATAACTCAATTTGTCCTTGGAACCAACAGGGAGTTTGTGTAGCACGGCTACGACCTACTTCCCCGGTCTCAAATAAAATAAACTATAAAGACAGAGGGAAAACTTGTTGGCACTACCAGGAAGAGTCAGTTAGTAGTTTTTGGGATAGATTCAACCTCGTTTTCTTAGAAGCGTCCCAATCACTGCATAGATGAATGAGTCACTGAAGATACTTCTATCGGAGGACATGAGATAATATACAGCGGTGTTTGGATACTATAGGCGGTGGTTCTTATGGGGAGTGTCCCTTATTTCCAGATTGCTGAAAAATTAGCAAAAATCTCCCTGATAATAAGTTTGTTAGTATTAGGAGTCAGATACTGGAAGAACTACCTTTGAAGTGCAATCCACTCACAACGCACCACAGTGAGATTCGTGAAGAGATGGCTCAGGAGAACTGCGCTTAGGGTTGGTATTAAAACATATCATTGGGGGTGCAAAAGATAAATGCATTTCATTATACTTATCTAAACCACCACCACCAAATAATGAATGCTATTTAGGAGAATTTCCTTTGAGGTAATGAACAGACAGGGGGTTCCGACCGATTTGCCCATGCGCAATTCAGGAGAATTGGAGAAAGCTCAAGGAAGCCAAGGTTGGACTATGGTCACTATAAACTGTGAGGGCATTATGTCCTAGATGCAACTACAAACCGCGACAACACTTCAACAGGGGTAACTATGGTAACACAAATGATAGGAATGGGCCCTATGTCCCTCCTCAAAATTGTGAAGTTACTCCTAGGGATGGTGGATATATTATGGCGCGAGTTGAGGATATGTTGCACAAAATAATGAGGAGGTTCGATGCTAGTGATGAGCAAATTAAAGAGTTAAGGAGTGATTTAGTGGGTATTAGGACAGAAAGTCGATACACATGCAATATCAATTGTAAAGTCTATTTTGAAGTGCCTATTATTCTTGGGAGTAATTCCTCGCTACGGGTAGAGCCTCAGTTGACATAAAAATTGAAAAAATGAGACGTTATGGTTGGGGATTTGGTTTTTTTATACAATTCGAGGTTGCATTTTTTTTTCGAGCTAGCTTAAGTCCAAATGGACTGGCCCTTACTTGATTACCTAACTATTTCTTCATGGAGCAGTTGAGTTACAAATCAAGGAGGGTGTGCAGTTAAAGGTGAATGGACAACAAATAAAATTCTATTTGGGCATGCTGAATGGGAAAATGAAGTGATCGAGGCATACCATCTTGATGAAGTATGAGTAATCAAGTGTCTTCATTCGTGCCACGATGTTAAATCAGTCGCTGGTTGAGAGGCAACCCAATACTTATAATTTTCTTTCTAGTACTGGTAGCATTTTCTACTAATGGTTTTTAAATTTGCAGGTAGCAGATTACCAGGAAATTCTGTAGAAAATCAGTTTGCAACAGTCACTGACGGATACATCGATGGACCGTCACATGAATCCGTCATGCCAACTACGTCTTTCATTTATTTTCAAAATTAGGGCACACGCGATGGAACCCATGATGGACCGTCGCAACTGCGATGGACCATCGCCGGGGACTCGTTGCGTCATTAACCAGCATACCCAACCCGACCCGGCTGGGAGTTTTAAAATTTGTCAACATTTAAAAACCCCCACCCCTTCATTTCAACTATTTCCTTCCTTCTTTCTCCAATTTACCTCCCTTTCAAACTTCCAACTTCCTACCTCTCTTAACTATCAACTGATCACTTCCCCAAATCTCCAATTCCAAAAATGTCCTTTCTACTTGTCGGAGTCTGCTACTGTGGTTATTCTCTTGATAACCAAGGGCCTCATTTGCTTGTTTTTCTCCTCTTCTCAAGTATGTGTCTCTGATCTCTACCCATTTAGATTGCATTTTTGTTTTTCAATTGCTATTAGCCTATTTCTTTTTAGTGGGTATTCATTCTTTGATCAATTTTGTTTGACCTAGGTTGAGAATCCTCGAATTGCCTTGTTAAAACGTGGAAATTTGTGATATAACATGCTAGTTTGCTAGTATTGGGTATAATAGTAGGTTATACGACTCAGTAGTTTGTTTGAGTCATAAGGGGAGAGTTGGCTCCTCAGTTTCTATCACTGAATGACATAACGCGACCCCCCAGACGGACCATCGTATCCACGAAGACCTTCATAGTTTCTTTTTCGCCCCCCACCATTTGTTTTCTCCAAGTGTCAACCAACAGACACATGCGACGGACCGTCGTTCCCACAACGGTCCGTCCTGCAAAACCGTCATAGTTGTCAAAGAACTTTGTCCTAAGGGTCTCCAACTTTTTCTAAGTTATTCTGACGGACATCTACGACGGACCGTCATACCCTCGACTGGCCGTCCTGCACAACCGTCTTGGTTGTTAGAGACCCTATTCCTAAGGGTCTCCATTTTTTTAAGTGCCCTCCGACGGACATCTATGACGAACCGTCATACCCTCGACAGTCCATCCTACACAACCATTTTGTTTGTTAGAGACCCTATTTCTTAGGGTCTACAAGTTTTTCTAAGTTTCCACCAACGGACACATGCGACGGACCGTCGTTCACACGATGGTTCGTCCTGCACAACCGTCATGGTTGTCAGAGACCCTTGTCCTAAAGGTCTCTATTTTTTTCCAAGTGTCCTCTAACGGACATCTACGACGGAGCGCCATACCCTCGACTGTCCGTCCTTCACTACCGTCATGACGTTCAGAGACCCCTCTCCTAAGGGTCTCCATACTTTTTCTAAGTGCCTCACGATGGACATCGACGATGGACCATCATTCTCACGACGGTCCATCCTTCTTATCCGTCATAACTGCCAGAGACTTTCCTTTACGGGTATATACATAAATATAGTAGAAGTAATACATGACGGACCCCATGACGGTCTGTCTTACTCACAATGAGTCGTCACCTTGTCTTTCGTGTTTCACTATTACTATAGAGATGTCATTACAACTTTGCTCTTATGTTTATTTTGTGTCATTTTTTTCTTGTCTTATTTTCTCTTTCTAGTACTAATAATGATTCTTTATAGATACTATCTCTAATTGCACCGAAGCAAGATTGAGTTTACGCACGTGGGCATTCAAAGTCTATCGCCCCGTCTGCCCCACTTTTATCCGGCTCTGATGATTAGCATGATCCCGAGTACTGACCCCCAAACTGTCACTCCACACCGAGCTGGCACGGCAACTAGAGCTACACCCAAAAGGTGGGCGTCCGGCGTAGTCATTGCCTCCGCTCCCATACTGATGAGAGCCTCATACTTACCGACACACCTTCTTGTCAGCTACACATGAATAAGGAGCGTCTGGTTCCTTAGGAGTTTCGTGGTCGGAGGAAGCCTCTGGGTCCGTAAAAGTCCCTGCACCCGCCAGAGCTGCACAATTTACCTCATCTGATGAGGCTGTCAGTCCTGATTCAACTCCAGGCTCACCGACTGGTGCTCTCACCCCAGTTGCCGACCAGCCCAACCGGTGGTGTGTCGACGGGCAATACCATGTGTATTAATATGACAAGTTTCTAAATGATGCATCATGAGATGGACCCTTACACTTGAGAGGCAGGTCCTTACGGGAAGTCTTTCCACCATGCCAGATATCCACAATATCTTCACCAGACACCGGCTAGAGTGGACAACTCATTCTTTAGGCCGCTACAGTGAGGAGTTTGTCTGGGATTTTTATGCCTCTTATGTGGCTACTCTATGATCACAAATAGATAGGAGGGCTTCCCCCACTAAACAG
Source organism: Solanum habrochaites (assembly GCA_027704765.1). Classification (NCBI taxonomy): domain Eukaryota; kingdom Viridiplantae; phylum Streptophyta; class Magnoliopsida; order Solanales; family Solanaceae; genus Solanum; species Solanum habrochaites. The sequence continues at coordinate 15,555,632 of JAKWJA010002496.1, forward strand.
GCCCCACTCGAGCACATTAGAGTATGCGGCATACAGGTCGACATCTCCCTTCCAGCCATGCGCCGATATCTGTACGGAGAGGATGTTGATGTCAACATGACCCTTCTCACCGCCGAGTTCGACTACCGCTGGCAGGACAATTCTTGCGTGAGCCATCTATTAGAGAGATAACCAAGAGGTGGATGGCCCTGCACTTTTCTATTGATGGAGAGGGTGCCGACTAAGTAACAGACCCAAAGACAGCCATCAAGAAGGCTAACTTGACCTTCACGGCTAAGTTCTTATGGTTGATTATCCACCACTGCCTTTCCCCCACGGCCGATGATAATATAGTCACATGGGATCATGTAGTTCTGATGGCGGCGATGATAGCTGGGTTTGAGGTGGACTTCGCTTGGCTACTACAGGCGGTCATGCACGAGTGGAATTTGAAGGTCACCACTACTTACCCTTTTCCGTGCATGATATTTTCCTTATGCATGTTTGTAGGTGTTCCCATCTGGAACATTGATCAGCTCAATACTCCGCTGGGCACTATTGATATCGGCCTCATCAAGGATGAGGCCAATGAGTTGGCTCCACACAGAGGGTCGCGTCCAGAGTTGCCTCCACTTGATGAAAATCTAGCTGATACGGTAGCACATGCTCGAACGGCTAACTAGGCTGTTTCTGAAACCACTGACACTACCCCGGTCGAGTCTATCCCGAGCAGTAGCACTGCCCCTATTTCCTATCGCTCAACCCCTTTCCCCATTCTGGTCCCTCTTGCTAGGGTCCATAAAGTAGAGGCTCAGATGGCCACACTTCTACATCACATCCATCCTTGGATGCAGAGGTCTATTGCTGAGGAGGAGGAGCGCTTGGAGAATTAGATGTCCCAGCACACAGAGCAGAAGATTGCTAAGGTTCATCAGCACTTAGACACTTTTGAGTTACGGGTGCTAGCCCGGCTAGACCCTCAGGAGAACGTGTCAACCCTTCAGGCTGCGGTTGAGAGTCTGCGAGCAGATATTGATATGATCCTAGAGGCTGGGGTGCCTGAGTCTGAGGCCTCTTCTGCTGATCCTGCTGAGGACACAGTGTTGGGGGTTTTATTCGCCAATTATGAGATTCCACCACCTCCTCCTCGAGAGCATGCCAATAGGCGTAGGGGTCGAGAGGAGGATGAGGCTAGAGCATGGAAGAAAGAGCTCGTGAGATGGAGACTGTGAGGAAAGCCTCGATTGCTGATGAGGAGGAGCATCAGATCAGGGCTGTAGAGTCAGCTACTGGGGCATTTAGCTCCAGAGATGTGGAGATAGCGGGAGGCACTACTGATAATTCTGTTGCTGATGAGGACAATAATGACGGTGTCTAGACTACATAGGACACTACATAGGGTGTCCAGGTTGTTGATCGCCGGCGGTTTGCGCCCCAGGTTTACTTCACCTTCCACTCTCGTATTTTAGTTTTTTGTATGCATTGGGGACAACCGCATATCTTTTATTTGGGGGTGGGGTAAATGGAAAGTGAGTGCTAGGGTGAAGTCTGAGTAGCCCAATTCACTATCCTCTTTTGGGGTTTTCTTGCCTGTGTTCTTTTTCCACAAGAGACTGATTATTTTTATTATTGAACCGGCATGTTTATATCTAGTGTAAATAGTATAACTCTGAAGCATGATGGCTAAAACAAAAATGATATTCTGATGTAATGAAAATGATGCATGTCTAGGCACAGTAATTGATAAATGTGTGGTTCTAAGCATGTCATAGAGATACACCACTGCATGACCCTAAGTCTAAGACTCGAACTAGGTGTCTGATAATCTGGTAGAGTAATGAGATGCCAAGTGAGTGTGAGGAAAATTTGAATAGTCCAATATTTGTACTGATCTAGAACTTGCCTAGTTAGTCTTGCTAAAAGTAAACTTTAATAGACAATTAAAAAAGGATAATAGGCCCTTGTTCAATATAGCCAATTTTTAGCCTAAATAAAAAAAAATTAATGAAATTAATACCTCTTTGATCCAAATGATTTGAGCTTGAAATAGACCGGTCTTTTTCCCCAACTGATCTGTTCTAGGAATAAGGTCATGGTTGTGCTGTTTCTGCGTGGCCTGGTCTATCCTGGGAACATGTGCACCTCAGCTTATGCCAAAAGCATAAGCTGAGGGTGGAATAATGTAGTAAAAAAACTTTTGATGCCCTACCCATCTTTGGTATTGTGTACTTTGACTCATGGAAAGCCATGAGTGGGGTGGTATTTTGAGGAATGCTCGGAAGTTGGGTTGAAAGAACAAGAGAGAAAGAACAACAAGTTTAAAGTGACTCAAGAACCAGTTGAAAGAAAAGATGAAATAAACAAAAATATAATTAATACAAGCAAAAAAAATTAAAAGAGTCACGTAAATAAAGAAGAAAGAAGGGAAAAATAGCAAAGTGAAAGGATATGATCAAATTTTGCGAAATAACACGATAAAAAGGGGTAGTTTAGCCGATATGCAAGGACGGAAAAAGTCCCTAAAGTTACCCAAATATCCCTACTGACCCTGAGCCTATGTTACAAAGCAAGAAAGGTCCTATAGTGATCCTAAGAGTTGTGTGGTGAATTAAGAAGTGGAAACATAAGGGCAAGCTTATGGCAGATATGTATGAATGCGTTGTTAATTTGTTCTGAGAGTGAGTGTTGAAAAGTAATTCCTTCTACTCAAAAACTGACCAATCATTGTGTGAAAAATGAGGATTGATGTTTTGAAGAACTGAGGACACTAGTTGGTGATACCAGAAATATTAGCACCTCGGTGAGAAATTGAGAGGATAGGTTGTCATGTCAGTGTAGATGGGGGGCCCGGGGTGAGCTGTGTCATTGTCTGCATTCCACATAATTCAAGCCTAATAGTGATAAAAATGCATAAACATGATGAGAAATGAATCGGGATTGATAGCCAAATGATTGCCAAAAGCGAAAATATGGATACTATGGTACAAAGATGTAGTGAGTCATAGTGCTCGCTTGAGACAAACAAACACAAAAAATAAATAAGGTGAGGGACGTTGATATCCATGGTTTCATGGTAGTTTTTAATTGCCTTTTTCCTAAGTTAAGTGTGTGTCCAAAAGCCTTTTTGTATTGATTTTTATGTAAATTTTTCTTTATTTGCAGGAAATCTGTCCAAAGATGAACGCGAATGTTTTTGAGCGAAAAATGCAAAAGAGACCACCTACGGAGCCTGTGACGGTCCATCGAGCTTGTGACATTCCGTAGATGGCATCACATAGAAGTTGCCGAAGGATGATGGGGAAGTCTCACCCAGTGTGGGATTATGGAAGTTCATGACGGACCGTCATAGCAACGACGGTCCGTCCTGCTGGTTCGTCACAATGATCAGAGAGTAGTCCTAGTACCCAAAATCCAAGAAGTTTAAGTATTATTGAACAGAGACCCTCGATGGACCGTAGTGCTTGGAACAGTCAGTTATACCTGTTGTTGAGGGTAATGAAGAGAGGAGCAGAAGAATTTGTGAAGTTTGGGACGACGGAGGCCGTGACGGCCCGCGTGACCACGACGGTCTATCACGAGTTCCGTCGACCCAGCCGCGTTTTGACAGATTTTCAGTAATTAAAATCCTTCTTTTATTAGGTTTTGTTTTAATTATAAATAGTTTGGAAAACCTCGTTTTTGGGGTTAGACTCTTTGATAGTAGGACTTTTTTGATTTACGACTGTCTGTGATAGTTATACTTTCGGATAATCTTTAGTTCGATTGTCAAGAATGAAGGATTAATTTCAGTAATTGTACACTTTTTCTGGAATGAGTGTTGGTGCTTTTGTTAAATAATCCCAAGTAATTCTGATTTTATTCTTTCCATTGAAGAATTGCATGAATTCTTAGATTAGATAGATGAATAGTGTGATTATGACCATGGGTAACTAAATACATAACTAGGGTTGTGGACAATGAGGAATAATTTGGGAGTAAAAAACTAATCTGAACTAGCAATTTAGGAATAATGTTTGCATGTATTTATAATTATTTTCTTTAGAAGTCTTTTAACGGATGGACCAAGGTTAGGAACTCGCCTAATTGCACCTGTGACCAAGGAGGTAGATAAAGTAGGACAGAATATCTACATAATGTAGTGATACTAATCTAATAGGTAGTTAGATTGGACGGGTAATAACTTAGTCAAATATAAAATAAATGCATAAGTATGAGGTATAAGGTAAAGGTTAGTATGAACACAAGTAAAGCGGAGCAAGAGTGTGAGTGAAATTTTCTAAGATGCCGGACCAAGTGACGTAGAGATCACATAACTTATCACCTGTACTTGCAGAGAGCTTACTAGAAAGATGATTATATTAGAATGATCAAGTTAGGAAACCTGTGGGGAACACTTGTAAGCCCAGTTACTGTTATTATTGATGAAGTTCTAAGATTCGATATGTTATTGTTACTTTTATCTAGTTAATTTCTTTAATTAATTTAAATAAACCCCCCCCCCCTTTATGTCTTTGGTTTTCTAGAAAAATAAATTGACTAAATAATAGAAACATAGAATATAACAGCTTAGTTTAACTATTTTCTCGTGGGGAACGATCCCAACATATTAGTGGGGTTCTTTACTGATACGACCGCTTTACTTCTTATCTTGAGAAAAAAGTTTGAGCAGAATCAAATTGGCGCCATTGCCGGGAAAGTCGCTTTTACAGTTACTTAAACTTATACTAAAGTGTAGGGCAATATGTTTTTAATTTTACTTTTCTATTGCTTTTGATTCTGTAGAATTATCTTCTTGTATGCAGAATGACCGGATGAGGTGAGAGAAACCTTGTTTACCTACGATCCCGAATTAGAGAGCACATATGCCAACCTTAATTGAAATTGAGTATTAACGATGAATGATCCAAACCAGAACACATCGTTGCTCTAGTTGCTGTTCATGTCAGTTATTACATGCTGATCAGGGTGAAAAATCAAAAAAAGGGGACAAAATCCGCCTCCACATCCTCAAACTTACTACAGAGGCTATGATAATCTTGCATAATCTGATGGGCCACTTGTCTTGGACCGATACTACCAAAGGGCACACACCTTTGTGGTAACTAGTAGTCTGATGCAAATGCTCACTGCTAGAGGTTTGTTTTCAGGGCTACTTCTGAGGACTCAATATGCCATATAGCTAAGGTAAGGGCAGTGTGTAAAATCTATGTAGGGAGGCCATGATTTGGATTTGGATGTAATATGGATAAGAGTATTTCCTCTCTCACTAACGAGAGAGGCTGCTATTTGGTTCACTGAGCTCCCTTATAACTCAATTTTCACTTGGAAAGAACTAAGGGATGTTTTCTTAACACGTTACTACCCGATCTCCATGAAACTAATCACAACGACAAAGTGAAAAACTTTGTGGCACTACCAGGAGAGTCAATTTGGAGTTCTTAGGTAGATTCACTTCATTTTTGAGAAGTGTCCCCAAACACCGCATAGATGTTGAGTCACTTAAGGAATACTTCTATCGTAGATAGGATGATAATAATAAAGCGGTATTGGATACTATAGCGGGTGGTTCTTATGGTGAGTGTCCTTATGCCGAGATTGCTGAAAATTTAGCAAAAATCTCCCCGAATAATAAAGTTTGGAGTACTAGGAAGTCATATACTGGAAGAAATACCTTCGCAGTGCGCGCCCCACACAACCCAGCCACAGATGAGATTATGAAGTGTGCTCAGAGAGACATGAGTTGGGTTGGTATTAAACATGTCACTAGGGTACAAAAAAAGATAAATGCCAGTTAAACACTACTTTCTATAAACAACCACCACAAATGCTGATGTTATTATTAGAGGATTCAACTGCGATAAATGAGCAGATGGGGTTTATGACGAGTGCCAAGACTCTAATCAGGAGAATTGGCGCCAAGGTCAAGAAAACCAACGGTCGGAGTTATGGTAACTATAACCGTGAGGGTCATTATATTGAGAGGGAAATTGCAACCGCATAACAACTTCAACAGGGGTCACTAGGGAACCGAAACGAATAGGGAATGGGCCCTATGTTCCTCCTCAAAATGTGAAGTGAATCCTAGGAATGTGAAGGTAGTATGGGTGAGTTGAGGAATGTTGCACTAAATGATGAGGAGGTTTGGATGCTCGTGATGAAACATTAATGTTAAGGAGTGAATTTAGCGGTATTGGAAGAAAGGTCGATACACATGCACTATCGATTAAGCAACTTGTTGCAAATGCCTAATTATCTGCGACTTGTGAAACACATGGAAACCGGCACTCTTCTAGAAACCACGGTCCAAAATTGAAAAATAATGGACACTGTATGGTAATTACTACTCCGGGTGGTAAATCAAACCATTGACCACCAACCCCCTATGCGTCTAATGAGGAGAAAAGGTGAGAAAGATAATGATAAAGGTTGTTAGAGTTAGTGGTGGAAGTAGATACTAACACTGAAAATATGCTCAAAGTGGCGAAATAAGGTACAACCCCATGCCGAGGACCCCCCCCCCATTTCCTAAACCGATTAAGTGAAAAACAGACGATGGATGGTAAATATTGGGTTTTAGAACAAGGTGAGAAACTTTCTATTAATGCCCCTTTGAGTAGAGCTCTATGAAACAAATGCCCGGTTATTGCCAAGTTTATGAAAGATCTGTTACAAAAAAAAAGGTTCTTTTGAGGATGATGATAAGAATTGAGATTGTGTACTATTGTACAAGATTCTCTAGTCTCAAAAAGAAAGAAGCATCCGAATTTTGGCACTATTCCTTGTACGTTGGGTCACTACATTTTACGAAAGTATGTATGTGATCTAGGGTTAAGCATAAAATCTATGCCCCTCTCTATTACAAGCGTGGGTTGGTGATTCAAAAGCCCACTGCGAGTGGCTATTGATGGGGGGGGGGGGGGGGGACCGATGAATAGTAAAAAGGCCTCTAGGTATACTACCATGAGGTGCTAGTAAAATGGAGTCGTTCATATTTCGGATAAATGTGTTATTTTCATGTGAGTCGATTTGAAGTGCCTAATATTCTTGGGAGGCCATTCTTCGCTACAGGTAGAGCCTTAGTTGATATTGAAAAGGGGCATATGAAATTTTGGTTGAACAATGAATAAGTGACCTTCAAAACTTGTAGGTCCATGAGGCAGTCTAGCGAGATCCAATCGATATCTGCTATATCCTACAACGAAAAGATGAAAAAGCACCATGACCTAAAAATTGAAAAACGAGACTTTATGGTTGGGGATTTGGTGCTTTTATACAATTCTAGGTTGCATTTGTTTCTGGGCAAGCTCAAAGTCCAAATGGACTGGCCCTTACTTGATTACCCAACTATTCCCTCATGGAGCAGTTGAGTTAGAAACCAAGGAGGGTGTGCGGTTTAAGTTTAATGGACAATGAATAAAAATCTATTTCGGGCATGCTGAATCGGAGAATGAAGTGATCGAGACAGACCATTTTGATGAAGTCTGAGTAATTAAGTGTCTTCAGTCGTGCCGCGACGTTAAATCAGGCACTGGTTGGGAGGCAACCCAATACTTGTAGTTTTGTTTCTAGTAATGGTAGCATTTTCTACTAATGGATTTTAAATTTGCAGGCACATCACCAGAAATTTTGCGGAAAATCACCCTGCAACAGTCACTGACGGATACATCGACGGAACGTCACGCTTGCGATGGACCATAGCATGAATCCGTCGTGCCAGGTACGTCTTTCAGTTATTGTCAAAATTAGGGCACACATGACGGAATCCATGACGGACCGTCGTATCGGTGATGGACCGTCGTCGGGGATTCGTTGCGTCATTAACCAGCATAACCGACCCAACCCTGCTGGGGACTTTTAAAATTTTTCAACTTATAAAACCCCACACCCCTTCATTTGAACAATTTCTTTCCCTCTTTCCCCAGTTTCCCTCTCTTTCAAACTTCCAACTTCCTAATTCTCTTCTCTATTAACCGATCGCTTCCCTAAATTCCCCAATTCCGGATATCTCCTTTCTACTGGTCAGAGTCGGTTGCTGTAATTCTGTTCTTGATCACCAAGTACCTCCCTTGCTTGTTTTTATCCTCTTCTCAAGTATGTGTCTCTGATCTCTACCCATTTACATCGCATTTTTTTTTAAATTGTATTAGTCTATTTCTTTTTGGTGTGTCTTCATTCTTTGATCCAATTTTTTCAGACCTAGGCTGAGAATCCTCAAATTGCATTGTTAAAACTCTACAAATAAGTGCTTTAGCATTGCTAGTTTGCTAGGTATTTGGGTTAGAAACATGTAGGTTAACACTAAGAATTCCATTTGTGTCATAGGAGATGATTGTGGCATCCCCAGTTCTGTCACCTAATGACAGAACGAGACCTCGATTACGGACCGTCGTACCCACGATGAACCGTCATAGGGTCTGTTCTAACACCCCACTATTCATTGTCTCTAAGTGTCCACCAACGGATACATGCGACGGACCAATGTTCCCACGACGGTCCGTCCTGTATAACCGTTCTGGTTGTCAGAGACCCTTTTCGTAAAGGTCTCCAACTTTTTCCAAGTGTCCTCTGACGGGCAACTATGACGGACCGTCGTTGCCACGACGGTCCATCCTGCACAATCATCATGGTTGTCAGAGACCCTTGTCCTAAGGTTCTCCCACTTTTTCTAAGTGTCCTCTGACGGACATCTACGACGGACCATCATACCCTCGACGGTCAATCCTGCACAACCGTCGTGACGGTTAGAGACCCCTCTCCTAAGGGTCTCCATACTTAATTATAAGTACCCTACGATGGACCAGCATTGTCATGACGGTCCATCCTGCTTAGCCGTCATACTTGTCAGAGACTTTCCTTCAGGGGTCTCCACATCAACATAGTTGAAGTAACACATGACAGACCCCATGACGGTCCATCATACTCACGACGAGCCGTCACCTGGTCCGTCGTGTTTCACTGTTACTAAAGAAAATTCATTATAACTTAGCTCTTATATTTATTTTGTGTCGTTTTGCTTGTCTTGTTTTCTTCCTCTCGTACTAATATGGATTCTTTACAGGTACTATCTCTAATGGCACCAAAACAAGATCAAGTTTACGCACGTCGACGTTCAAAGTCTGTCACCCTATCTGCCCAACTGGTTATAGGCTCTGATGATGAGCATGACCCCGAGTACATGCCGCCAGGAACTGCCACTCCATCACGAGCTGCACGTGCTACCAGAGCTACTCCCCAAAAAGTGGCGTCCGGCGTAATCACTACCTCCCAATCTAATGAGGAGCGCACACTGACCGGCATACCTTCTGGGTCAGCTACACATGAAGAAGGAGCGTATGTCTCCTTAGGAGTTTCATGGAAGGAGGAAGCCTCTGGGTCCGCAGAAGTCCCTGCCCCCGCCGCATTTGCACAGTCTTCCTCGTTTGATGAGGCTGACAGTCCTAATTCCACTCCAGGCTCACCGACTGGTGCTCTCACCCTGGTTGCCGACCAGCCCAACAGATGGTGTGTCGACTGGCAATATCAAGTGTATTCTGACGCCAAGTTTCTAAATGATAAAGGCGTCATGACACAGACCCTTTCACTTGAGAGGCGTGTCCTTACAGGAAGTCTCTCCACCATACCAGATATCAACAATCTCTTCACCAGACACCGGCTGGAGTGGACAGCTCGTTCTTAGGCTGTTATAGTGAGGAGTTGGTCCGAGAGTTCTACGCCTCTTACGTGGCTACTCTCAAATCACAAATAGATAGGCGGACTGCCCCCACCAAACAGGCCCCACTTGAGCATGTACGAGTACGTGGCATTCAGGTCAATATCTCCCTGCCCGCCATCCGCCGATATCTATACGGCGAGGATGTTTATGCCAACAGGACCCCTCTCACCGCTGAGTTTGACCACCGGTGGCAAACTGTAAAAGATGGACAATTCTTGCGCGAGCCATCGCTGAGAGAGACCACCAACAGGTGGATAGACCTGCACTTGTCTGTTGATGGAGAGGGTGCCGACTGGGTAACAGAGCCGAATGGAGCCATTAAGAAGGATAACTTGACCTTCACGACTAATTTCTTATGGTTGATTGTCCGCCACTTCCTTTCCCCCAAGGCCGCTGATAATATAGTCACATGGGATCGCGTAGTTTTGATGGCGGTGATGATAACCGGGTTTGAGGTGGACTTTGCTTGGCTTCTATAGGCGGTCATGCACGAGAAGGATTTCAAGGTCACAACTACTTACCCTTTTCCGTGCATGATATTTTCCTTATGCAAGTCCGCAGGTGTGACCATCTGACACATTGATCAGATCAAGACTTCGCTGGGTACTCTTGATATCGACCTCATCAGGGATGAGGCCAATGAGTTGGCTCCATGCTGAGGGACCCATCCAGACTTGCCTCTACTTGGTGAAAATCTGGCTGATACGGTAGCACATGATCGCACGGCTACGCAGGATGCTTCTGAAACCACTGACACTACCTCGGTCAAATCTATCCCGGGTACTAGCACTGCCCCGAGATTCTCTCGCTCAGCCCCTTTCCCCGCTCTGGTCCCGCTTGCTCGGGTCTAGAAACTAGAGGCATAGATGGCTACACTTCTGCATCATATCCAGCCTTGGATGCAGAGGTCTATTGCTGAGGCAGAAGAGCAATTGGAGTGTAAAATGGCCCAACACACAGAGCGGATGATCGCTGAGGTTTATCAGCATTTGGACGCTTTTGAGTTGCGGGTGCTAGCCCGACCAGCCCCTCAGGTGGACATGTCAACCCTTTAGGCTGCAGTCAAGAGTTTACGAGCGAACATTGATATGATCCTAGAGGCTATGGTGCCTGAGTCTGAGGCCCCTTCTGCAATGCCTACTGAGGACACAATGATGGAGGCCTTATTCGCCACTTGTGAGATTCCTCCCACTCGAGAGCATGCCAAGAGGCGTAAGGGTCGAGAGGAGGATGAGGCTAGAGTACGAAAGAAGGAGAGCTGCGAGATAGAGTCTGCAAGGAGAGCCTCGCTTGCTGAGGAGGAGGCGCGTCGGATCAGGGCTGTAGAGTCAGCTGCTGGGGCAAATAGCTCCAGAGATGTGGCGATAGCAGGAGGCACTGCTGATAGCACTGTCGCTGATGCAGACTATACTGAGGGTGTACAAACTACAAAGGTAGTGGGTTTCGGGGAACCAGACTCACCAGCTTAGTGATCATCGGCGCTTTGCGCCCCAGATTTGCTTCATCTACCACTCTAGTATTTCATTTTTTTTATGCATTGGGGACAATTGCATATCTTTTTGTAGGGGGTGAGGTAAATGGAAAGTGAGTGCTAGGGTGAAGTCTGAGTAGCCCAATTCACTATCCTCTATTGGGGTTTTCTTGCATGTGTTCTTTTTCCCCAAAAGACTGATTATTTTTATTGTTGAACTGCATGTCTATATCTTGTGTACATAGTTTAACTCTGAAGCATGACCGCTAAAATGATATCCTGATGAAATGAAAATGATGCATGACTAGGCATAGTATTTGATAAATTTGTGGCTCTAAGCATGAACACGGCATGACCCTAAGTCTAAAATTCAAATTAGGTGTCTGATAATCTGGTAGAGTAATGAGATGTCAAGTGAGTGTGAGGAAGATTTGAATAGTCCACTATTTGTTCTGAGCTAGAACTTGCCTGGTAACTCCTGCTAAGAGTAAGCTGTAATAGACAATTAGGAAAGGATCAAAGGCCCTTGTTCAATATAGCCAATTTTTACCTAAATAAGAAAAAAAAACAATTGAAACTAATCCCTCTTTGATCCAAATGATATGAGCTTAAAATAGATCTTTCTTTATCACCCCAACTAATCTTTTCTGGGAATAATGTGTTGGCCCTGGTCTCTCCTTGAACATGTGCACCTCAGTTTATGCCAAAAGCATAAGTTGAGGGTGGCTAATGCAGTAAATTACCTTTTCATGGCCCTGACCCAACTTTGGGTATTGTGTACTTCTTTGGGTATTGGCTACTTCGACTTCATGCTAAAGCCATGAGTTGAGGGGGTGGCTATTATTGAGGAATGCTCTGGAAAACTGGGTGAAAAGAACAAAGAGAGAGAAAGAACAAAAAGTAATGTGACTCAAAGAAATAGGTGAAAGAAAAAGTGACATAAAAAAATACAATAAATAAAGCAAGAAAAGAAGAGAGTTCACTACACAAAATGAAGAAAGGAAAGAAGTGGAAAATAGCAAGGTGATGAAAGGAATATGAGAAAATTGGGTGTGAAATAAAATGATTAAAAAGTGGTATGTTTATACGATATGTCAAGGAGGGCAAAAGTCCACTAAAGTAGCCCTAAAATATACCCTAACGGACATGAGCCTAGTTAAAGCTAAGAAGTCCTATGTGATCCTAAGAGTTTGTAAAAGCGAACTAAAGCAGTCAAAATAAGGGCAAGCTTATGCCAAATGGATGAAGAGTTGTGAATGTGTTCTTAGAGGAGTGTTGGAAAAGTAAATCCTTAGACTCAAAAACTAAAATATTGTATGAAAAAAGCGATGGTTTGTTTGAAGTGATGGAACATAAGTTGCAATACAAAGACATATGTAGCACCTCGGTGGAGATTGAAGAGGGATAGGTGTCAGTGCGTGGTGAGTCTAGTAATGGTCTAGATTTCACATAATTCAAGTCTAATTAGTGATACCATGAATAAAAACATGATGAACTGAGCTGGGCTGATAGCCAAATGATTTCGAAAGGTAAAACAGGATACTTGTACAATAGATTTGTAGTGAGCATTATGCGTTGCTTTAGGACAAACCATGAATTTAAGTTGAGGGGGGTTTATAACCGTGTTTGGTTCTTACAGTATTTTTAATGCTTTTTCCTTAAGTTTAGGTTGTCCAAAAGCCTTTTGTATTCATTTTATGGAAGTTTTTTATTTGCAGGAAATTGTCGAACGATGAAAGCGGGAAGTTTTGAGCAAGAAATGCAGGAAAGTTTACCACCTAGGGGGTCTTTGTGAGGTACGTCGGCTTGTGATGGCCCGTTTAGGTGGCATAGTAGTGACGTTGCTGAAGAACTGAGAATATTGTGAAGAAAATATGGGGAAGTTGGACCTAAGTGTTGGGGATACGAAGTTCATGATGGGAACGTACATAGCTACGAACGGTCCGTCATCCTGTTGGTTAGTCATGATGATCAGAGATATTCCCAATTACCCAAATTCCAGAAGCTTAAGTTGTGATGGAATGGAGTGCCTCGAGGACCACGCGCTTTGAATGGTTCGTCATAACCGGGTTCGTCGATGGTAATGAAGAAACGGAAACCAACAAAGGATTGAAAGATAGGATGACGGACGGCCATGACGGCCCGTCGTGACCACCGACGGCCCTCATTGAGGTTCCGTACGCTCAGACGCATTTTGACAAAGTTTCAGGGCAAGGAGCGTCCTTCTTTATTAGGTTTTTGTTTTTTATAAATAGTTGGAAAACCCCGCTTGTTTGGGGTTGAGATTCTCTTATGGTTAGACTACTTTGTTAGTAGACTCTGAATGATTGACTTGGATGTTATAATTTGGAGACTCTTAGTCGCGAATATATATCAGCAAATTGATTATACTTTTTCTGGGAATTGGTTGTTGTGCGTTTGTGATTAATCAAGTGAGACTGCTGGATTGTTATTCTTTCTCATTGTGACGTAAGGCATGAATTCTTATATTACATATAGGAATAATTGTGATTATGAAATGGGTACTAAAATCCATAGTGGGTTGTGGGAAACCAAGGTGAATAATGACGGTAAAACTAACTTAAATAACAAGTCTAGTATAGTGTCTGCAGGCTTGGGATAATCTTTCGTTAGAAGTCTTTTAACGGATGGCAACGTTAGACTCGCCTTAATGCTACTTTCCCGATCAGGAGTAGATAATAGGAAAAAGGAATATAAACATAGGATTTAGGAGTATATAATAATGGCTCCTATTGATTGGGATGGACGTAATAACTTAGTCAAATATTAATATAATGCTTAATATGAGGTAAAGTAAGGGGAGTATGCAACACACGTAGCGGACCAAGGTGCGGAGTGATGAAATTTCTAGAGCCGCGACCAAGGATTAGAAATACCTACTTATCACTATGCAGCAAGATACAAGAAAGAATTGTATAGTAGAATTTTGAAGTTAGGAACTGTGGGGAACATTTAACCCTAGTTACTTTTATAATTGATTAAAACTCCAATTATTTGAATCGGTTAGTGGTTTACTTTACTTTAGTTAGTTATTTCATTCATTAGGAGATAAAACCCCCCTTGTATTGTCTTTGTTTTCTAAGGAATATGGACTAAATAATAGTATAATATCTTAAAAGTTCGTTGAACTATTTTACTCTGGGGAAAGATCCCAAAACCTCATAGTTGGGTCTTACTAGATACCGCTTACTTCTTTTGAGAAGTAAGTTGAGCTACAAGAGGTCAATAAGATGTTGTGTTGTTAATTAGAATTTCATTCTAATTAGTCATAGGTAAAGAGATTTTACAAATAAAAACATTATAAATCAGGGGAGTGACACTAAATGTCAAATATGGATTGGAGGGTTTGTCACAAATAAAATAAAATTATTAAAAATGCGAAGAAAATCAAATATGTGGAAAAATTCTTGGGCTGTGACTGCAATACAAGTTGGTTACATGCTTTAGATAGGAAATTTGCAAGATAATAGTGGACTGGCGAATCTTAGTGGAAATAGTGCCCTCTTGAGAAACTTAATAGTTTTAAATGGTTCATCTCGACATTTGAGCTGAACGCTAGACTAAACCTTACCCCATTAACTCTCTCGAGCTGAGTGTTAGGATATGGGACTAGGGCTCACCCTGTTTGGATGAACCACATGTCGACCCATTCCTTAAGTCATCAGTATAGCAGTCTTAGTTTCGAGACCTCCCTCTCGGGTAAAATGAAAACACATGGGTTAGTTTCTATTTTCCAACTACAAACCCATTAAATTTAAATCACAAACTCTAGGTGAAATCACCATTAAAACACATATAACCTGTAAACATGAAATACCTAAAAATAATATCAATTCATATTTGCTAAACCACACCCCAAGAATTGGGGGGGGGGGTGTTTAGCCACACATTAAGAAATAATAAAATATACCTAAAATGATAATGAATCAAATGTGTAAAAGAAATTAAATCTTGATTTAATCAAAGGATGAAGAATAGAGATGACCTACTTCCAACTTGAGAAAGATGAACTCCTTTCTTCGTGACTCCCAGAACCCACTACAAACTTGAGATAAAATAAATTGAAAGTAATATTCTAAGGTAAAAACAAAGAAAATGTTTGGATCCCTAAAATTAATAACTATGACTAGTATTTATAACCTTCAAGTTAAATGCTGCGGCGGACCATTCGGCGAGGTTAATCATGAATGCTGAATGACTCGACATATTGCCCTTCTCAGTTTCATCGTCGTTTCGTGCTTTCCTTCATCATCTTTATGTATGGAACATTGGGAGTTATAGCATTTCTTCACAAAAACTATTCGACAAAGTGCCGACTACTCTTTCCATCACCTTTATTATCAACTTCCTTCAGGGCTTTGTGTGCTGGAACAAAGGGTGGAATACGTTCCTTCGGGGACTCGCCAAATGCACTTGGGGAAGCTCAGGCTTCAGCTTTTGCGTTCTTTTTTAGCATTTTTGTTTCCTTTTGCGCGTAAGTATCCATGTTTGCACTAAAACTTCAATACCTTAAACTTAAGAGTTTTGATCAAATATTGAGACTAAATAAGCATTTGAGGACACAATTTCAATCAAAAATTAAGCGCCATATTGAGTCAAATTGTGAGTCATCAACACCCCCGTCGGTCTTCTACTTAAAACTTTTGGTTTCCTCAAGTAACTATTCAGTTAAAACAGTTCAATAGGAGTCTAAACCGGTGGCTACAATAAGACCATCTTGAAATACACAACCAGAGACTCAAAACTACTTAATGCGAAGATCAATTTTGTATTCAAAGATACAAGTTGTGACACACCATTACCAAAAGATTGTCATGCTCAGAATACTTATTACTAATGTAAGTTCAAGTTCAACATCAATATTAGAATGCTCTCACACAAAGAATGATTCCATATTCACTTACATTTGGTTAATTAATTTAAGATCAGGAATCAGATGCAATGCTCACACTCAAAAAGAGAAACATAATGCATGCTTTCACCCATAGGTTTGCCCTTATTTTCCAATCAACTTTTTTTTGGCTTGCTGCTTTCTAAGGCTTGTAATAGGGATGAGTGCAAATGTATGCTCATTTAGGCTTACTGATTGAAAATCCTCATGTATTGTGGAGGTTTCAACACTTCCTTTTCTTCATCTTCTTTTATCAATTTTTCACTTTAGTGCTTCTAAGTCATTCTATTATTTTACTCCATGGATTGCTTGGAAACTCAAATTTCTTTTGGATTTTTATTCTAAAATCTTTATTTTTCATTCTTTTTCTTTTCTTTTGATTTTTATTTCCTTTTTTAATATGGAAGGTTTCCATTTATTTGCAATACCATGGTTTTAAGAGACTTTTCTTTCACTTTTTCACTTATCCATTTCCTTTTCACCACACCCCTAACTTAAGCTTTTGGCTTAAGATGGCTATTCATTCAATCAAAAGTAATGAATATTATAGGTGGTGGTTGAATAAAGTTCCTGGTTTTCGCAAGTTTTCTTCCAAAGAAAGGTAAGGTTAAAACGGTGTTAAAAAGAGTTTCACACGCTCACAGGTAAGTCACAAAAGAGGTATATATAAAATAGGCTCACACTCTTTAAAGTTCCCTAAGATGATCTCAAGAGCACACCTTACTAAATCAATCAGACTAACTTTGCAAATTCTAGAATTATTCATGCATGGTTCAAAGTAAACTCATCATAGAATACATCAATACTAAAGCCAAACAAGTGTCACAACCCGAGAAAACACCCTAGAATATATGGCACTCTCGGAGACATGGCGTACTTGACCTCTCAGAGGTCTTATACAAGCCCTTTTGTATCGTTCATTGCAATAGATAAATCGGAAAGTAGGCAGAATAACACTTTTCACCACAAAAGATCTTAAACATCGTTCATATTAAAATGATAAAAAAAACGCTTAAGTCTCAACATATGCCATTCTTGACTCAGAATTACTGGACACGACCCATAACAATACGATATCGAAACACTTAGTCTATTAAAATACTTGAAATAAAAGATATAGCCCCCCCCTCCTCGAGTCCAATGTGTCGTGACATTCTCAGCTTGATGAATTGAAACTAGAATCCAATATTACTTTTCAACGGATCCTTATCACCTTCTACCTATACCTTTCTAGAATAAACAAAAATGATGTAATTTGTAATTAGTAAAACAGTTTATAAGTAATGTACTAATGCCATAAAATCATTGAAAAAAGGGACATTTTATTAGAAATATACATCTTTTGATGTAAAATCATAATATAAGCATAAGAACACCATTCACACCTTACTTAGGAAAACTCTAGATAACAATAAACCATTTATTCAAACATTTTTAAGAACAGGTGTGCAGTAAAATAATCATGTTATAGTGAATTCGTCACTGTGACGGTGAATTCCTTCCCTGGACAGTGGAAGTTCCTTAACTTCACATTGGACACTTTCACGGTAATTCCCCACACTAAAGTATCCTATGACTCACTTTAAGTAAGACAAAGAGAGACGCCAAACCTTTCTAGGCCCACCTAAATGATCCTTTAAGACCCACCTTAA
The DNA here is from genome assembly GCA_027704765.1 of Solanum habrochaites. Classification (NCBI taxonomy): domain Eukaryota; kingdom Viridiplantae; phylum Streptophyta; class Magnoliopsida; order Solanales; family Solanaceae; genus Solanum; species Solanum habrochaites. The sequence goes on from JAKWJA010002496.1 coordinate 15,573,358, forward strand.
TGAGGATAACACACTTACACGTAGAACCAACACATAACCATGGAGATCCTCCTACAAAGGTGATTCTAAGTTTCACTTGAGTGCGTTGTGAAGCGACCCGCCCAGACAATCCCTTCCACACACACTTAGAGATCATTTAGACTACCTAAATTAGAATCATTCTCACCTGTTACAATTAATAGAGATTCCTCGTCTCAAAAAATATTGGCCTAGTCTAAATTGCACGGAAGGAAAGAAAAGATAAGACGACTTTTCATTGTGGTTCTAATTTAAAGTTCACCCCCGCCAATACCAGCATTCCCTTTCGCACGCTCTTCTATTTCTTATTACCCAGTTTGTTCGTCTGTCTACTCTTTTCTCACTTCTTATCACCTATCTCCAGCAGATCCCAGCGGGCCTCTGCCTTTTTCTTATCACACCACCATTGACGCTCATGTAATGCACAAACTACTTTTTAATGCTGTGGTCTTAAAATGCCACGTGGAAGATTTAAAGTAAGGTGTGGCCAAAAAAGGAAAGGGCTCTATTCTTTTTGAAACAGACTAAAAAGGAAATAGGGTTCAGTTTTTGAAACGGAGGGAGTATAGAATAGACATTCCCTCATAAACGTTGCAAAAGACATAATTAATAAATCACGAAAATAATTCCATGCTTGACATCTTAAGATTACTAAATAATTCTTAAGACTTACAAGGTTGGACATGTCTACTTAAATCAACCACTTTCTAACTAGAGTCATTCTTAAAGACTATCTAGGTAAGATACGAAGTACCATGAGTATGCCCCCTTCACACCTTTAAACTATACAACCTTTAACTACTATAGATTAAGTACTTATTATTTTACAGTTTCGAACATAAGTCATGCGATCCTTAGTCATATAAGAGAGATTCATCACATAAGAACATTCAAAGTAAGGTGGTTCTTGGAAAAGACCTAGGGACTTCCTAAGATCTTTCAAATCCTAGGCAATGTCTAGATAGTGTACCAGAAATACTAGTGGGTTATCCCACATATGAGATAGAATTAATAACGACACATAGACCTGGTGCAAAGCATGAATCCGGAGTGTAACCTACTCCGAGGAGGGTTTTTTTTTTAACCCAACTTGCCAATGGTAGAACTTAGACACATCCCATGTAGGCACATGGTTAAGGAATATTAAGGGTTTTCTTTTCACTCTAGCCTCATCCTTTAACTAGAGCTAATTCACTTACCATAATCACTCAGTGCTAGCCTTTGTTCTCATAGATTAATTCACATTAAAGGATCACATGAAGAGGTTCCATATCTAGTTCATAACCCAATCACATTCACTCTACCAAATAATTCCCCTAGGGATACCTTTTAATAGAGAAAAGGATAAGTTAATGACTTTCCTAAGGATGATATGATGCCATTCCATAAATCCAACCTTAATTCCACGATTCATACAAGAAGGATACCTTTACATCTTTTGACTTCAAGGTTAATAACCTTACCACTAGGTTCAAGGTTCCACATAAAGACATTTTTAGCATCATTCAAGCCACAGGAATTAATACATACAAGACTAAGTAAGCTCTCGCAGCCTAGTAAAGAACTCTCCATAGTCACATTAGACTGTGTCAAGTCAGGGAAACAAAAGTCTACCGAAAAGAACAATATACATTCACATATAACAGTACATCTAGAAGCACCTAAGATCAAATAGCATACTATAGTAAATCCTATTACACTTCTATTTAATTCATCAATAGTAAAGAATCATAGACTCATATATTCAAGTAGGAATAACCATGCATCAACTCTAAGACTATGCACATAAGGATATAGCCATAGTCTAACATGATCACATAACAACAATAGAAGAACACATACTTTCACCTAAACACATGTACGTAGATATGATCATACTTCACATAATCAACTACACACATCATCAAAGTATATCAAGTAATGCCTACAAGGCAATGATTATCATAATACATAAAGTAACACCGACAAGGCCATATCATTCACATAGCACCGCCACTATAAGTGGACCATACAAATTACAACATAATTCAAGAGCTACATTACATAAAATAAAGAGAGTTAGGGAAGCGTATCACCAATCCATTCTCACCACTTCAATCCATATCTAAGTTCAGCCATACACTACCAAAAGTTCCCTTACCATGTTCCATTGAACATCAATCAATACAAAAACCATAATAATCAATTAATCGGTCATCATATATATTATCATTCGAAGATACAATTAGACATCAAGTCATACAATTCTTACATTTATTCAATAGCCCAATGAAAAACTACACTAGAATTCAGAAGCATAGATAAATAATTAACACCGATTAAAGTAGTCAAACAACTAGGGTCCTGAAGTACATGGGTTCATAGTTTAATTAAGTTAAAAACAATTACTAAGTAACAACAATTTCAATCAAACACAATGCTTTAAAAATTCTTTAATGCAAGGGAAACCCATGGATAGTTCATAAAAGGGAAAGTTAGCTTTAGAAACTTTAGAAATCTCTTTGAATTGTTGGGATCAGTGATGAACAGAGTTTCAAGGATGAAAACCATACCTTAATGAATCTAAACCAGGAAAGTAGACGAATCCCACTCAATTCACCAATCCAAGCTTTCCGTGAGTTTGGCTTTCAATGGGTTCTAGAGAATTTCTAAAGATATTTTGGGTTTTGATTTTGAAGAATGAGTTCATCTATGGTTTTAGGACTGTATAAACCCATCTTTAAGTTATCCCCCAAATACCCTAAGTAACCACCCAAACTTTTATTGAAGTGGATGTGAATTTTTACAATTAACCCTTTCACTTTTATAGTGTAGCATGAAGAATTGCAGACCAATCAACGACTTGGCCACAGATGGGAACGTTGTACACAAAGGACAGTACTGTAGGAGTCGTTTGGGAGTGGCCTTGAAAATGGGATCTTAATCTCCTAGACTAAGTACCCATACGACTCCCTCAAAACTACGGGCGTCGACCCAGGCACTGGACGTCGTGTTTCTTCGTAGTGGGACTGCCTTGGGCAGTTTGGCCACAACATGGGTACCTTCCTCAAGGATCTTGGATTGTCCCGGGTGTGTCCCGGATGTTTAATAACCAAAGTTATTTTTGTAAATGAGTTTAGGACACTCCCAATATCACTTTCTTGAAAACAACACATAAAACTCGACGAAACATGACAGGGACACACAGGTCTTTTCAAGCAAACTTTGAACGTCGGACGTTATTGGAGGTTTGACCTCCAAACTTCATAAAAAAACTCATTCACACTGATATAAACACACTAAATCACACCTAAAAATACTCATAAAAAGGACTTTATACTATAAAATTTGTAAAATACAGTATACATATTAACATCATATAACCAAACATGAGACACATAGGTGACTTAGTCGTCGAACGTCTTAGTCGTTCCTTGATGTTTCACTTCCAAATCACCTAAAACTCTACACACTGCCTCAATACCACATTAAAAACAATTTTATTACCTTATACCCTCAAGACCAACATGTTAGGATCTAGCTTCACCTAAGTCATTTTAGAGGTATTACAACAAGCGTACACACTTTTCCTAGTGCGCAACGATCATAATAAGAGATATCAATTTGATGCATGACTAATCACAATGAGATGCCAAAAGTTCACATATTGTATATTCAACTCCATTTAATCTCATTATCACTGTACATTCATGTTTGTTTGTCTCATACCATATTTAAGTCATCGATATTTATCGAAATTGAAACTTAATTTTTTATGACAGTAACAACTTTCATCACAAGAGGTGGAAATTTTTTTTTAAATGAAATTTATTGGAAGCGTCAAAATTGTTCAAAATCGTGTGTAATTAAACCAAAAAAATGGAGCCATAAGCTCAAAAAATCACACAAGCAATATAAACCACGATGTAAATTGACAACCCAAATGTACACATAAACACAAATATCAACACAAAAGGTGGCCTCACCCCACCAAAAATGAAATGCCTTTGTCCTCAAATACATGTTATTGTATCCAAAAGTAAAATCATAGTAAGATTGAGAGAGGTGAAGAAGGATCTTGTCTATGCAGCCTCTCCATCTGGGGGGATATTAACACTCTGTGCTTGGGCATCAGTGCTCGTAGTTGCCTCAGCAAGAGAAGCAATGTTCGGTCCTCTGGGTACTACTGTGGGCGTTTTAACTACCGATGTATGGATTGCTGACTGTACACGTGTCCCTACCAGATCCAACAAATTTCCAAAGATGTTGTGCTCTTCCTGGCGATCTTTCACCCCCTTTTGTTTGCGCTGTCACTAACTCCTCATCAGTCTCTGAATATGCATCTGTGGCTACTGCATCTCCCATTTGTACATCCTCTGTGGTAGCTGGAAGAATCTCTAAGGTCGTAAGGGCACCTCCATCATAAACAATCCTTATCAAATCACTGAAGTCAACAAAATTTAGATAGTTAATGTTGTTACACATGCATGTGATGTCGGATCTCATAGTGGGTATCTTGGATGGTTTCCCCTGTTTTCTCTCACAAGCTCTGATACTCAAAGTCATCACGTCAATAGAGTCATGGAGCGGGACTAGTGCAACAAATATCGCACTCCCTATCATCCCTTGGACTGATCTCTCTAGTATTGTAGACCTTGCCTCAGTTGATTGGGCTAAATGCCCTATCTTCAGGATCATACCCTGAGTAATCCTGATTGGCTGGCTAGAAGAAGAAGCACCTGGATGCTATGTAGAGGAGAAATGAGTTGATGTACCTCTAGGCCTAGATGTCAGAGTGGTTGTAGATGCATCTGTAGGTAGCATCTGCTCTCCTCCTATCAGCCCCTCATGGGTGTACTCGACCTCAATACGCCATATGTCAGCAAATGATGAGCGAATGTCCTTGAGGTATCTTGTTGTGTCCAGAGGAACTCTAGCATGTCTGCAGAACTCAGTAACTAGAACAGGAGACCATAGGAAGGTCTACTTCTATTTGGACCTCATGGCCATCTCATGTGACATTAGCAGCCCAAGATTGATACTTCTTCTGGACATGATACTACCAAGAAAGGATTCTTTAGGAAGGCACAAAATAGATTCTTTTTGGGATGGCATGATGGTGTTTCCAATGAAGACAAACTAGAATATAGCAACAACACTTAGGTCCCTCTTCTCGATAGGCGCTACACCCCGCTCCATCTATCGGTGTTTTTTGAAATAGGACTTAGCCATCCCTTAAAATATTCTATAGATATGGCAATAGGTAGTCTTCAATAAGGGAGCAAATAATGCAGCGGCCTTCCCAATACAACATTGATATTCTCGCTGTAGCAATCCACTTTCGTTCCTATAACTGTAACTGAACTCACTGGTCGAAAATCACTTGCCTTATTCTTGTTCTGAGAAACCAATGCTCCATAAGATATGTAAAACTCCCTGACCCAAGGAGGAATGTATGGGCCTCGGGGTCTTATAAACTGCTAAAACTCATAGAAGCAAAACGTAGCCAGAAAATCACGGTATTCTCCAACCCCGCCACCGACAAAAGCTTTTTTTCTTTGATGGTTTGGACTCCATCACCCTTTAATTTGTTCAGTAGTTATGGATAAGGAGCTATAGAGTGTGTGGGCCACTGAGGGGCTTGTGGTGCTATGGGGCTGGTAAGGGAGTGGACTTGGAGTTGAATGTGTACCTAGTGAAGTGGCTACATTGATGTGGAATCTGGTGGAAATAGTGGTTGGAGGCATAGGGTTTATCGGACTTTGTCAATGAATTAATAGTTGATCATCTTCAGGATCGCTCCACTCAATGTTGGCCTCAACAACTACTTTTTTCGCGCTATATGCTTCTTCATTTTACCTTTTTCTTGCGGAAGTTCATCCCCTCGTCTCTTGAGAGAGTTCAATCCTCCTTCATTTTTATGTATGATGTGTTCTTCCTTTTTCTGGGATTGTGTATTCAGGTTGGTTCATGCCATATCTGCAAAAATCTCTTGTTAGTAAGAAGAACAATCAAATTCAAACACAGAAAATTATTCCAGAAAAATTCACCATTTCACTCGGTGAATAGTCAAACCTCTTTGGAAAAATAGGTCGAGCTCGTCGTATTGATAATCTTAAAGTCTAGGAAAATTGGCGATGGGAAGGTCTACTCGGCGAGTTCTGACTTTCTTTGGTGATGAAAAGGTTGTCAACCAAAGAATACAGTGAATGAGGGAAAAAAGGGCATGCAAAGGGCGATCTAAAGTCCTAATGGTGAATCGCAGATTTTTTTCTGTGATCACAAATATGCTCGCGAAAGTAACAGATCTTATAGCACGAAGAACATGAGTTAAAGGGCGGGGTCGTAAAAAGTAGGGCAAAACATATGCGTCATTAGTTGGTTTACAAATTGCGTCTTTTAACTATGAATCATCCTAAGAATGGTTCTTTGCCTATTCACTCATGGAACAATTTTGTCTGATTTAGCGTAAAGGGTGAGTTACTTAGACTTTATCCAATAATTTTAGCAACGAACAAACAACACCCATGGTAAATTTAATAAACTAAAATCATAATCATTCAGGCGTTTGAGTATCAAGAAATTTTAGGCCATATACTGTTACACCTCGGTAATCTAATGACCTATGTTAGAGACTTGAATGGAGTCTAATGACCTAAAAATGGTTAAAATGATATTTCTAGACATTACTTAATGTAATTAAATCTGTTAGGAGGTATTAGAGTCTAAACGTCAAGAAACGACAATGACGCCCGAAAGATGCAAATCGAATTAGTGTATTCTTAGGTGTTGTAAGGGGCTTTGTAAGTCTCATATGAGGATGAAATGCTAGAAAATGTTTTAAATATATAAACCAAGTTTTAATGGTCTAAAATTCTGGGTACGACCCTTAAGAAAAGTCCACCTGGGCCTTGAGGAGGACAAAACCATTGACTTAAAAGTTGCAATGAAGCTGGACCTACGGAGAGCAGTTGAACGAGCCTCACTGGCTAAACCCTTGTAAGTGAGGCCTCGTGGGGGGTGCGACTTAGGAGCTCCACCTATACTTTCTCCTTGCCCAACCTTCTGACAAGAACCTATGACCTTTTATGGAAAGGCGTAAACACTACATTACGTCCGTAGTGGTGAGGCCGTAAGTCTTCCATGTAAATGAGTTTTCACCTTTAGTTTAGGGGCTTATTTCGAGTTAGTTATTTAAATAGGGGTTAAGAGGGGTGGTTAAGGAGTTAATTAACTAAATAAACCTAACTATAAGACCCCCAACCCCAAGACCCTAAGTCATTCTCTCTAAACTCACAAAAACACAACTCAAAGCTCAACTTCTCAAGACTATTGAAGAAGAAGAAGATCGAGATATATCTAGGGCTTCAAGAAAAAGAATTTTGTCCAATAATACTTAAGTATTTATAAGGTATGTTAACTCTTCACTCTTGGTACTCCTTTCCCCAAGAAGTTCGTTCAAATTAAATTTCGATGTTCTTTTAAATTTCTAGATTTCACTCCAATTCATGGGTTACCTTTAAACTCGAATTATTTGATATAGAATTGATTAATAATTATTTTTTATGAAAGAATTGGTGTATTATTTTACGTTTTTGACCTAATTCCTTAAAGACTCATGAAAGTCCCTCTTCTCCTAACCCTAACTCTTGAATTATGTTTATTTATTAATAGAGTGTGACTGTAATGAAGGGGTTCTTGCATAATTGATATTGTAGATAAGGATAGTTGTTTATGGGTAATATAAGTGGTTAGATTAAGTCCTGGAAAGGTTTATGGAAGCCATTGCCAGAACTTGAAGGTCATGAACTGTGTGTGTGATTGTAGTATTGTTGCACCTGTGGTAGATTGTGATTAATTGAAGTATGAATGATGAAGTTATGAAGTTGATTTTTCTAGAATATTATGGTTATGAGATGTTGATAGTGGTGATAAAATGTGGGGGATTGAGGAATTCCCATGTGCACTTAAACTATGATTTATGACAGTAGGTTCTCCATGATGATTGGAGTGTGATGAAAGGGGATTTCTCATCTTGAACTATGAGATGTGACATGTTATGAGGGTTTAATACTACTATAGACCTATCTCTGAATTAATGTTAAGAAGACTTAAAGCTCTTTAAAAACGAGGAAGTTTTAGCTAGCACGGTGTTGACTTTGGACTGAGAGGTGTTCCTCACAAAGAAGGGGAGGTTCACATATGTTCTCTCATGAGGTGGAAACTATCAATGCTAGTTTAGCACAAAGAGGATTTATAAATGGACATCCTGAATCCTTAAAATCTGTTTTCCATAGGAAATCGTTGAGCTAGTGGATCACATAGAATTTATATGAATATATATGTCTTACCTTGACAAATTGGACAACCTCATTTCAGTGTGAGGGGATGACACCGAATTCCATTTTAGCTCACATGGTCTAGGTCAATTATGGCGAAGTTTCTTGATTGTTAATATGAATGAATGAAAGTAAAAAGATGAACCCTAACTAGGACTACTTAAGAGGTGTTACTTAGTATAGGTAAGGGCATGGGACTTTACCTATACATTGCATAAGTAGACATCGATGGAATTCTATGGTGGGTCCCTTTATGTATATATGATGTTTGCTTACTTTATATACATGACATTGGTCTAAATTGTTGTGCATGATGTTTACTACACTTGTTATGATAATGTATAAGGAAAAAGACTACGGTTATGATATCTTTTATAGTTTACTTGGTTTATGTAGGGTTATGGGGTTTCACATACACATTGCACTAGTGGACTTGGATTGGGGTTATCAGTAAGGTCTTGTGATGTATTGATGAAATGGACTCTAAACATGAAATGTGAACTATGGCTTTATTATGATGTTACTCTTCAACATGAATAGGAACATGTCTTATTGTAGTTGTGGTATGGACTCGTATATACTCTGGAAATGTGCCTAAAGGCTTTTAAAGTGAACTTGACATATTTATAATAAAATGTCCATTTGTGAATGTTTTCAAATGTTTTACTGGCATATGTTTCCATAGTTAGTACATGTGATTTGTACTAAACCATATTTATCCTATTTTATACACAAAGTGTGGTTCGGGACATTGAGCTGATTCCACTCCTTTCTTGAAGATTCTTAGATTGCTATTCCCAAGTTAGTGAGTTCTCAAGTCTGAGGATGGAGATGTTTGATTCTAGTTTCACTTCCTTATTGAAAAACTCTATTGTGATTCGCATTATAAGACTTGTTGTTAATGTAAGGTCTAAGTCCCAATTCTCATACTCATATGTTTAGATGGCTATATGAGACAAGTTAATTCACTTTTCAATATATGAAGCGAAGTTGAACTTCAAATGAAATTTTTTAAATTTTCCGCTTTTTATTCTATCTATGATGCAATGATGAATGCTAAGCGCTAGTCTAAGACCTCTTTGAGGAGAAAATGCTAGTTACGACTACGGGGTGCTCTCCGTCTTGACATATACAAAGCATATAGACGACCTATTTATATGAGAGAAACTAACACATGTCATCCTAATACTAAACTTGCAAAAGATTTCAAAATTATCGAAAATAAATTTGGGGTTTTAGACACTAATCTGTGATGCTGTAAAATCGCTTTTTGTAATGCTAGGCAACAAAGAATTCCCACCCCAAGCACTAACTACCAACTAAAATACTAGTTTACGATGAAAAAATACGAAAAATTACCTTTAGTGTAATTTTGAAGAGTTGGGAACGAGGGAAAGTAAAGATTAAAAAATTTGGTCCTATGGCCTTTATATAACCGTTCATTTCTTGTCCATTTAGCAACATTAGTTGCACTCGCCTACCCACTCGACGAAACGTCGAGTGGCCATTTATCCCACCTTTTATACAAAATTGTTAATATTTTTGGGATAAAATCAGCGGTCTACATCGAGATCACTGCACAGGTTGGTGATGCACCGAGCTTCTTTTCAAGTTTGCCGAGTTTTACTGGTTTCGAAATTCATGTGCGTTGAACCAAATGGTGGATTCAGCTGGGCTCGTCGACCTGTTTGGCAAAACACTGAATAGTTTTCTTCTTGCCAAACTTGAAAATTTCCACAGTTTCCACATTTAATCCTGCAACATCAACACACCATTATTTTTACAAGTAAAATCCTAAAAACACTTAAGACCTTGGGTTGCCTCTCAATAAGCACCTTATTTAACATTGTGGCACGACGTAGGTCCTTCCTCTCTCCCTATTATCGGAGTTAGACCTAGTGTCACTAGGTAACCCTATCGTGTCATTTGGATGGAGATGAGGCATTGCAAACATCATGAGTGATCTAACTTGTTAGATTGATCTAGAATAAGATCCAATATATTGATTCAACGCTTCCACATTCTCTCTCATTTTGTCAAAAAATCTATATTGATCGTTGATTTTTTGGAGAATGATTTGAAGCGTGTACTCAATGCGACTGTTCTCATCTTCTCTAGACTTCTTCTGCTAATGAGGAAGGATATACCTCCTTTGGCGTTTGCATTGGTTTTTTACGTCTGGTATTTTGGTGTTCAAGTCATTTAATTTAGATACCATCACAATTAACTTGAATTCACTATTGACTTATTGATCTACCTCTACCGACTTGCCACCCGCTCCTTCAGCCATGCTTAGAGAACCTGCATACACAAACAACTAAAAGGGAAAATAAAACTACAAATAAAATTAGTAAACTACACTAAAAAGAACGAAAACTCTTTTTAACTACATCCACTCCCCAGAAGCGGTGCAATTTTGATATAGCTATTGTGACCACCGACACTAACCTATGGCATGAGTGTCTAAAATCATTGATAGTTTAGTAACCCAACCACGGGTTAGGGTCGTGTCACAAGGGAACAGTTTCTAGAATATGTAGTCAAGAATTTCATACTAATTAGTAGTAGCTAAATCAATTTACAAATAAAAATATTATAAATCAGGGGGTGACACAAAAGTGTCAAATATCGTTTGGACGGTTTGTCACAAGTAAAATAAAATCAGGAAAATGCAAAGAATCCAAGTATGAGGAGAATTTCTTGGGGTTGTGTTTGCAAACCAAGTTTGAGATAAGATCGGTACATGCTTCGATAGGAAACTGCAAAAAGATAATAGTGACTAGGCTAAGCTTAGACGGAAATCAAGGTCCCTCAGGGAAAATAACGGACCCTTGTTTTCAAATGTTTTGTCCCTCTCGGACACACCCCTTTGTCATATGAAGGCCAAAACTATAGCCCTTACCCTAAGTACACTCTCGGTGAGCGTGTAGTGTTTTACGATATGGAAGAGGCTCACTCATCCAGGGCCAACCTCCCCTGTCCCTCTCATCTCTTTTTTCTTTGTATTTTCTGAACCTCATGTCGACTTGTTTCTTTTGCTTTTGGATCGTAATCAACAACACTAGCCTATAGTCTGACTGTTTACGAATGAAAGCGAGTTTAATAAACTAACCAAGGGTTGGGGTCGTGTCCCAAGAGAGCGGTAGTGAAAATAGTAGCTAAAGTAGAATTTTTGTTCTAGTTAGTACTAGTTTGAAAAATTATCAAATAAAAACAAGGTAAACTCAATTGGTGATGCCGAAGTGTCAAATATCGAGAAGGGATTTTCACAAGTTTGGTAAATATAGTAAAAATAAAGGGAAAATCAAGTATGGGGGAAACTTTTTGGGGTTTGACCACAATATAGGTTGACATAAATCAACGGGTACATGCTTTCGGTAGGAAAATTTGTAAAATAACACTAACTAGGCTAAGCTTTAGGTGAAAGTAAATTATCTCTTGGGCAACTTACCCCTTATCAAATGGGTTCCTTTCGAACACCCACTCATTGATGAAGACCAGCCTACAACTTATCCACACACACTCTTTCAATGAAGAGTGCTTGGATATGGGACTAGGGCTCACCCTCTTGGACTTAGCCTCATGTCGCCACCACTGCTTTTAGGTAAATCAACTAGTGGTATTGGTTTCGCGCCCTTTTCTCTCTGAGCAAGATATAAAAAACACATGTGGTTTTATATTGCAACGAGCCAAACCCATAATGAGACTACAACTATAGGTGAACGGCTAAAATGCATCCAATCCTATCAACAAATAAGACCCAACAATAATATCAACATATATTTGCTAAATCACACCCCAAGAATGGCATATTTAGTCACATATTAAGCAATAATGAAATACACCTAAAATGATAAAGAAATCAAATGGGTATAAGAAATTAAACCTTAATATAAGAAAAGGAAGGAGAATGGAGAAGACCCACTTCAAATTTGAGGAAGAAGAACTTCTTTCTTCAAATCTCCCACAAAATCCTTTCCAAACTTGAGAGAAAAAACCAAAAACCTAAGTTCTAAAAGTGAAAATTAATAATAATGTTCGGAATCTGAAAATAATAACTAAGGCTAGTATTTATAGTTTTCAGATTTAGTGCTGGCGAATTCTTTCTGTGAATTTAGTCGTGAATCGCCGAGTGATTCAGCAATTTGCCCTTCTTCTAATTCCTCGTCCCTGATGCTTCGCCTTCGTTGTCTATGTGTACTGTGACACTGGGCGAAATAATCGGCCTCGCGACGATTTGACCGAAACTAATCAACTAATCTTTTTCATCGACTTTGAAACACTTCCTTCAGGGTCCATTTTTTGTTTTCGGGGTTGAGTGGAAAAAAGGGTTTACAAGTGTCTCTATTATACGTATCGCCAAGCGTGCTTGGCGATGCTCAGGCTTCAACTTCAACTTTTTTTTCATTGTTTTTGTTCCTGTTTTGCGCCTATGTATCCATGCTTACAATAAAACATCAAATACTTGAAACTCGAGAGTTTTCATTAGATATTGAGATAAAATGAGCAATTGAGGACACTATTTACATTAAAATAAAGCCCTAAAATGAGTCCAATATGAAGACTCATCAACACCCCCAACTTAAAGTTTGCTTATCCTCAAGTAAAACTCAAGTTCAACAGTTCAAATAGGATGTCTCAAATAGTGTTACACAAGACTCACTCATGAACATACACAACAAGACTCAAATTACTTATGCATAGCTCAATTATATACTCAAAGATTCAAAGTGTGAAACACTGTTACCAAAGATTCTTGTGCTCGCAATACTTGCTACTCATGCAAGTTCAATCTAGTTCACACACAAAGATTAATCAATTTAAGACCAAGAATCATATGCAAAGCTCACAGTCACAAAGAGGAACACAATGCATGTTTTGACCCATAGGTTTGCCTTATTTTCTAATTAATATTCGGTACGGCTTACTAAAGATCAAAAAGCTCTTTCTAAGTCTTATAATGGGGCTCAGTGCAGCGGAATGGTCATTTAGGCTCAATGACTTTTTAATGAGATGTTATTTCCAAAGCTATCCCCTACTTTCCTTCCTTAATCCTTATTTAAGTGCTTCTAAGCCATCATTTATTCTTCTTCATGGATTGCTTGGAAACCCAATTTCTTTTTGTACTTTTATTCCACAACTTCTATTTTTCGTTCTCTTCTTTCTTTTTTATTTTCTTTTTTTTATATGGATGTTTTACATTTTTCTACAATACCATGAGTTTGATAGACTTTTCTTGCACTTCTTGACTTCGCCTTTCCCTTCTTACCACATTCAACTTAGGATTTTAGCCTAAGTTGGCTATTAACTTAAATCACACATCAAGAGGACTATAGGTGGTGGATCACTTAAGGTTTCGGTTCATCAAGGTTCTTCCAAAGACAGGTAAGACTCAAAGAGTATCCAAAAGAGTTTCATACACTCACGGGTAGGCTACAAAAGAGGTATATGTCAAAGTTGTCTCACACTCTTTACAATTGCCTAAGATCATCTCAAGAGGACACCTTCTAAATACTCACAATCAACGGGGAAGGAATTCTAAGTTTCATGCAAGGTCAAGTAAGCTCATAAAAAGACATTGACACGTTAAGTCAAATAAGACTACATACTTTGGCTTAGTGGTGCAATGGTCATTACAAAAGTGAATCAAATTCGATAAATGGCTAATCACAGATGTTGATGAAAAGAGTTCAAAATTGTCTAGGCAACTCATATGTTCTCCATTGTATCGCACAGAATGTTTTGTTCGTGAGCGCATTATTCAAGTCTCGGTTAATTTTGTTTAAAAGTGATTCAAAAACCGAAGACACGGAATTTGTACAAGAACAATAATTTTCAACACAAGAGGTGGAAAATTTTTCAAAATAATGAATTGTTTTTACAGAAGAGTCAAAATTGTTTGAAATAGAAAGACAAATGATTCATAAGCTCAAAAACCGCAAAGCAGTTTAAAACACAATTAAAACAGACGGCCCAACTGTACACAAAAACAAAAATATTTATCACAAGCAAACAAGGTCAGCCTCACCCCACCAAAAAAATAAATAAATATTTGTCCTCAAATTTATATAGCGATAGTATCTAAAATTTTCTAAAGGTAAGAAAAAGAGAGGGTGAAGAAAGGTTTTGTCTATGTAGCCTCTCCTCCTGTCACGACATCAGTTCTTGATGCTTCCACTTGGAACTTGACAAGGTCCTGCGAATTATTATCATACTTATCTTTTCCTTTTTATTTGCATTAGCTTCTACTAATATATTAGCTGCAATCATTATGTCTATCTCATGAGATTCCCCAAAGGCATGTATTGCATTAATGAAACCTAGAGCCCATGGAGGCACATTAGGGTCGATGAGAATTCATATTTTTGCCATATGTTCCTTAGTGTATTCCCTCTATCTACATAGCTCCACTTTCTTTACTCGTATTTAAACTTTCAAGCTCTTATGTGTATGGGGGGATCATTTCTCCCTCCGACTTTTGGTCTAGCCATTCCTGCAGAAACTTCGATGACAAGTTAGCAATAATTTAGAAGGGGGTAAGAGAGATTCTGACTGTAGAATCACTTCGCCAAGCTAATTTGCAAAGTGTTGATTCTATTAGGGTCTTCATTAAAAAAATGCATAAATGATATAATGGTACGACAGAGGGCGAAAAAGGAATCTTTTGGCGAGTCATCGAGTGCAATTTGCAACTCAACGTGACTTTCGAAAGTTACAGATCAAACAATACATTAAGCATTTAGTTAACGGCAAAATTGTGACATTAAGGCGAACCGCCGAGCAGTTCAACGAGTTGCACTCAGCTCGCCAAATAACCCAACATGCCTATTTTCACTGTGTTTTTTAAATTTAGACCTCATGACCCCTGATAATGCGATTCAAACATTTTCCTCATCAACTTTACTGGATACCCATAAAATTTCCTCAATTCCAACACATAACAATTCAGCTCAAAGCATAGTCGAGTGAGATTTTACCAACTACGCAGGAAATATCGAGTAATGATCGCTAATATATGATATCCCAGCAACTCAGAGACTTAACAAAGATTTTGCACTATCAATTATCATCTGAATGAGTACATTTCAATAAAATAACTGAGGAGTTCGATTACTATCATTTGGTGATGAATTAGATTGTAGTGATGTGCTAGGCAGCAATGTGATCCAAATTCAAGCGCAACCTAATACTTAAAATGCTCTATTAAATGATAAGCACAAATATAACCTACTTTGAGTGGCACCCCTTCTCGCCCTCCCCTC